>CP139501.1:96448191-96462103 GCA_021014915.2 Artemisia tridentata subsp. tridentata
CCCGTCACTAATACATTAGGAGCACCCAGGTTGCCACAGTTGGTGCACCCTTGTGTACTGCAAACATCATGTAATATCCCGGTGGTGCTACCTCCCGTCCGGTGGAGCCATACATTTTACTTCAAACGCACCCGATTGATCTGCCTTCACACTTGAAACTGCTAGCTTCACCAGCCTCTGCCCTTGTGATAACGAATGAGTAGCATAAGTTGCACTTGCAACATTTACTTCCAACATCTCCAACTTTGGAATTTCACCCGTCACCATTATATGTAAACCATGACCGTAATGAATCTTATCTGGTGAATCAATTATCATCAACCTCGAAACATCATTCTCAACGGACAAATATTCTGGCGAAAATGCTTCAAGTTTTAGTGATAAACATAAAAACAGTGTGAATATGTGTCTCTTATGAAGCCATGAGTTATTTTCAATCTATCTCTATGCAGTAGTTGGTGACACTTACAATGTATGGTTTCATGAGCAATATATCAACATAGGATATTACCTTATCAACAGTAGAAAGAGTAACAACGACATTTGAATTTCCATAATCATTGATGACACCACTAGTGATAAAGATTTCGTAACTCAATGACACTTGGTATGTGCTCCTTTATTTGTCTTTATTATTGACTGCCTACATATTTACTATCAACTCTTTGCATACCAGTTTATATACATATAAGTAGTCACATAGATACATTTGACAAATGTTATTGACACACATATTATATTGCATTGCTTATAGGTTCTTGACCAAAAGGGGGTTCGTCAACTGATCAAGATGGCAATAGAAAAGGGGCGCGCAACAAATCCCAACTTAAAGGTGAGCATTCATAAAGCCAAATTTGTACTAAAAAATGTGTATTTGCACATTCTCTTTTTATTAATAAGAAGTTGGATAATAATTTAGGAATAGTATCTTTGCTCGAAATAATATTGCTTTTGAAATAAGCATTTGTGAGTTACTTACTCCGCTCCAATACAACAAAATGTGAGAATGCATTATTAAGATTAGCAGATGGTTGTTCACAAAAGTGAGTAAAACATTTGGTTTGGGCGAGTTTGGTGGGTGAGAGTGGTCTTTGGTGGATTATCTATGGTCCCCTAAGGTTGAGGAGTTTTTTTTTTTTTTTTTTTTTTTTTTTTTTTTTTTTTCAAGACATGGATGCGAGATAAGGTACCCGATTAGTTCCACGGGCCATCTTAATTCTTATCTATTGTTGGATTTTTGGCTCATCTGAGTTCGTATTGGGCTCATTAGTTTCAGTATGTGTCGCTACTGTCTGGATAGCATCAGCCTCAATGTTGCTTCTTGCACACCACTGTCTACTGCAAGAATTGTCATGAAAGGACTTGAGTAATGCAAAATATCTAAACAACATCATAAGTGTAAGCAAAACACAAAGCTTATGATTCGTTTCTTCATCTTGTAATATATGATTTAGAAAGTCAGTTGCTTTATGCTAAAACATGCAGGTAGCTTGGGAGCATGAACAGTTTTCGAGGTTAAGAATTACTACAGCAACACTTTCTGTACTTTTAGCTCCACCGGATTTACAGCAAACTACTGGAGGTCTTTTTGATAATAGTGTAAAAGTGGTCGCTGAGAGTCTAGCGGTAAGATTGTTTTAAACATTTCTATTCTGAATCAAACTATTATTTTGTGCACATATATTGGAAGGGTTGTTATGAACTCTGATGGAATGCTCTACCCTGATACTGTTGTTAGAACTAATTTCCACACCACTATGATTGACGGTTAGGTGTTCTGTGTTGGGGAATTGGAGGAATTGAAGCTTAAATGACAATGCTTGGGCAGGTATGATGATTATTCACATGAACAAATATTGATGCGTGATCATGAGCTGAACCATGAGTTAAACCAAGATATGACGCTTATTCACATGAACAAATATTGTTGGCAGCTTCGTTATCTGATAATGACGAGTTGTGTGTGTTTACATATCTCAGGATGAACCCTGAGTTGTTGCAGGTGGATAAATTGGAGGAAGTTTATGGGGTTCGTGAAGAAGATGAAAGAAGGTAAGATGTGCACCGAGCAAGTCGACCAAATTCTGATCATTTTATGCACGTTACAGAGCCATTGGTGCAAGATGCTGCAGTATAATCATGTACAATGTTATCATATGCAATTACTTTAAACTCACAATCTTTTTCAGTTTGTTTTCTTATTTCTAAATATAGATTTAATTGGCCTTCTTTATCTAATTGTGACCATAGTTTTTTACATTGGTATACAAAATGAGTGAGGGCAAGTGGATGTGTGGTCTGAGAAGTGTCTTCCACCAGGAACCGTTCACTCAGGGTTCCAGATTGGCCTATCTTTTCCTATATATAATGGCATAGTGGTGTGTACTGAGTTCAATGATGCAATTTTAGAGGAGTGGTTGCACAGAACAAAGAGGAAAGCTCTTATTGCTGCTTTAGACAAAATGAAAGAAGGTAATCAACTATGAAGAGCAGCTATAGTTTCATTAGTATATCGACTTTTAAAACATGTTTTTTTTTATTGTATTAAATTTGGTATATTTGTGAGCAGAACTAATGTTGTTTGTTGTTGTCATTACTGACAGGTCATTGGATTGTTTATGTTGCCAAGATTTTTGTTAAATCATCGATTAGCAGCCGGTTTAAACTATTTTATGCTAAACATTCTACGCGATCTTCAAGCAGACAGTCGACATCAGATCCTTTCGTTTCCCTACCTTTGTCATCCCTTGCCATAAAATTTTAATACTTAATACATGTGAGGCAACTTTAGCAAGCATAGACGCAAATACTGAATTAAAGTTGTTGTGGCTGGAATCCCAAAGACAATCGCTAACGACATTCCGGTAGGTGTGTAGGCTTTGATTTGGTGCATATTAGAACCAACGATATTTTAAGGCAAAAGTTGTACGTTTTATCATAAAATCATTTAAGACAGTTTGTTGTCCAATCCACACTTCCATATATATGAATGTAGATTCGTCATTAAATTAGACTTTATTGAATGTGGTAAATGTGTATCAAATATGAAAGCTGAGTTTTGAAGAACAGTTTTTCTGAAGTTATCTTATTCGTTAATTATTTTTTTTATTATTTATTAATTTTTTTTTTTTTTTTTTTTTTTTTTTTTTTTTTTGGGTTAGAAGGTGGTGGTTCCAATAAGGATTATAGGGGATGTAGTATCTTGATTACGCGGGTATCTCGAGAAAGGGTGCTTGAATTTGAGTTCCACATATTAGTTCCACAATTTTATGTTTAATCAGGGCTTTATTAGGTAAATTTGCTACGTCCTATTTGTAGATAGCGCTTCGTTAGATAATCCTGTAAAATTTCATGATCAAATCGAGCTTATTGATGGTGAAGTTGTCAAATATCAACTATCTTATTGCAATAAAACAGTGTATTTAATACTTATGTCATATAGAATGATTTTTAAGTATCATCTGTACAATGTAACACGCTTCAAAGAATCAGAGTTATATTGGATTTTTTTGTATCTCATATGTAGAATCATTGTGATTAACAAATGTGGTGTTCTCGAACAGGTGATATACATGACTCCCAACAGAAGGCCAATCGAAGAGGATCTGCTAATGTTTCTTTCAAGGACAACCATAAGAAATTCGAAGGTCAAACTCCTTGAAAGATTGCAATGTAACTTTTATGTAACAGTTCATCTAATTGTTGCTCGATCGACTCAATATTGTCAATTAAGAATGTTAATAAAATCAGAGTTGTATGTATGAACTTATTTAAAAAGTTGTGTTTTGATACTAAGAAACAAGTCCTAAACTCACTTCGGTGACTATTTGACTAAGGCTGGAAAGAGGTGATTGCAATATGAAACTGAAACCTTCTTTCTTTGATTCTTTGATCTGAATACGGATGAAATCCCATTATGTTGGCGCTCATTTTGCCTTCGATTACTAATATCTAATAATTTATTTACAGAAATCTAAAAGTTTTTATGTACAACTCTTTCTTTCAACATGTACAATTTTCAACCATTTTTTACCACCCTTCTTTCGCTATAGTAAAATATGACAACGATAATTATAAGTCATGCCCGCCCTTCAGGGCGGGCTTATATGCCCGGCAAGGCTTATAAGTTTACATATTTGACCTTGACTTTTTTTATGCTATTGTTATTTATGTAATATTTAAAATTGACTTTTCAAGTTTAGTACTGCTCATGTAAACCACATCAAAGTCCATCACACAATCATATCTTAACAACTTTAAAAGAAACCTGACATATTTCAATTACATAGGCAGCTGTCATTTGATTGATGTTATACTGATGACATGAAGAATTTCCTTAATCTTTATGTTAAGATATGATTGTGCTATCAACATCGAAGATCTTTTAAAACTCAGTGATGTGATGAATGGATATATATTAACATACATCAGATGATCATTTTCTACTACCCTTCTTTCGCTATAGTAAAATATGCCAACAATAATTATAAGACATGCCCGCCTGAGGCGTATGTAAACGATAATTATAAGTCATGCCCGCCCAACGGGCGGGCTTATCTGCCCGTTAGGGCTTATAAGTCATGCCCGCCCATCGGGCGGGCTTCGACAACTAGTATATATATATATATTATATATATATTTTAAAATGGATAAATGGTGGCGGGTAGGGTTTGACAGGGTGACATAGAAGAGGCGACTCAACTTAGCCACCTATGTTTGAGTATCAGACCCGCTCCGATACCATGTTAGATTGATAAAACCCCGTAAGTTATGATTTTCATTGAGGCACAATATATGACGCTAGAAACCCTTAACCCACAAACGAGCTTGGGCTTATTTATCATCGAATATCATGGACTCATAAAAATGACTCAGGTACCTACAAAAAGACTTAAGAACACACAAATTATAGTACAGAATTGTAGAGAGTTAACTATACAAAATTGTAGCTAATATATTCCCAAACGAGAGTTTAAAAATTCTATTAAGAGGAAGAGGATAACCTTTGATGTAGAAACATCTGCTCTTGATGCATCATTTTCACCATTAACCCAACACAAGACATCATCATTACCACAGGACACAAGAGCTCAGGTCCAAAGTTCAAGCACCCCTCTACATCTCTTGGTTTTCATCACGCAGAGGAAATTGAAAACTGAAAATCAGTTTTTAATTCTTTAACTTAATTCCCTTTCATCGTTTGGTTTCAATCTATTCTTCTTTTAACCCCAACCTAAAAAAATTATTGCATGTGATAATTTTCTCTTTTACTTTCCAAAACACAAACTTAAAGAATGTATGACAATATTACATCATTGATTATTATATTAAACTTATATACAGTTTCCTAAGTATACTACGGATCGACTAGTTGCTCAAAATGTTGATCGCTCATAAAACATATGTGTACGCGCGTTCTTGAAACTTTTATAGGTCGGATTTGTTAGATATTATATTTTATCAAAAGCATAGATAACTAGAGACGGAAAGTCATGGCTTCACAAGTATAAATTACTATTTGAACAGATCTTAGTAAACTAAAACAATCATCTATATAGTTGAATGCCAATTTGTTCTCTCAACTTTTTTAACAAGAATAAGAGATGTTTAAGCATGAGAGTCAAGCTCACTAGAGATATACTGAGAATTTCGTTGGATTGTAAATGGTCTTCAATAACTACCTGTAATATATGTAGAAGAGATAACATTTACTGTGGAAAAATAATCTCTTATGTAGGCTTACCCAAAAAAATAATCTCTTATGTAGGCTTGAGATCTTAGGTAACCAAGTAAGATCCTTTTGACGTGCCAACCATTCCATCGAGAAATATATATGTTTTACCAAATGTTTTTATTCTCACTAAAAATCCAAAGTATATTTTGCTGAACAGTAAAGTGTATTGTTCACTATTTCACAGTTACTCTCGTACTAACATGTTAGTATATATTATGCATAATACTTTTACGTCTTTAATAATCCTGCCTAAAAGTAAAAATAATTTCAAATGCAATGTACTTAATGATATCCGACTAGGAGAGAGAACATATTGAGTCAGTGAGACGTTGGCAGACTGACTCGAGTGATATCTTCCGAGTTCAAGTATCCTTGCCAAAACCCCTATCGCCCGTCGCATAAGTGAGAGGACAAATCCTTGAATAGTCTTGACTTCAATTGTATCATAGACTTTCATACTAATGAATTAGCTCAGCAATGTGGCATATGGCTGCAATAGATTGTGCAAGGTGCCCGATTTCAAACCAATAAATCTCCGGATATTTGTAT
Organism: Artemisia tridentata subsp. tridentata; assembly: GCA_021014915.2. NCBI lineage: Eukaryota > Viridiplantae > Streptophyta > Magnoliopsida > Asterales > Asteraceae > Artemisia > Artemisia tridentata. The sequence goes on from CP139501.1 coordinate 96,454,475, forward strand.
CTTGGTCAAAGAAAATAATTGAAAAAAAAAAACAAACTCATATTTATCAAGAATAGTGTCGCCAACTTGCTCTTAACGAACTTATCCTGGAGAGAGATTCGGACGAGAACAAATCACAAGGTGGATAACAACTTTATTCTTCTGCATTTTTGAGGTTTTGAGGAGTATTTCGGTCTTTTATGGAATGGTGTTTGTTTAGATGTTTCAGGAGGTCTTAGTGTTGCTTTCAATAGTTTGCGTTTTTAGGTTTTTTGGTGTTAGGTTTTAGGTTTGGTGTCGCTTCTTCTAAAAGCTTTGTAATTTCTAGCTGTTTACTAGTTTTATATTGACGTATTAACTTCCGTTCAATATATATAAGATTGTGCAAGAATACTGTAGCGTTTATCATTGTATTCGTAGAATCTCTATACTTTTGACTTAGACTTAATTGCCAATGAATAATGTGATATAAACTTGGTATATACGTTGTGTCTTTACCGAATTCCCTTAATTCACAAAAGTATTAACCAAGGTTTTCAAGATCGGGATCCTACCCAGGATCGTTTTCGTCTTTACAAGATCGTGATCGTAAAATAGGATTGGGATCTTAAGATCCTACTCTAATGGTATTTCTTAATAGTTTTTGTGATATTATACAAATCTACATATTATTATACATTATAAACACAAAATATGATGAATGTTACATAGAAATATTGTCCTAAATTATGATTATAAAATGTTTAAAAAGATTAACATGTTATTTTTTGAATTCTACAAAAAAAACAACCCATAAATTTATAGTTTTTTAGTTTGTAATCAAAGAAAAGTAAAATCGGATCGGATTAGATCTTAAGATCGTTTGGTCAAGATCGGGATCCTATAAGATCTTAAGCTTGCAAAAATCCTATGTGTAGGATCTGGATCGTTTTTGCTTTGCAGTATCGTAAAATCGTAAGATTCTAAGATTAAGATCGGAATCCTGACAACTATGGTATTAACATTATGCCCACTCTACTCATTTGTCTTTCTATAGAAGAATGAGTAATGTTTGAGTTATGAGTATGGCTAACCACCAAATGACTTGATGATTGTCTCTGATAACACACGTCACTTTTTAATTTGTATGGTTAAAATAATTCACTTTTTCATCTTTCTTTTCCTTTTATAGCCTTTAATTCTACCTTTTAATTTATGTTGTGCTCATGCTTGCATCTCATTCCACAACAATATCATATTGAGCGCGCACACACACTCTCTCTCTCTCTCTTTATGCATATGATTATTCAGGGATCATTATAAATAATTAAAGCAAAGTTGGTGAATTTGATGCAGAATTGAAGTAGTACGATACTGTACCAGCCATTAATTGGTTCATATCATGGATACTATGGATCAGTCATCATGTGTCCCTCCTGGATTTCGGTTTCATCCAACTGATGAAGAACTTGTTGGTTACTATCTAAGGAAGAAGATTGCATCTCAGAAGATCGATCTTGACGTCATTAGAGATATCGATTTATACAGGATTGAGCCATGGGATCTGATAGGTATAGCAACATTTACCGCACCTATTAGGTTCTTTTTATGTATTGCATCAAGATCCAATAATGGTACTACTGTTTCTTTCCATAAGTTTTTGTTCGTCCTAGTTAGGGTTTGTGTCTTCATTTATTTTCTAAAAGAATATTTATTTTCTCAAGCTAGGGTTATGAGAAGCATGTTTTATTAAAACTGTTATGCTGTTGATTTTTTTTATTAGGTGTGTAGTTTTTAGCGTTATTTATTATACCTTCTCACGTGTTGTGAAGCTAGTCTTTCGATATATTTGTCTTCGAGAAGAAAGAACTCCTTCCTTGTGACTAACTTTTGACCGGTCTATTGTTCAGAGAGATGTCGAATTGGATATGAGGAACAAACTGAATGGTATTTCTTTAGTCACAAGGACAAAAAGTATCCAACGGGAACGAGAACAAATAGGGCAACAATAGCAGGTTTTTGGAAGGCTACTGGGAGAGACAAAGCAGTGTATGAAAAGATAAGGCTAATAGGAATGAGGAAGACTCTTGTGTTTTATAAAGGGAGGGCACCAAATGGACAGAAAACCGATTGGATCATGCACGAATACAGACTCGAATCTGAAGAAAATGGTCATCATCAGGCAAGCAATCTGAATCCTATCTTTATATATTTAACAAATGGTTCTTAAATCCAGACCATGTGTATAAGTTCTCTTCATCTTTTCCCAAATGTTTTTTAGGGGTTTCTTCTCTTTCTTTTAAATCTTAAAATTATTCCTTTAAAGAAATTGGTTTTGCATTATATAGAGATTTCTTCATTTTCTTTATCATACTTGATTCTTCTCTTTCTGTTAAATCTTTATCTTGAATCTTCAAAAATACTCTCATTTAACCCTAGCTTGGGTCAAATTTCTGAAAATGTCTCAATGGTTAATCTTGCTCCATATCTCATATGCATCAGAGTATTCTTTGTTTACATGATTTCTTAGGGGTTTTTTTAGTAAGTCGATCTTCAAATACGTTCTCGTAGTAATGAGTAAATGAATCTAAAAGTGTATGTCAGTGTGCGTTAATGTGATTCCTATCGTTTAGTAAGTGGATGAAATATTTTAGAGCCTTCTTTTTTTAGGTTTATAATTTTCAATTTCGTTTAACATCTATCTTGAAGCCTTTCGATCAACAATATTTTGCGTGTGTATGGAATATAACATCTTTTTCCATGCATGCTCTCCTCCACTATCATGTAATCTTTGACTGAGGGAGTGTGTTTCTGTTGTTTTTCTTTTCTTTTTAATGTAAACTCCTTGAGTGTGTGTGTGTGGCAAATTTGTAACTTTCATGATCATAGCTAATTAAATCAACTTCGTAACAGAAATGATTTCAGTTCAAACTAGTATTTGCCATTTTGTCCTTGACTTTTTAACTATACAAACTTCATCTTAACTTTTACTCCCTTTGTCCCAAAATAATTGTCCCCTTTTAACTTTTTTCGGTCTTCTTTTCTCAACGTTGACTATAAATATTTTTTTTGTGTTATACAATTTTTGATAAAAATTATACTAATGAAAATACATTTAAAACTCGATCCGTTCATATATTTCGTATAAAGTATTATGTAATATAAACAAAAATACTTAAGGTAAAAGTTGAAAAATAAAAATCAAAAAACTTAAAAAAAAACAATAATTTTAAGACGGACAAAGTAGTATTTTCTTTAGAACTCCAAAATTTATTAAAAGTCTAGGAGAGAGAAGCGAAAAAACAAGATTTTGTTTAAGTTCTTTCATTTCACAACACTTATAGGATGAGAGAATTCGGTTATGTCTTTGAAAGTGATAACTCATTAAAAATGTTGTACCATAATGAAGTGATGGATTGACACTTGTACGAATAAATATGTGATCAAGACAAAATACGCACTTGTATGAATAAATATGTGATGACAACATGCACGTTTCCAAATTTTCGTTATAATTTTCTGAACCTCCATTGCTTCTAATCATAGTTGCCAGCATCCCGATTCTGATCTCAAAATCTTATGATTTTACGATACTGTAAAACAAAAACGATCCGGATCCTACATAGGATCTTTGCAAACTTAAGATCTTATAGGATCCCGATTTTGATCATACGATCTTAAGATCTAATCCGATCCGATATTACTTTTCTCGGATTACAAACTAAAAAAATACAAATTTATGGGTTGTTTTTTGGTAGAATTCAAAAAATATTATTTTAATATTTTTAAACATTTTATAATCATAATTTAGGACAACATTTTTATAAAACCGTTATAATATTTTGTGCTTATAATGTATAATAATTTGTAAATTTGTATAATATTACAAAAACTATTAAGAAATAACATTAGCAGTAGGATCTTAAGATCCCGATTCGATCTTACGATCACGATTTTGCAAAGACGAAAACGATCCTGGGTAGGATCCCGATTTTGAAAACCTTGCTTCTAATTCCTCATATTAACAAAGAATGTATATATAAGAGGTCTTATACATGCTAATAAGAGTGGCCATATTGTTCTTTTTATATGTATGTCTACATGAATCATGAAGAGATAAACAAACAAATTAACAGTGCCGTCTCAAGATGTTAGGGGCCTTATATATTTAGGGCCTGATTAAAGTCATTGCTTTACTTGATTTATGGTCTTGGCTGCCCTGCAAATTATATATGCATATCTATTTTCATACTAACACTTGACTACCGTAATCAAATTCTTGTAGGAAGAAGGATGGGTGGTGTGTCGCGCATTCAAGAAACGATCCACTGGACAAACAAAACACGCTGAAGGATGGGAAGCAAACTTATTTTATGATGATACAAATCGGGTTAGCCTAGCCATAGAGGCAAATGATTATATCACAAGTCAACCTCCGAGTTCTATATTTTCTCAAAGCTTCATGTGCAAGCAAGAACTAGAAGCTGCAGAGAATTTAAACTTTGCGTTCTGTGATCAATTCATACAACTTCCACAACTCGAAAGCCCGTCTCTCCCAACAATAAAGAGGCCTAGCTCTGTATCTTTGGCCTCGTCATCAGAAAATGATGATCTAGAAGACGAACTACCCAGAGGGAGAAACATAAGCAATAACAACGGTGATGATAACAACGTTCGTTATTCAAATAACACAAATAAAGTGACTGACTGGAGAGCTCTCGATAAGTTTGTAGCTTCTCAATTAAGCCAAGAGGATCAATATGGACTCGGGGAGGGCTTATCTTCGAACTTTGGAGAAAAAGAAAATTCGGATTTAGCTTATATGTTTATGGAAGGTGCTAGGCAAGACGAAGATGGAGAAGGAGCCGAGAAGCTGAATGCATGGGTTCTTGAGTTCAACAAATCAAGATCATTGTGATATCGGGATATGCATATTCGATAAGTAATGAGCATGAGGGATATATCGATGCATGGGAGGAGATGATCATCTAGTAATTTGATATGTATAAGAGTTTTCCATTTTCTTGAGACATATATAATGTATATATTTCTTCATCTAGATATCTGGCTGTGAAGACGTAATAAAGGTATTAATAAGAGCCTATGTTTCCTAGATTATAAGTAATTCATACACGATGTAAACAAAAGACAGATCTCATTATTAAATATTATATTCGGTTGTATAAAATCAAATGGTTATGAATTAAAGGTTCGTCTAAAGTCTCAGATTTACATTTTTGTAACTTTGTGTTCTCTAAATCCATAACGCAAGACCAAAGAGGTTCCTACTTGTGTACAGCAAAAAGGTTCAATGAATGCGAAACTGTTGTTTGCATGCATGTGTTACATATGCATGTAAATGGATGCATATATAAAAGGGTAAATTGAAATAAAATAGTACGTACTAATATTATTTGGGTTAAAGTCATATAATAACAAATTACATTTTATACTTGATTGATTAAAACATTTACATTTTTATTACTTCCTCGCTCTCAAAATATAAGTTCATTTGACTTTTTCAATCCAACTTTAACTTTAAATATTTTTGTTTGTATTATAAAATATTGTATGCAAAATATATAAATGGATTAGGTTTTAAAGGTATTTTCATTAGTATAATTTCATCAAATATTATACAATGCAAACAAAAATATTTAATGTTAAAGTTGGATTCAAAAAGTCAAAATAGAATTGTATTTTGAGACGGAGAGAGTAACAAATAAATCATCAATCTTTCAAAATTTGTCACATTATCATCAATTTGGTAACTTGTTACCTGTTGATTCGGTCACTTGTTTCCAAGTAACTAATATATACTTTTACGTGCTTATGTGGAGATTTTGGTGCTTAGGTGGTCCTACGTGGATATGATGAACCACCATATTTTCCTAAAAAATTTCGGCCACTTCCATCTTCTCCGATAGCTTTCTGATGACCACCATTTTCTCCGATCACTACCTATAAATTGCAACCCCATCCCCACATCTAACTTCTAAATAAAATTAACATCAAACCCACCATTACACCCTTCAAAACCCATTGAACAATAAACAAATCTTTCTACTGCTACAACCAAGATACGAGTCTTTCTACCTTCAACATCTAAATCGAAATTAATACCCTCAAGACTATGACCTACAACCAATACCAGGTATCAACCCAAATAAGAAACCACATATTGCAATCAATTTTCGGTGGCGGGTGGTCGGATTTTTATGTGTGTTTTTTTATGCGTGTATATGTGGTGGTGGTGGATTTGGGAAAGAGAGATGGTGGTGGTGGATTTTGAAGATGAGAAGAAGCCAAGTGAATTAAGCAACCCATAATGACTAAAAAGATTAGAAAACATAAACCCAGTTGGTGATTGCGCTATAACTAAATCCATAGGCCATTTTTCCTTAAATCCCCTTGAACTTATATTTTTATTATCATCAGATAGGATTTGTGAAGCGGGTGAGTTCATAGCACCAGCAAGATGCTAAGAAAAAGAGCCGTTGGAAAAATGACCGGAAAAGTAGTTCGAAATAGTTTCATATGACCAGGACTAAACATTAATGATGACCACTTGTGAATACGTTTTCATATGATGTTTGGATTTTGTTTTGGTTTTGGTTTGTAGGAGTGATAACATCGGTGGTGGTGGTTTACGAGGTTGTTGTTGTGTTAAGCCGTCGTTTGTTTCTGTTATGGTGGTGGTGGAGATTCAGATTGTTGGAAATGAATGTATTTTTTTATTTTTTTATTATTTTTTTTTTTTTTGTTGGTTTAATATTTTGATATTATCCAATATATATAAAACCCAGGAAGTGGATTAGCAAAAAAGGTGATTAAGAAAACGTTTGCAGCTTCATAATGACGAAATATGTGGCTAAAAATAAAGCTGCTACTGTTATTCCAACTGTTTAGATGATTAAGGAATTAATTACATTATAGTAAATGCCTAAACATGTGGCTACAAAGTCAGGTGCCACTGTTATTTTCACTGTTCCAGGGATTAGTAGCATTGGTAATTATTTACAATCTATTATACTATATATCTAAATAAAGATGGGAACTTTGGGCGCTTCAATGTGTTGTCCGAAACAGTTGTAATAACAGTACCCTCGCTGCTAAGAGTTGTACCTACCCTTTGGTTACTTTATTTATTTCCCACCCATCCATTCCACTTCTAGAAAATCCTGGATCACTTCCCTCTCATCAAACCCACCAACTGATCATCTCTTCCTCATCTTTTAACACATTTTGATTCATTATCACTACACACAAATCTAATAACCAAAGTCCCAAGTTTTATGATTCACCAGATCTTCCACAAAGAAGGGTCGATCTCACAGGCGGCGGTGGTGTGGCACGAATTCCGGTTGGCTCAACAAAGACTTTTTTTTTTTTTTTTTTTTTCATTGTGTATATTTTATGTTTTTACAGGGTAGTAGCCCTTATTTTTTTTAAAATCATTCACAGCAGTTTGGATGATCCAAACTTTTGGTGGGTTTACTGGGTTTTTTGTGACAAAGAAAGAATGGAAGAAAAAGGAGAAAGGCAGAAGAAGTTTCAAGAAAAGAAAAAAAAAGATGCCTAAAGTCTAAAGAGATGGGGAGGATTTGAGGAATTGGAAGATTTTCTATTCTGCTGTCGCTTAATATTTGGGGAAGATTTTTATCTTGATCA
>CP139501.1:97670921-98084372 GCA_021014915.2 Artemisia tridentata subsp. tridentata
CCAGTTTTATTCTTAGAAATGGAATTTGGACATTTTAAGTGCGGTTTTGAACAAGAAGACTTAAACGGAAGTTGTAGCGTTTTGGTTCCTTATTTTAGTTGAGTCTGAAACTTATCAAAATGTACATTACCAAAATATTCATATCCTAGTTACGATATATACTTGCTAAAAGTCCAAAAATGTTATATTTTAACTATTGTCAAGAATACCGAAGTAACGCTATTTTCATAACTAAACTCACAAGCAAACATGTACGGGTGATATAACTTTCACAAATTGCGTTCACGATAGCATTTCATGACCTAAATCATATCATTCATATTAGGTCGCGGTTAGAGTCCGAGCCTTAATTCTGTGTACCCATTTTTTGCCATTTTCATAACAGTAGTATCAGGTGAGTTACATAGCCCCACTTTTACTTGTTTTACTATTCGATTTGAAATACTTGGGGTGAAAATACATTGCTTGTTTTTACATATGGACACAAGTGTGTTTAACATTTATTGACTGCCTAAGTTGTTGTCGTTTGCCATAAATTCCCCACAATCATGAACCGTTAACTACTTTGTAAGCGCGAATGTTGTGAATAGATCTATTGGGGGTAAACTCCCCCGTCCGGGTTAATCACTCCAACTTGTCAAACGGACGTATTTCATTTGATGTCGTACAGGTGTTTGGCAAAGCACCTGTTTGGGGTGATAACATGAACTGACTGTTAAGGCTTCGGTGTCATGAGCGTAGTGCAAAAGTAATACTTTTCATGAACATATTTGGAATACATTGTCGTTGAAATATGGTGGTCCATACATAACTTGTTGTTTACTTAAACCTATGAACTCACCAGCTTTATGCTGACCCTTTTAGCATGTATTCTCAGATGTTGATCTTTACTACAGCACAATCTATTGTTGGAGGCGCTTGGCATTGGCATGGTCATAGACTACTCTGATATATTTGGGACCACTTGTTTACTTATATGGGCCTTATTTCCGCCTCAAATTAACTGTTGTAAACTTATTTACTTTGATAATGTAACAATTTTTTTAAATGTATAAGGTAAATCCATTCTCTTTACTTTGTGTTGTGATCCAATTTAGTAGCACCACAGCGACATCATCTTCCGCTGCGACCCATTTTTGGGGGTGTTACGGTTACCAATGTCAAGTAAGAAATGCTAAGACAATTCAAAATTGTTAATTTTAAATGGCCGTAGCCAAGACCCCATTAATAATAGCTTAATACTACTTAAGTTAGTGATACAAATTAAGTTAGTATTGTCTAATCCCTTGACTTTCCCAGCTTCTTAATCTTGTTCCCTGTCCCCTTTAGTGCCTTTCCAATAGACTTGAACCCCCCGATCGTTTGCTCATGCATGGACACTTGTCAATTATACATCGTTGTTTACCTTCTCATCACTGAACCAAGATTGGTTTGGTTGTAAGGAAGGTCGGTGGTTGGGGTGAATGATGACGTATCAAGGTTATGAAAGAAAGTGTCGGGAGAGGAAGTACGAGTACGAGACGTTCCTTCTTCGTTCACCTCATCATCATCCTCATCCATAGGTTGAGATGACGATCCATGACTGAAGGAGCAAGAGGAGAAAGTGGCATCAGAGGTGGATTTACAACCACGTTTAGGCCCTTTGTCACTACGTGGCTTAGTACAGCATTGTGGTCCACCAAGAGGTTTCATAACGGGATTGACGAGAAAGTATTCGACGCTATTGAGATGTGGGTATGTTGCCATAACCCAACGGAATAGACGAGTAAGCAGCATACCATATGGCATGAGCTTATCGGTCCGACTGTGAATGTTGGCCATTCTTTTTGCCATGTAGTATGCGAGGTTGTATGGCTCCTCGGTACTAAGGCAATAGAGCATATGGGCAAGACTTGCCGAAACATGATCCCGGTTGCCCGCAAGACACAACACGTTTTCACGCAGAAGGAGTTCCCAACTTTTGAGATCGAGAAGGAGTTCTTTGAGATAGATGTGATTAGGATCGAGTTAAACTATGGAACCATCACGCTTTTGATTCGTGTTGGCGACTCGAGGGATTTGGACGTGTTGTTTTACGCTTTCAAGGTCGGGAATATCGGTACGATATGGACCTTCACTTTCAAGATGATAGTGAAGTGACTCTAAGGAATGGTCTTCTGTGTATGCACATTGACCAAAGGAAGGGACACCTAGAATGTCTCCGAGCTCGGTTATGGATAACATGATATGTTCATGTTGAATCCAAAAATCAAGAAAGACATTACCTTCAAGATCACTGAAGGTACGGACACGACTGTAGAATTCGAGGAGAAAACGAGGACAAATTTGATCATTTATTTTATATAAACAATCAAATTGGATAGTGGGAAAGCATGTTTGGATGCGATTTAAAGGAACAAAATAAGCATCGACTACACGACCTTCGTGTATATACCGATGTTGGACTCTAAGAAGATAAGCTTTTTGCTCATCGGAAATGTTTGGCTCATTGATTAGGATGGGAATGTAATCTTTGGTATCTCGATAATCCATACGAGGCATTGTTACTTACATACTTAGTGTGTGTGTGGCTAAATGCAAACAATGTGGAGGTGCGGTAATCTCGACTCTAAAACAAAACTAATGAGATTAACCAAACACTCCTAACTTCACTTTTGCTCAATCAAATATGTCGAGGAATACACATTAATCATGTAATTCGATCAATATTTGTGAGATCATGTATGCATGCAAAATCATTTTTAATTTGGATCAACAATGCACGAACAAGGTTTCGTGATCCTAGATACGTAAAAATTTTTGAAAATAATGGAGTTGGGGTGTTTGGAAAATGCGTCAACTTGGCGCCAAAATTCTTAAGATTGAAAAGCTTGAGTGTTGATGACTTCTAATCCAATTTTAAGTTTCCTAAATGTGATTCCACTAAAAATAATTAATCTTAATCCAATTTAAATAATAAAATTCGAACTAAATTATATAATGCAAGTGGGTTTATGAAAATCCTAGGTTTAGGGAATCATGCAAGTTATACGTTGTCTAATCCTAGTCCTAATTGCATAAAAGTTAAATCAAAATTGAAAAAACCCCAATTCGATTTTATGCATAAGAACAACCCTAGACTCAAATTGAAAAGAAATTAAAGTTAATTGACTTACAATTTATGTTGTAGTGATTAAGATTATTTGATTGCAATACCTCGATCTTGATTTAGAAGAGTGTAGTAGGATTTAGGTGTGGTGTTTGGTTTTAACAGCAGAGGAGAGTGGGTATTTTTGTTTTGAATGAGTGTGCAGAGGGAAAAGGGAAGAAAAACGTGCATCATCAGATACACAGTACCACTAATGTTTAGTAGTGCCGTGCCACTTTAGTGGAGCCGTGTATGTCTGAGACCCAGTTTTGTTCCGTTTTAAATTTTGACGAATTAATCCTACTTAATTAGTAAGACTTTTTGACGCGAGGAAAGAGTTTATACCTAATAAACTCTTTCAACGTAAACGACTAGGCGAGATGACAAGAAATGACCTTGGTATTTCTAAGGAAATAAATAGTCATTGGAGGAATGCTAGAAATGAATTTAATATTTCAGTTGAAATATTTAAAAGTCATAAGACGAGACGTAAGGAATGACTTAATATCTCCAGTGAAATATTCAAAAGTCATGAGATGAGAAATAGGGAATGACTTGATATTTCCAGTGAAATATTTAAAAAGTCATGAGACGGGATAGAAGAGATGACTTCAATATTTCCAGTGAAATATTCAAGTAATTATACGAGGAACGTAAAGGATGACTTAATATTTCCAGTGAAATATTTAAAAGTCATGAGAAGATACGTAAGGAATGACTTAGTATTTCCAGTGAAATATCTAAAGGTCATGAGACGAGACATAAGGGATGACTTCAATATTTCCAGTGAAATATTTAAGTAGTCATACGAGGAATGAAAGGAATGACTTGAAAAGTCATGAGACGAGACGCAAGAAATGACTTCAATATTTCCAGTGAAATATTCGAGTGGTCATAGGAAAGATGTGAGGGATGACTTAATATTTCTAGTGAAATATTTAGCAAGTCATAAAATAAGACATAAGGGATGACTTTAATATTTCTAGTGAAATATTTAAATAGTCATGAGAGGGATGAGAAGGATGACTTAAAAAGTCATGAGGCGAGACTTAAGAAGTGACTTCAATATTTCGAGTGAAATATTTAGAAAGTCATGAGACGAGATATGAGAGATGACTTCAATATTTCCAAAGAAATATTCAAATAGTCATAAGAGGGATGTGAAGGACGCATTTGAACACATGGGAATTGTGAAATTCACGGAATGTGTTCAATCAATCCTAGATCTAGACGGAGATAGTTAGAGGATTCTCATTTGAGAGGTTTGATAGGAATATCGACGATGTCGTCTTGTGAGGGAAACTTTTCTAAGAAAAGGATTCCTCTTTGGACATTATCGCGATGGAGGAGATGACGTACTTCGATGTGCTTCGTACATGAGCAATCCACGGGGTTTTCGGTCAAGTCTATTTGCACCTTGGTTGTTGCTCTTCACAAGAATTTCGTTGAGATGGATGGCGCATTTAATTAGAGCTTGTCTCATCCATAGTGCTTGTTGTCATGCCTTTCCGGTGCTTACGTACTCGGCTTTGGTCGTGGAGATAGCAAGAGTCGTTATTTTCTTGGAGAACCAAAAAGTTTGACAACAACGTATTAAGGTACGAACATCACTCTTACTTTTTCAATCCACATTATCTCCCGCATTATCAGAGTTGGTATAGAAAAATAGTTTCTACACCAATCCCCTTGAGATATTACAATCTCAAGTGTATAGTGTCTTTAATGCATCGGAAGATACACTTAACCTCTTTTAAGGTAAGAAGTTTTGGGATCCTTCTTACAAGCGTGCACAAGGGCAGACACTAGACATGATATCGAGCCTACTTGCCATTAGGTAAACTAAATTACCTATCATGCCCCTAACCTAGTACTATCCGCACACTCACCTTCATCGTTTCTTATGAGATTCATTTTTGCGGACATGGGCGTTTATATTGATTAAGATTTTTCTAAGCTAAGTATCATATATATATATATATATATATATATAATATATATATATATATATATATATATATATATATATATATATATATTATATATATATATTAGTATACTTAGATCTAAGAGGATACTATCTTCAAGCAATATAATATGAGGGCTAGGACAGACACTTAATTCACTCATCATGCTCATCTCAAACTTGTCACGCATGATCTTTGAGCGATCATTGTTCATTTCTTGACAAGTTGAGATTGACATAGTGCCTACTAAGTTAGATTCTAAGAGTACTACGTGCTTAACATGTCTTACTAACAAAGGGGGTTTTAAGGAAGCGTACCTTAGCCTGGGGTAATGCCCTTAAAACTAGAAGACTAGATTCCCTTTGTTGAAAGCTAAGCAAGATTAGACAAGACTAGACTATGTGTCACCAGATTAGTGCAATCACTAATCACACTCCATTTGTTGGACTTCAAGTTGCTTCACAACCATATCTATCTAGCAAGACAGAAGCTCAAACATTTGGTCCCCAATATCTCATGGGTCCAAAGCTGTTAGTGTTAAACATCCCATGCATTTGTCGCATTTGTTTGGGATGCTAGAATGGAGGACACATTTCCCATGGTAAGTAACTTTGTGGTTGACGGTTATTCCAAGTTACGGAAAAGTTACTTGGATAACTTTGTCTTCTAAAGTTACCTCTCGGTAGAGGAGTTCTTGACCGAGGTTTGGGAACATTTGTTCTTCTAGGTGAAGGAGTCTTTGATCTAATATCAGGTTTTACAAAACCAAGTCCAGGAGTTGACAAGGGTGTGTAAAATCTTTTGACCTCCCTTTCACTAGCAATAGGTACTTCTAGATTATTAATAACTATGTGACTCGGTTTAGGACTTAAGTTATTTTTCAAAATTGACCTAGATCTGACTTTAGCACTAGACGGTACCATGGTACCATTAAATTTAATGGTGCCATCTGTACCTTTAGCGGTTCCATCATCCATAATTTCAGATACTCCAAGCTTTACAAATTTTACTTGTTTAGTGCCACTTGTAGAAGCTTGGTTTGGGTCAAATCCTAATCCTTCACAGTCATGTTCACTAAACCTATTGTTTTCAAGCATATCATTAACTGCCTTTGTTCCTTCTTCAAACTTAATGATCCTTAAAGCATTTTCTTTGAGTTTTTCATTTTCTACTTGAAGACTTATGCATGACCTACATCCTACGTCTACTTCTTTATTTTTCTCAAGTCTTTTGACTTGATCCTTTAGTTCTAAAACTTGCATTTCGAGTTCATGCAATTTGAATTTTAGTGTTTTGTTTCTACCTAGAATTTTAGAACTTACTTCGCATAGTTTATTATATTCGTCATGCAATATATTGTTATCTATTGACGAATTATCATCACTATAATAAGAAGAGTTGGAATGTACCTCATTAGAAGCCTGAGCCATTAGGCATGTTTCATCGTTGGGCTTCTTCTCTTCTTCTTCCCCGCTATCACTCCAAGAGCCTCTTATGAAAGCTCTTTGGTTGTTGGTTCTCGGTGGTTTAGGACAATCCCCTATGAGGTGATTAGGATCTCCACATCTAAAGCATTTCCTATCACTCGTTCCTTTCTTTTCAACTCGGTTCTTTTGTGACGACTTCTTATCATCACGAGGTTGCCTAACGAACCTACCTTTTCTCCTAAACAACTTTTTAAAGTCTCTAACAGCTAACGCATACTCTTCATCTTCACTATCGGAACTCGAACATTCCTCATCACTAGACTCCTTTTTGGCTTTCAATGCTAGAGATCTAACTCTCTCGCTTTTTCCTTTGACTATATCGGAGTCTTTCTTGATTATCATCTCGTGAACCTTTAAGTTTTCTATTAGTTCATCGAGTTATAATATCGCCAAGTCCTTTGACTCTTCAATGGCGGTGACCTTTGCTATCCATTTAGGATGTAGAGCCCTAAGAAACTTCCTAACGTAATTCTTGCTAGAGTAACCTTCATCAAGAGCTTTAAGACTAGTAATAATAGTATTAAATCTAGCAAAAGCATTATCTATTGTTCATCTTCAAAAATAGAAAATTGTTCATATTGTTGAACAAGAAGATCTATCTTGTTCTCTTTGACTTGATTATTAACTTGGTGAGTGACTAACAAAGTTTTCCAAATATCTTTTGTCATATTACACATGAAAATTCTTTCAAATTCCTTTTTAGGCAAAGCATTGTAAATCATCATTTTAGCCTCGTTATATTTGGCTAGTTTTCTTTTAAGTTCATCACTTTGTTTGTCATAAGGAACTATTTCATCCCTTTTGGTTTCCGGATTCTTTTGAATCAGTTGAAAGTCACCCTCGGTAATAACATGCCAAAGATCAATGTCTTTTGATTTCACATACGTTTCGAATCTTGTTTTCCAATATATAAAACAATCAGTTTCGAAAAGTGGTGGTCTTTGCATAGACTGCCCTTCTAGATATTTGTCGGAATCCATTGATCGATTCAAGTTTTATAATACAATTTACTTTAAAATCTTGACTAACCTGGCTTTGAGACCAATTGTGGAAAACTAGAAGGGGGGTTGAATAGTTTTACCGATTTTTAAATCTTCTTAAAAAAACTTTTCTTATTAAAACCTTGATTCGAATCTTGTGTGAAAAAAATCAACACCAATATGAACTCTAAACAATACTAACTAATATAAATAATGAAAGTAAAGAAAAGAGTTGGAAAGATCAAACCGGGACAAAGAGATTTATAGTGGTTCGGTCACGAAGCTCTTCTTTGCCCTACTCCACTCCCCGAGTACCACACTCGAGAGTTTCAAGCACTATGTCAACAAACCTCCCTTCAGGCGGAGAAAACCGTACAACGTCGCTTATCCTATTTCCGACACTAAGCTAGATGTCGAGTGCTAATCTTAGCTAGCACCAATCTACCTCGATCCACTTGATCCTTTCTACTTAACACACTCAACACACTAGACTCGATCTACCCTTGATCAATCTTGATCAACACACTAGCTTACAAGCTACATGAGATAATCAATATCTCTATAAGATCACAATGATCTTCTCTCACAAACTCTCAAAAGAAAAATGAACTTGATGTATGCAAGGATACAACAAGTGTGTAACAAATGTTACAAGTACTCTAACTACAACTATAACACTTTGTATCTTCTTGGATACCTTGTGTTCTTCTCTTGCACTAGAAGAGGAATGAAGGTGATCACTTGGTTGGATGATTGGATCACTCTTAACAAAAGAAAACTAAACTAAATTATCAAGAATAGAAAATGTGATAAGGGTATTGAACTCAGAAAGTTCTGTGTGAAAAAGGATGCCCAAAAATTGTGAAGTGGGCTGGTATTTATAGGCACAAAAAATTTGGCCGTTACGAAGGCACGACTCCACTAAATCACACAAGGTACCACTAAATTTAGTGGTACCGTGCACGACAAAAATGCTCATCTTTTTGTCTTTTCTGGTGAAAACTTATTTGGGGATGTTTGGAGCTGATTTTGGGGGGAAAAATAGCTGTTATGATATTTGAACTTATTTTTTCAATTAAACATTTCTTAATTATTCAAAAATAATTTGTAAAGTATATTTTTGGAAAAATGTTTTGTCACGTTAAAAATGTGAAGTCTTAAAACACAAATTCACTTCTTTGGTCATTTGTCAAGTTGTAAATTTTTTTGTGCATACCTAGACTGATGAACTCAAATAAGTACATTTTATTACTATCATTTATCCTATTAATTTGACTTGTTTTACTATATTATGTATGAGGATTGATACTTAATCGTTTACTTTTGTAATTCTCAGGTAAAAACAAGCATTTGGTGAAACTTGGCGATTTTGGACTAATAATGGAGCAAAACGTGCATAAAGTGAAGAGTCTACTGAAATGAAGAAGATCAAGACTAATCTGCTCCAGATGCGCCGCATCTCACTATCAACATGCGCCGCATCTCTATCAAGATATCACCAGATACGATCCAAGATACAAGAGGACATGCGCCGCATCTAATAAAGAGTTACGCCGCATCTTCTGGCGGTGTACGAATATTCCTGAATATTATAATCTTGGACCCCACGCGAAGTTACGTACATACGCCGCATCTACTTAAGTAGATGCGCCGTATCTTTCCTCAGACACAAACTATAAATACCCCGTAGACCAGACGCATTAAAGAGATTCGGAAGTTCGAAAACCTAAAGACCGAACAGAAGAGAAGGACGAATTCAGTCAAGAGGCAGCACAAGACACACCCAAATCAAAGATACAAGAGCTGTAAGAAGGTGCTGCATGTATTTAATTCATTAAGTGGTTTTGTTTTATTGTTTTAGCAAACTTTAATTCATCAGGATTGGTGGCTTGTGTAATGTGACAACGGAAAGATTGCACTCCCTTTAATACTTGCTTTCCCATCAATTAAAGTTTATATGTTGATGTCTTTGGTTACTACTTATTAGTGCATTGACCACCTCTGTGTTTATTAGTGGCTTGCGGGCACCCGACTGCGGGACAAGGTGTGGCTCCCACGGTTGTTTCTAAATTGATCACTTAGGAATAACTTTTAGACATAAGTCGTCATTAAGGGTTTACTCGCCGATAAGAATAGGACCAACGAGAAAGGGTTAATTACATACACTTCATATAAAGCTATCAATAAAACAAGTGACAATCTACTTAATCATAAGGACAGCCCTCTTATTGTCTCAAGTATCTATCTGTGTACGTGTGTGTTACTTGCTGATTCGTGCCTATTTGTTTATTTTATTATTTAATTGCAAACAAAACTGTGCCAGTCTCTCAGGCTGAAACCCCCTTGCGTTAGGATATTAAAATACTGATTAGATTAACGAGATTATACGTTCCACTCTTAGTGATCGACACTCTACTTACCATTATCTTCATACTGACCGGGTACACTGCTCGTTAAGTGTGTGTGTTATTGATAAGTCGGCTAAATATAAATTTAAAACTTGAGTAGGCATTAAAACTGCTAAACCGCAACGACACATCACGCGCATCAAGTTTTTTGGCGCCGCTGCCGGGGAGTGAATTGTTATTTTCTGTTAATTTGATTAGTATTTTAATTAGGTTTTTCTTTTTATTAGATTAATTGCATCATTGTACTATTTTGCATATTTGTTGTATTGTGTGTTATTTGTTTGCTTTTGTTTTTATTTTTGTGTGTTTTATTTTTTTTGTTTCGTGTGTTTAATTTTTATTTTTATTTTTCGTATTTTTCTGTTCTGCTATCGTTGTACTGTGCTAAATCAAACGATACGGCGCATCTGATCTCTCAGATACGGCGTATTGCGTTTATTTTTTTTTTATATACAACGCGTTTAATTAATTCGATACGACGCATCTTTTCCCCAAGATACGGCGTATCTGTTTTTAACAAGAAAATTTTTCTAAGCGATAAAGTAATACGACGCATCTGCTTTTGTAGATACGGCGTATCTGTTTTGATAAAATTTTTTTCTAAACGTTAACGCCATACGACGCATCTGCTTTCGCAGATACGGCGTATCTATTATTTTAATTAAAAACAGTTTGCGAATTATTAAACAAATACGGCGTATCGATTTCTGTCGATACGGCGCATCTTACTGAATCAAAAATCTTTTATTTTTTTTAAACGTAACGAAAATACGGCGCATTAACTTTTGTTAATACGACGAATATAATTTGATAAATATAGTTGATTTTTGATATTTACCTTGATCGGTCAGCTACTCTCGTGTGCAAGTTGTTTATTTTCAGGATAAATGATGACTCGAGCATCACCAAGAAAGATTACATTCTGAACCAAACCAAGAGACGCTAGCTGAAGTGACCGAACATAAGACCGAAAGAGTGGAGGAAAACTCAGTACTGGTAACATTGAACTTCTTTAATTCTTGAAATAGAATCCCAGGTAAACTCTACGATAATTCAACTGCCCAAAGGAAAGTTCTCTACACTATGATCTCAGTTTTATTATCCTTATTATACGTCTGATTCAATTCGTAATCTTAATTTTGTATGCTCAAAAACGATATTTGTTCCTAACCTCGGAATAAATCCTTATCCACTAAACAATAAGATTACGATTATTAATGAAACGTTTATGCCTATTACTCTTATTTTGAATTCATCTATATGGTGTGCCGTTTTTACCCAAATTTGATGTATAAGGAACTGTGTTGCGGAGGCCAAGGTACGTTCTTCATTTAAATTTCGTTAACTAAGATAGAGATACGGCGGATCTAAATATGCGAAGCGCCGTATCCCTGACCAACTAGGACTTATTGACTAGTCAACGGAATTAACTAGATACGGCGCATCCCAATTTTCTAATACGGCGCATCGTGTCGCCTTATAAATACGACGGGAATACGCCGCATAAATACACACAGTTAAGAACACGCACTAAAATTATACTCAAAATCCGATCATCTTTCTTCAATCCGTCTTTAATCCGAGCATTAAAACGTTCTCCTAATCACAAATACTAAGGTAATTGTTACATTTCGATTTAATTTTGATTAATACAAAAATTAGGGTTTATAGGATTGAATCGATTCGCGCTTAAACGATATAGGGATATGATTAGAACCTGGAATTAATTATCTCCCCTAAGTTAATTTTAGATTTGGACATCGAATTTGGCACTAATTGAATCGACCGAAAATTTAGGTTTTGGGTTTGATTTTGAATATTTAGCGGGAAGGTAAATTAGCTGTGGTTGATTGAACTGATATAAGGAGAATATTATACTGTGATATTTAGTGGAAGTTTACGTCACGGATACGGATTCTTGAAAAACGTGCCTAACCCTTTATTTTATACTGATATGCTTTTAGATGCGGCGCATCTAGGTTGATTAATGCGGCGTAACGACCTATTTCAAAATTGCTAAAATTTTAGATACGCCGTATTGATTAATCTAGATACGACGCATCTCAATACGCCGTATCTGTTGTCTTGCACCGCATCTCTTATACTTTATACAGATACGCCGCATTGATTTAATCAAATGCGCCGTATCTACCTTACTTGCAGACTGTTTGCTGACTTTGAATGTTTATTTCAGATGACACTACCAGATATCGCACAAAGGCACCAATGGTTACGATTCGAGAACATGGGACTTACTGATGGCACTCTAGAGGATTATTTGCATAGGCTTGACTCAGTTTACTTCAAGAAAATATTCAGAGTCTAGGTTCTGAATTTTGACGACGTGGGATTGATCGGTGGTGGACATGCAGCTGCGAGCTTACAGCGTCGTATGGAGATGGTTGTTGTTGGAGGTGATGATGAGGTGGAGTTCAGGTCTAGTGCTTGGGAGCGACTGTTTAGGGTTGACGAGCCTCTGATTAGGGAGCTCATGCTGGAGTTCTTTAGCACTATTCATTACAGAGAGACGGATGTGGAGATTGATACAGCTGACACTCTGGTGTTCAGGTTAGGAGGTGTGCACAGGCAGATGTCGATGAGGCAGTTTATTTTAGCCTTGGGTCTACACACTGAGGAGGAGCTTGGATCTGCTGGGTTTGCCAGGTACTGGGCTGAGAGTTTACGGGTTGTCCCTGACAGAGGGGTATTCAGTGATTATTGGTTTAGGATTTCTTCGGGGGGCGACATCACTACTTCCACCCCCTCATATACTTTGATCAGGGAGCCGATGAGGAGGCTGTGTCACAGGCTGATTGCACTTACTATTGCTGGGAGGGGTCAGTCACCTGAAAAGGTGACCACTCTGGACCTCTTCCTACTTAGGAGCATGGATGAGGGGATGCCGGTGAACATCCCCCACTTTTTGGCACACTACCTCCACCGATCAGCTGCTGGGAGAGATCGGAGGAGCCACATGACTGGCGGGCATTTTGTTTCGAGGCTGGCCCGCCATTTTGGAGTTATTGGAGCAGAGATTCCAGCGGGGCTGGAGGTTGTGGTGGCTCGTCTCCCAGTTATTGATAGGGACTATTTGGTTAGACTGGCGATCTGCCAGGTGGCTGCTGGGGGCCACTTTTGGGCAGCATTAGGGCCCGCCAGAGCTGCAGGGGCGGAGGCGGAGCAGGGAGGACCTCAGGATCCTCCGGCTGCTGCTCCTGCCGACGAGGAGGTGCCACAGGCACCAGTACCCCCACGCACCGTGATTCAGAGACTCGACGCAGTCGAGGGAGAGGTGATGGTACTGAGGAGAGACTTAGAGTGGGTGGTCAGGAGTGTGAGCAGACTATTAGAGCATCAGGGTATCACCCACACCCGTCCTGATGGTACTGAGGTTACGGGAGTAGCACGTACGTACGAGCGCAGAGTCCGCCAGAGGACTGATGGAGCCAGCACTTCTGGGACCCATCCGGACGACACCGCTCACCCATGATCTTACCCTTTTGTTTTACTGATATTGTTCCACACATTATTATTATTTTTTTTTGGATTGTACTTATCGTTATTCTTATGCTTATGTTTAATGTTTCAGTTTATATTTCTTGTTATGTTTGACGAAGACTGGCATTAAGTTCAGCACGAGAGTACGAGAGGACGTATGAGATTAGACCGTGGAACAAGTCATTTTTGCAACAGACTGCTAACAGTCTGTTTGGTTATTACATGCGCCGTATCTGCTTAAACAGATGCGACGCATCCTATCCTTTATTTCATTTTCATTTTATTTTTCGACTTTAAAACTAATTTTAATGCGGCGCATCCCTGGTTAAGGATGCGGCGCATCTTTATTCTGATCCGTATTTATTCCAGGCTCGATACGGCGCATCTTCTTCAATAAGATACGGCGCATCGACTGACCTGATGATTTTCAGTTTTAATTATTTTTTAAGTTTTATTTTACCTAACTACTAATGTATTATGCAAGTTGAACCTTTCTTATCTTAGGTGTGTTTTAAAGTGTTGGTGGTATTATAGTTTCCTGAATTTTCTGTGGATACATCAAGTATGAAGCTTTAACGTTCTAATCCACAAGAAAAATGATTTTTGCTCTTACACTAATGGAGGATCATACCGAGCAAATCTCAGGGGAGTTTTTCTGTTCTAATCCTTTTTATTTTCCAGTTTTTAACCTTTTATACAAACAACGAGGACGTTGTTTAACTTAAGTGGGGGGATAGGAGAATTAGAACACTTAACACTTACTTGTCCTAAACTTTTTCAAAAATTATGCTTAAAATGTGCTTAATATATCAAACTTAAAAATTTTTTAGCATGTTTTTGTTTAAGATCTAAGTTGCATAACTGCACACATGACGTTATTTTCAAAAATTGTGATTTTTACAAAATTCACAAATCTATGAGTGTGCCGGTGACTTGTAAACTTTAGAACTTGGCTTGTATACTATTCGAAACCACCATAATGAGTATTATTTATTTAATTGGAATGACTTGTCTAACTTGGTAAAATTCTAGGATTACACCCAAAAAGCCTTTATATGTTATGTGTTATTAACTAACTACACTGGTTAGTTAACCCCCGTATAAACCCTTTTGTTACTCTCACTTTTAGAGTAAGATACCCCTAGAAAAACCCTCAGAGCCATTCCTTTCGTTTCTTACACCTATGTTTAAAATGTTTCGTTACACCTTAAACCTTAGCCTACCCTGTAGATTAGAATCCGTGGTTGGTTAATTGCTATAGGCAGAGTGTGTTTCCTTACATTACCTGTGTTCGCGTGCGTAATTCATTATCTTTGGTTAGGTCGGGAAATTGCACAATGCAAATTGGAGTGAAAGTAAATATTGTATATTTTAGAGTTTATTTTTCGTGTGTTTACTACTTTCACTATTAGCGTTATTTCTGAAAGTATGAAAAGTATGAATAAAAATTATCCGGAAAGAAAGTTGTAGTGATGTGGTGAAATTTTACACATCTATCTTTGGTTACTAAAAAAAAAAAAAAAAAAAAAAAAAAAAAAAAAAAAAAAAAAATGAGAAAAGAAAAAGAAAGAAAAAAAAAAGTTGGATGTTTATTTTAAGCCAACGATGTAAAGTTATGTAAGTGGTTCATATGGCCACTGTTTGTTGTATTATATCTATGGATTGAATGGGAATTGGCAGTTATGGGAATGCCAATTAAGGTTTATTCTTTGATTAAGATTTTGTTGAGTATAATTCGTGTCTACCTAAAGCGTGTGTTTCAAGTGTTAAAGCGTGAGTTATTCAATGATATGAGTCTTATTCATGGGATGGTTGGGATAGTGATTAACCACACTTAGGATTTTAATTTATTTGTTTTGTTTATTTTTTATTTTTACACCAATTTATATCCCAAAAATTATCCATACCCTTTATTATTCTTTATCCAACCAAACCTTTGATTTATTGAGATTAGGGATTTGAGCAATCTTAAGTATCGTAGTCGTGGATTCGGCTATGTATTTATGATTTTGTCGCCCTTTTTGATATATTATTATTGGTGAAGTTTGGACCTATCTTTAGCCTATTCGAGTTAAGGATTTGAGCAATTGCAAGTATCGTGTTCGTGGATTCGATCATGTATTTGTGATTTTGTCGCCTTTTCTGGAATTTGAGATCGATAGAAAAGAGAATAATTAACCCTTAAGCCTAAAAACCCTTTTTACCGCTTTAGACTTGTTATTCCTTAGCTTTAGTGGTGGAGATGTGTATACTTGCCAAGCTTATGATAGAATATTCGTCGCGACTGGACAGTTAAACGATTAGATTTGCTTTTATCGACTTATTTTATTTTACTTCTAATTCGTTAAGTGTTTAGTTGTGTGATTACGAAATAAACGAATACATGCTTAAATATAAAAATAAATCCTAACATCTTTTAGGATACATTTTCATGAGATTTAATCTAAGGTTTACTTGGGGACAAGTAAAGTTCAAGTGGGGGGATATTTGATGAACTCAAATAAGTACATTTTATTACTATCATTTATCCTATTAATTTGACTTGTTTTACTATATTATGTATGAGGATTGATACTTAATCGTTTACTTTTGTAATTCTCAGGTAAAAACAAGCATTTGGTGAAACTTGGCGATTTTGGACTAATAATGGAGCAAAACGTGCATAAAGTGAAGAGTCTACTGAAATGAAGAAGATCAAGACTAATCTGCTCCAGATGCGCCGCATCTCACTATCAACATGCGCCGCATCTCTATCAAGATATCACCAGATACGATCCAAGATACAAGAGGACATGCGCCGCATCTAATAAAGAGTTACGCCGCATCTTCTGGCGGTGTACGAATATTCCTGAATATTATAATCTTGGACCCCACGCGAAGTTACGTACATACGCCGCATCTACTTAAGTAGATGCGCCGCATCTTTCCTCAGACACAAACTATAAATACCCCGTAGACCAGACGCATTAAAGAGATTCGGAAGTTCGAAAACCTAAAGACCGAACAGAAGAGAAGGACGAATTCAGTCAAGAGGCAGCACAAGACACACCCAAATCAAAGATACAAGAGCTGTAAGAAGGTGCTGCATGTATTTAATTCATTAAGTGGTTTTGTTTTATTGTTTTAGCAAACTTTAATTCATCAGGATTGGTGGCTTGTGTAATGTGACAACGGAAAGATTGCACTCCCTTTAATACTTGCTTTCCCATCAATTAAAGTTTATATGTTGATGTCTTTGGTTACTACTTATTAGTGCATTGACCACCTCTGTGTTTATTAGTGGCTTGCGGGCACCCGACTGCGGGACAAGGTGTGGCTCCCACGGTTGTTTCTAAATTGATCACTTAGGAATAACTTTTAGACATAAGTCGTCATTAAGGGTTTACTCGCCGATAAGAATAGGACCAACGAGAAAGGGTTAATTACATACACTTCATATAAAGCTATCAATAAAACAAGTGACAATCTACTTAATCATAAGGACAGCCCTCTTATTGTCTCAAGTATCTATCTGTGTACGTGTGTGTTACTTGCTGATTCGTGCCTATTTGTTTATTTTATTATTTAATTGCAAACAAAACTGTGCCAGTCTCTCAGGCTGAAACCCCCTTGCGTTAGGATATTAAAATACTGATTAGATTAACGAGATTATACGTTCCACTCTTAGTGATCGACACTCTACTTACCATTATCTTCATACTGACCGGGTACACTGCTCGTTAAGTGTGTGTGTTATTGATAAGTCGGCTAAATATAAATTTAAAACTTGAGTAGGCATTAAAACTGCTAAACCGCAACGACACATCACGCGCATCATTTGTCAAGTTGTAAATTTTTTTGTGCATACCTAGAGTGATTTATGTAGAAATGGGATCTTTCGACTAAAACCTTGTTTACGTAAATTTTAATTTAACGTGTTTTCACATTTTGTCATCCTCAAAACGTGAAGTTATCGAAAGATATAAATAACATTTTTAGAACAATTTGTACCTTCAAAATTGTTAGACTATGTACCTGCAATAACTGGGTCATAATTTATAGTCTTGGTTAGTGAATCAACATCAAGTAGCCAGTTTGGTCCACTCCCTACAACATTAGGTGTACTCTCACTAAACCTAACATACAAGTTCTCTTCCACATTCCTGGTCCTACTATTGAACACTCTAAAAGCTTTGCTATTCATTGAGTATCCAACAAAGACACATTCGTCAGCCTTGCCATCAAACTTGCCTAAGTGATCTATGGTATTCAAGATAGTAACAGGACACCCAAATGGTCTTAAGAAATCTAACAATGGTTTTCTACCATGTAAAAGTTCATAAGGGGTCTTGTTGTGAGGCTTAACTACTTTACTTCTATTCTGCACATAGCAAGCAGTATTAACTGCTTCAGCCCAAAAAGTAGTAGGTAATTTAGAATCAGCTAACATTGTTCTAGCAGCCTCAATAAGTGTCCTATTTCTCCTTTCAGCAATACCATTTTGTTGAGGAGTTCTAGCTACACTATATTGTCTCTCAATACCTTTCATCTCACAAAACTGGTTCATATCCCTATTCTTGAACTAAGTTCAATTGTCACATCTAATCACTTTAACCCTACGATTTACTAGATTTTCTACCCTGGTTATAAAAGCCTTAAGGATTCCACTGTGTGGGAAACTAGAAGGGGGGGTTGAATAGTTTACCGGTTTAAATATCCTTTTAAAAATCTTGTTTTAAAAGTTAGCAATTGGAAACTTTGATTCGAACTTTATGTATAACCAATTAACACCAATATGAACTACACACTAAGCTAAGTAATAATAACAAATAAAAGTAAAGAGTAGAGTTGGAAAGATCAAACCGAGACAGAGGATTTATAGTGGTTCGGCTACGAAGCTCTTCTTCGCCCTACTCCACTCCCCGAGTACCACACTCGACAGTTTCAAACACTATATCAAAAACCTCCCTTCAGGCGGAGAAAACCGTACACGTCTCTTATCCTATTACCGACACTAAGCTAAATTTCGAGTGCTAATCTTAGCTAGCACCAATCTACCAAGGTCCACATGACCAAACACTCAAGCCCAGTGGCTTCAAGAGACCACCAAGATCTCAACACGATCCCAATGATCAACACTCACTTCACTCTACTCAACTAACACTAATCTATCGACCCTTGATCTTCTTTATCAATCACACAAGCCCAATGGCTATAAGAGATGTTCACTATCTCTATAGATCACACTTGATCTTCACTCTCACTCACAAAGGATAAGAAAGCTTGATGTATGCAAAGATACAACAAGGTTGTAACAAGTGTTACAAAAACCTAACAATTATAACTCTTGTATCTTCTTGAATACTTGAGTTCTTCTCTTACTAATGAAGAGGGATGACAACACCTTGTATCTACTTGGATACTTGTGTTCTTCTCTTGCTAGAGAAGAGGTATGACAACACCTTGTATCTACTTGGATACTTGTGTTCTTCTCTTGCTAGTGAAGAGGTATGAAGAGGATCACTTGAAAGATGATTGGATCACTCTTGAAACAAGAAAAACCTAATATAAAGAAGTGAAAGGTTTGAGAGGATTAAGCTAGGGGATTTTCCTGTGTGTGAAGGGTGCCTAAAACTGTGAAAGGGGTTGATATTTATAGGCAAGAAAAATCTGAACGTTACAAACAAAATGGTACGGACGGCTCCATTAAATACCCCACGGCTCCATTAAATTTAATGGAACCGTGGAGCTGTCGTAGACTAGGACGCTCCAAATTTTGTCTTTTCTGGTGAAAACTTATTTGGGGAAGGTTGGAGCTGATTTTGGAGGAAAAAATAGTTGTTATAATTTTCAAACTAATTTTTCCTTTAAAACATTTCTTAATAATTCAAAAATAATTTGTCATGTGTATTTTTGGAAAAATGTTTTGTCCCATTTATAATGTAAATTTTCAAAACATAAATTCACTTCTTTGAACACTAGTTCAAGTTGTAACTTTGTTCAAGAATGATTTACATAGAAACGGGATCTTCCGATTAAAGACTTGTTTACTTTGATTTTAACGTAACGTGATTTCACATTCTGTCATCCTCAAAACTTGAAGTAATCGAAAGATATAAATAACGTTTTTAGAACATTATTTGCATCAACAATCTCCCCCTTTTTGATGATGACAAAATATAAACTCATGTTAGGTTAAAATTAGTTTTAAAAAGTTTTTAATGAGTTTACTCCCATTTCTCCCCCTTTTTGTCTAATCAAAAAGGTGACGAAGGCTCCCCCTTGGTGTGTACTCCCCCTCATTTGGAGAACACAAAGGAATTGAACAATGGTTCGTGCTACAAAACAAGCTTAGACGACAAATATACAATATTTAACAAGTAGCACATTTGACAAATATCCAAGCACACAAAAAATATGGCTAAGTAGCCAAAATGAAAAGCCCATTTCATTAATATAAAATAAATGTCATACATAAGTATGACTACAATAGGAAAGCAAATTATACTAACAAGAAGACACATAAACATCTAAAGTAACATGAGGCTTCTAGATTTGCTTCCAACTTCAAAAGGGTTCCTAAGCATTTATTGGAGGGACTAAACATAACCATGTTTAGTTTGGGCTATTGTGTGGTGGAGGTGGTGGAAGGATGATGGGTCCTATGGGTGGTGTGAGGAGGTGTTCTAGGTATGAAAACCTAAAGTTAAGCTCATCTCTAAGGTTCATGATGAGTTCAAGGTTGTGATGGCAACAAGCACAACTCAAGGTGTGTGAGTGAAGGGGATAAAGTATGGGATAACCCATTAAGGGTTGAGGTGATGGTGATAGGGAAGGTGATGATGTGTTGCTCCCAAATTCAAAGGGAGTGTTTGGTGATAGGGTGAGGGTGAGAGTTAGAGGTTGTGGTGATAGTGAAAGTGATGAGGGTGTTGTGTTAGTTCCCAATTCAAGGGAAGTTGATGGTGATGAGTTGAGTGTTAAGGCTAAAGGGTGAATGGGACTAGGTTGAGATGAGTGTGTGTTGGTTCTTGTTGTGGAGGTTGAGGATGTGGGTTTGTTAGAGGTTTCCTTGGATGGAGCTTGGGGTGTAGTGAAGGAGGATGATGATTTGGTAGAGGTTATGGGTGTGTGGGTTTCATCTTCATCATCCAAGGTGAGATTAATGAAGGCAATGTCATTGGTGATAGGTTTAGTAGATGATTGAGGTGTGTCAATACTCTTGATCCATTGATCAACTAGAGTAGTTTGATTGGTTGGTTTGATGTTGAATCTAGGTTTCTTAAATACTGTTGATCCCATGATAGTTGTATAGTGAGTGTGAAGGTGTAAGGATGGGTGTAAGGATGGCAATGCATGATTTTAGCTTAAATAGCCAAATAAAAAGCATGCAAGGTTGAAAAGGATGTTGAATTTGGGGATTTGGGTACATGGGAATCAGGTTTTGTTTGCAGTTTTTCAGTAAAAGAAAGTCAAAAAGTGAAAGGGAATTGTTAAATTCGTCTTCCAGAGGCACAGTACCATTAAAGGTACAACGGCACCACTAAATTTAGTGGAGCCGTGGCCTATTTAATGGAGCCGTGGGCTCTTTTGACCTTTTTTCCAGGTCTGCAGGTTTTAGGCAGCCTAAATGGGGAAATTTTCTGGGGAATCCATTGGCTGCAAATCTCAAAGCCTCAAATCACTAAACACATAGAATTCCTAAAGCTAGTTTCAACTAGCAACTAACATGATCATGTGATCATCTATGTGTTTAGGTAACTATTAAGCATGCATGAATTCAGTCAAGTTTAACATCTAGTGCATGTAATAAAATAATAGAACATGCATGAACTAGACAAGATTGATTAACATAAAGGTTAATTGACTAAGCAAATTAACCATGTTCAAGTGTGAAATGTTAAAGGAGAACATTTCAAGCAAGTTAATGTTTATGGACATTGCCATGACTTTATTTATAATAGCTTAATAATACTTAAGTTAATAGTACTACTTAAGCTAATCCTAATTAGTCTCTTTTCTTCCCCAACTTTTTAATCTTGTTCCCAAGTCCTTTGATCGCCTTGCCGATGGACTTGAATCCCCCGATAGTTTGCTCATGCATCTCCACTTGTCTATGGTACATTGTAGCTTGCCTTCTCATCACGTGGGATAGGTTGACCATCCCGTTTTCGAGGTCGGTTGTACGTCGAAATGATGAGGTGTCAAGGTTGTCAAAGTAGATGTCGGGAGAAGGAGAACGTGGACAAGACGTTCCTTCTTCATTCACCTCATCATCATCCGCATGCATATGTTGAGATGATGATTCGTGACCGAAGGAAGAGGATGAGAGAGGAATGTCGGAAGTGGATTTACGACCACGCTTGGACCCTTTGTCCTTACGTTGCTTTGTGCGACGTCGTGGTCCACCAAGAGGTTTCATAACAGGATTGACTAGGACATAGTCGACACTTTGGAGATTGGGAAAATGTTCCATGACCCAATGGAAAAGACGAGTAAGCAGCATACCATATGGCATGAGCTTATCTGAACGACTATGAATATTGGCCATCCTTTTGACCATATAGTATGCGAGGTTATATGGTTCCTCGATACTGAGACAGTAGAGCATATGGGCGAGACTCGCAGAGACGTGATCATGGTTGCCCGCAAGGCTCAACACATTCTCACGAAGAAGGAGTTCCCAACTTCTAAGGTCGGGAAGGAGCTCTTTGAGGTAGATACGGTTTGGGTCAAGGTGGACAATTGAACCATCACGCTTTTGATACGTGTGGACGACTCGAGGTGTTTGGATGACTTGTTTGATGGACTCGAGGTCAGAAATTTCAGTGCGATAGGCACCTACATTCTCAAGATTGTAGAAGAGAGACTCAAGAGAATGGTCTTCAGTGTATGCACACTGACCATATGCAGGAACACCGAGAATTTGTCCAATCTCGGAGACAGACAGGATGATATTTTGGTTTTGAATCCAAAAATCAAGAAAGACATTACCATCATCATCAGTAAAGGTACGGACTCGACTATAAAACTCGAGAACAAAACGAGGACAGACTTGATCATTTATTTCGTATAAACAATCGAACTCGATAGAAGGGAAACAGACACGGATGTTGTCTGTCGTGACATAGAGTGCATCGACTACACGCCCTTCGTGTATGTATCGATTTTGGACTTTTGCGAAATAAGCTCTTTGCTCATCAGGAATGTTTAGATTTTCAAGAGTACTAAGGATGTATTGCCTGGTATCTTGATAATCATTTCGAGGCATTGTTATCTACAAAAAAATATTTTTGTATATGTTAGTTCATTGCATTTTAATGATTACACTTCTAGTGTGTGTGCCTAAATGCAAACAATGTGGAGGTGCGGCAATCTCGACTCAAAAACTATCCTAATGAGATTACCCAAACGCTCCTAACTTCACTTTTGCTCAATCAAATATGTCGAACAATACATATCAATTATGTACTTCGACCCATATTTGAGAGTTCGCATATACATGCAAAAACGTTTTTAATTTGCATCAACAATGCATGAAAAAGGTTTCATGATCCTAAATTTGAGAAGATTTCTAAAAAATGATCGAATTGGGGTGTTTGGCAAACGCCTCAACATGGCGCCAACGAGCTTTAAGTTTAAAAAGCTTTACTGCAAAATGTTCCTAATCCAGTTTTAGTAATCCTAAACATGATTCCATTACAAATAATCAATCATAATCCGAATTTAGTGATTAATTTCGGATTAGGTTTTGCAACATAAATGGGTTTTTGGAAATCCTAGGTTTAGGGAATCATGTGAATGCTACATTGTCTAATCATAGTCTTAATTTCACAAGGGTTTAACTAATTTTGAAAATGCCCAATTCGGATTTATACTCAAGAACAAACCTTGGACTTAAATTAAACAAAATTTAGAGTGATTTACTTACAATTAATGATGTTGTGATTAGGATTTCTTGATTCCAATGCCTCAATCTTGATATGCAAGAGTTTAGTTGAATTAAGGTGTTATGGTTCGGTTTTGACAGCAAGTGGAAGTGTTTTTGGGTGTGTTTGGAAAGTCTGTGCAGAAGAAAGGGAAATGGGCGCGTTTTTCAGATGCACGGCTCCACGGTTCCATTAAACATTAGTGGAGCCGTGGCTCTTTAATGGAGCCGTATATCTGATGGTCCAATTTTTCTTCCGTTTTGACTTTTGGCTGATTAATCTTACTTATTTAGTAAGACTTTTTGACACGAGGAAAAAGTTTATACCTAATAAACTTTTGACGAAAGACGATTAAATGGGATGACCAGAAATGACCTTAGTGTTTCCAAGGAAATTGACTAAGTTTTCATTGGATGAGGATTTACTTCTAGTATTTCCCGTGAAATAAATAGAAGTTATGAGTTGTGTTTTGGAGGATGACTATAATATTTCCCATGAAATATTTAATTAGTCGGAGTACGAGACGTAAGGAATGACTTATCATTTCACGTGAAATGTTCAAAAAGTCATGTGACGAGTTGGATAGATGACTTAAGAAGTCATGGGTGATTCGTAGAGGATGACTTCAATATTTCCCGTGAAATATTTGAGGAGTCATAGAAGGGATAAAACGTATATAATATATGACGCAAGGGATGACTTTAATATTTCCATTGAAATATTGAAATAGTCATAAGCGAGATGAGAGGAATGACTTAAGAGTCATGAGACGATGTGAGGGAAATGACGAATGAGTCATGGAACAAGACGTGAGAAATGACGTTAATATTTCAAGTGAATTATTAAGAGGTCATGAGGAGAGAGGTGGACGATGACTTTAATAATTCGAAAGAATTATCTAAATAGTCATGAGTGGGGTGACGAGAACGTATTGGTTGGAGAATTAACGATGTTGTCATTCAAGAGACGGAGGAGATGACGTACTTCGACGAGCTTCGTTCATGAGCAAACTACAGGGTTCCTGGTCAAGTCTAATGACATCTTGACTGCTACTCTTCTCAGGAGTTGTCTCATCTATAGTGTTTGTTGTCATGCCTTTTCGGCGCTTACGTACTCGGCTTTGGTCGTGGAGACAACGAGAGTTGTTTGTTTCTTGGGGAACCAAGATGTTTGTTAACAAACCTATGAAGGTACAAGCATTACTCTTTATGTTTCAATCCACATTAACTCTCACATTATCAGAGTTGGTATAGAAACATTTTCTACATCAATCTCCTCGAGATATCGTAATCTCAAGTGTGTAGTATCTTTAATGTATGGTATGATACATTAAACACTTTGATATAAGAAGTTTTTGGGACACTTCTTACAAGTGGGCACAAAGCCAACACTATCCATGATAATGGATCCACTTGCCGTTAGGTAAATTAATTTACCTATTATGCCCAAAACTTAGTGATATCCACACACTCACCTTCATCATCTCTTGTGAGATTCGTATTTGTGGATATGGGCATTAGTATTTTATATATATAGATATATAAATCTATATATGATAAGTATAGTATACTAGAGTATATGGGGATACTTACATTGGGTAAAATTATTTACGGGCTAGGGAAGAAACTTAATTCACTCATCATTTTCGTTTCAAACTTGTCACGCATGATCTTTGAAGCGATCATCGTACATTTCTGGACAAGTTAAGTTCGTTATGATGAATTGTGAATCTTTGTTTCATTATGACAGTGCCTACTTATGTTATAATCTAACATTACTACGTACTTAGCATTTCTACCAACAAAGGGTGTTTTAAGGAAGCGTACCTGGACTTGAGGTGTTTCCTTTAAAACTTAGAAGACTAAAGTACCTTTGTTGAATGTTAAGCACATGCGACTCGACTTGACCAATGTGTCACAAGATTTGTTTGATCACAAATCATACTCCATCAATTAAACTTCCAAACTTTATTTACAATCTTGTTTTCCTAGCAAAACAGAAGTTCAAACATTTGGTCCCCAATATCTCATGGGTCCATAGTTGTTAGAGTTGAACATCCTACGCATTTGTTGCGTTAATTTAGGATGTGAGAATGGAGGACATATTTCCCATGGTAAGTAACCTTGTGGTGGACGATCATTCCAAGTTACGGGAAAGTTACTTGGATGATTTTGTCTTCTAAGGTTACCTCTCGGTAGAGGAGTTCTAGACCGAGGTTTGGGAGAGTTCACCTTTCTAGGTGGAGGAGTAGTCGACCTAGTGTCACGCTTTACAAATCCATGTTCGGGAGATGATGATGGTTTGTAAGAGCTTTTGACCTCCCCTTTACTAGAAGTAGACACACTAGAACTATTTTTAACTATGTGACTCGGTTTAGGACTTAGGCTAATTTTTAAAATTGACCCAGTTTCGTCTTCAGCACCAGACGGTACCACGGTACCACTTAATTTAGTGGTTCCGTCTGTACCTTTAGTGGTGCCGTCCCCTTCAGACTTAGACGTTTCAGGCATTACAAATTTAACTTGTTTGGTACCACTTGTAGAAGCCTGATTTGGGTCAAAACCTAAACCCGCACGGTCATGTTCACTATATCTAATGTTTTCAAGTATATCATTAAGTGTTTTAGTTCCTTCATCAAACTTAATGATTCTTAAAGCATTTTCTTTAAGTTTTTCATTTTCTACTTGAAGACTTATACATGACCCGCATCCTAAGTATACTTCCTTGTTTTTCTCAAGTCTTTTGACTTGATCTTTTAGTTCTAGGACTTGTAGTTCTAGTTCTTGTAGTTTTAATTTAAGTTTTGTGTTTCTACCTAAGATCTTAGTACTAACTACGCATAGTTTGTTGTATTTGTCATGCAATTTACTATCATCTATTGACGAATTATTATCACTATAATAAGAAGAGTCGGAATGTACCTCGTTAGAAGCTTGAGCCATTAGGCACTTTTCATCGTTAGGCTTCTTCTCTTCTTCTTCACCGCTATCACTCCAAGAGCCTCCTACAAAGGCTCTTTGGTTGTTGGATTTTGGTGGCTTAGGACATTCTCCTATGAAGTGATTAGGATCTCCGCATCTATAGCATTTCCTATCACTTGTCCCTTTTCTTTCATCATGATTTCTTTGGGATGACCTCTTCTCATAGCGAGGTTGTCTAGAAAATCTACCTTTCCTCCTAAAGAACTTTCTAAAGTTCCTAACGGCTAGTGCGTACTCTTCATCTTCACTACCGGAACTCGAACATTCCTCATCACTGGACTCCTTCTTGGCTTTTAATGCTAGAGATCTAACTCTCTCACTTTTGCCTTCGACAATTTCGGAGTCCTTCTTGATGATCATCTTGTGAACATTCAAATTTCCTATAAGTTCATCGAGTGACAATGCCGCCAAGTCCTTTGACTCTTCTATGGCGGTGACCTTTGCTCTCCATTTAGGATGTAGAGCTCTAAGAAACTTCCTAACATAGTTCTTACAAGAATAACCTTCATCAAGAGCTTTAAGACTAGTGATAATAGTATTAAATCTAGGAAAAGCATTATCTATTGACTCATCCTCCGAAATGGAGAATTGTTCATATTGTTGAACAAGAAGATCTATCTTATTCTCTTTGACTTGGTTATTACCTTGGTGAGTGACTAACAAAGTTTTCCAAATATCTTTTGCCGTATTACACATGAAAATTCTTTCGAATTCCTTTTTAGGCAAAGCATTATAAATCATCATTTTAGCCTCATTATTTTTGGCTCATTTCCTTTTAAGTTCATCACTTTGTTTATCATAAGAAAATATTTCATCCTTTTTAGTTTCCGGATTCATTTGAATAGGTTGAAAGTCACCCTCGGTAATAACATGCCAAAGATCAATGTCTTTTGATTTCACATACGTTTCGAATCTTGTTTTCCAATATATAAAACAATCGGTTTCGAAAAGTGGTGGTCTTTGCATAGATTGCCCTTCTAGATATTTGTCGGAATCCATTGATCGATTCAAGTTTTAAAATACAATATACTTTAAAGACTTGACTAACCTGGCTCTGATACCAATTGTGGGAAACTAGAAGGGGGGGGGGTTGAATAGTTTACCGGTTTAAATATCCTTTTAAAAATCTTGTTTTATAAGTTAGCAATTGGAAACTTTGATTCGAACTTTATGTGTAACCAATTAACACCAATATGAACTACACACTAAGCTAAGTAATAATAACAAATAAAAGTAAAGAGTAGAGTTGGAATGATCGAACAGAGACAGAGGATTTATAGTGGTTCGGCTATGAAGCTCTTCTTCGCCCTACTCCACTCCCCGAGTACCACACTCGTCAGTTTCAAACACTATATCAACAACCTCCCTTCAGGCAGAGAAAACCGTACACGTCGCTTATCCTATTACTGACACTAAGCTAAATGTCGAGTGCTAATCTTAGCTAAAACCAATCTACCAAGGTCCGCGTGACCAAACACTTAAGCCAGTGGCTTCAAGAGATCACCAAGATCTCAACACGATCACAATGATCAACACTCACTTCACTCTACTCAACTAACACTAATCTATCGACCCTTGATCTTCTTGATCAATCACATAAGCCCAATGGCTATAAGAGATGTTCACTATCTCTATAGATCACACTTGATCTTCACTCTCACTCACAAAGGATAAGAAAGCTTGATGTATGCAAAGATACAACAAGGTTGTAACAAGTGTTACAAAAACCTAACAACTATAACTCTTGTATCTTCTTGAATACTTGAGTTCTTCTCTTGCTAATGAAGAGGGATGACAACACCTTGTATCTACTTGGATACTTGTGTTCTTCTCTTGCTAGTGAAGAGGTATGACAACACCTTGTATCTACTTGGATACTTGTGTTCTTTTCTTGCTAGTGAAGAGGTATGACAACACCTTGTATCTACTTGGATACTTGTGTTCTTCTCTTGCTAGTGAAGAGGTATGAAGAGGATCACTTGAAGGATGATTGGATCACTCTTGAAACAAAGAAACCTAATCTAAAGAAGTGAAAGGTTTGAGAGGATTAAGCTAGGGGATTTTTCTGTGTGTGAAGGGTGCCTAAAACTGTGAAAGGGGTTGATATTTATAGGCAAGAAAAATCTGAACGTTACAAAAAAAAATGGTACGGACGGCTCCGTTAAATACTCCACGGCTCCATTAAATTTAACGGAACCGTGGAGCCGTCGTAGACTAGGACGGTCCAAATTTTGTCTTTTCTGATGAAAATTTATTTGGGGAAGGTTGGAGCTGATTTTGGGGGGAAAAATAGCTGTTATGATTTTCAAACTAATTTTTCCATTAAAACATTTCTTAATAATTCAAAAATAATTTGTCATGTGTATTTTTGAAAAAAAATGTTTTGTCCCATTTAAAATGTGAATTTTCAAAACATAAATTCACTTCTTTAATCACTAGTTCAGGTTGTAACTTTGTTCAAGAATGATTTGCGTAGAAACGGGATCTTCCGATTAAAGACTTGTTTACGTTGATTTTAACGTATCGTGATTTCACATTTTGTCATCCTCAAAACTTGAAGTAATCGAAAGATATAAATAACGTTTTTAGAACATTATTTGCATCAACACACTGGTTTCATCCTTAGATGCTAAAAAGAAAACCCAAGTAAACCTACTATAATCATTTGTAACAACTAGACAACACATCTTTTTCATCAAACTTTTCATAAATGTTGGTCCAAATAAATCCATGTGCAATATATGTAAAGGCTGACATATAGAGTTCACTGCTTTGGTCTTACAAGAAGCTCTGTGTTGTTTTCCCTTCTGACAAGCAACACAAATTTCAATTTTTTCAAAAACTTTTGAAGGTAACCCCTTACAAGGTTTCCCTTAACTAATTTATTTATTGTTTTGAAATTTAAATGTCCAAGCCTTCTATTCATCAGATGTGGCCTTTGCAAAGAGACAAGTCAAACCTCATTTGGGAACCATATTCTTTAAATCAACACTGTGTATGTTGTCTGTTCTAGGAACTTTAAGTAAAACATGACTTTCATCAGTCAACTTAAAGTAAGGAGACAAGACAAAACATGCAGTTTTAGTAAAAAGAATGCTGTTCTTTTTGTCACTCATTTGTGAGACACTAAAGAGATTAAACTTAAGCTCTGTTACAAAGTACACATTATCAAAATCTAATTTACCAGTTTGTATTTTACCTTTGCCTGTGATTTTCCCTCTTTTGGGATTACTCCCAAAAGCAACATATCCTCCAGCAATTGCTTCCAACTCTGTGAGATAGGACATGTTTCCAGTCATGTACCTTGCTCATCCACTGTCAAATAATCCTTTATCCTCTAATTTCACCTGTGGATTGCTGTTAGGTCACAAGTTTATCACACAAGATTACTTAATTCTAGAGAGAGAAAGTTAGAGAGAGAAAGAGTGGAATGTTATGCATAAGACAAATGAAAATGATAATCACATTAACCAACAACCCTCTCCCTACAAGGGAGGGGGTATTTATAGTTTTCTACAAGTATTAGGCATTGCCCTAATTAACAAAGTAATTAAAATAAATAAAAGGCAACAGCCCATGGGCCTTCTACACAGGCTTAATAACTAAC
Organism: Artemisia tridentata subsp. tridentata; assembly: GCA_021014915.2. NCBI lineage: Eukaryota > Viridiplantae > Streptophyta > Magnoliopsida > Asterales > Asteraceae > Artemisia > Artemisia tridentata. The sequence goes on from CP139501.1 coordinate 97,700,882, forward strand.
ATAAAGGCCTAAGCAACCTATTACAAGATATGACCTATACTTGACAATCTAAGAAGTGTTCCCAACAATCTCCCCTAAAGTATTGGTCATCAGGTTGCTTGACGTCATCTTTGCTTCATTGGCTTCGACGTCTTTTGTATCTTTGTTCCTTTGTTCTTGAGTTATGTGATATGATAGGGTCTTGATCTGCCTTCCACCAACGTTCTTTAGTAACGGTGTCTTTACGTCTTTTCAATCATGCTCATATATCTTTTGAATTTTGTTCTTCAAGTAGTTCTTACTTCATTAGCTTCAATCTTTGACTTGTGAAAGTTTGTTATGCTCAATCTTTTACTTTTCTTTGACTTCTTTGTACTTTTGTTCTTCCTTAGTCTGTGTGAGAACTTTTCTTCGTGATATGAGCACGATGGAAATGGTAGTGGTGGACCTTCTGGTCTCCATGATTACCTGCAGTGTAGACACTTAGCAACAAATCATCCGGCACTTACAGATTCGGGCTTCGATCGTCAATAGCATAGTATGAAGACTTTCCATAATCCTAGCCAAAGCCTTTCTGAATTGGATGCCCCCGAAAGAGCAAACGCAGATACACCAAAGTGTATCAACGATTCAGTGAGCTGCTGAAGTATACCGATGTATCACTCCACGACTGTAGATCGTTTGGAACCACCTCGAACACTAAGCGTAACCCACAAGGGATTACTGAAGTGACCTGCTGTCAGGGCTATTTGATGTTGACCCTGGCAGGATTTCCATTCAATCATTGAGAATCACAATATGTGAATTCTCTTATGAATGTTCTCGGCAAATTACTAAGACCTGCGTAGGACACTCTTATAATTTACAACTGGTGTTCCTTTTGTTAAACAAACAGTGTAGAAATGCTAAGTGTTCCTATGAGATCTTTTATGTATCTCATGGCTCTAGACTCGATAAAGTGCTTATTGGTTTTTAGCCGTCGGAGGCATGGAGCAGATTGCCTCCTTTTCAATATCAACACATCTCGGTGTGAGAGTTCGATAGATAATGAAGGGTTCTCCGTGAGAAATGAAACAAGTGTCTTTTGAGAGACACTTGAGTGGCTAGAAGGTTTAGTGCAGTGCGTCACTGGGTCCATGATGGCTTAATCTTCAATACCGGTGTTACCGTAGTAACGACTAGTAGCATATGTATTGAACCCGGTGTCTGCCCTAAGGTTGATCATATGGAGGGCTATTTCTTTTCACCCTTTTATTTACTTTTCTTTTTCATTCTTCAACCCCTTCTTTCTCCGTTCATTTCTTTACTCATTTTTTCATCATACCTAGGACTTTCTAGTTCTAAACTATTGTTATTCGTCCTTGGGTACATCCCTCCGGCTCTGGCGGATCATAGGACGGTTTCCTAACCTTAGTCACCTTATAACTCTATGACTATCCTATTGTTGCCATAAACCAATTATTTGAAAATATGTCAAAGTGTTTATGATTGTAAAACATATTTTGTTAACACTTTGAGAGTTTTGTATTTTCATAAATGCTCCCCCTTAACATGTGCTCATGAGTGTTTGAAGTAAATTTGCACATGTCGGGTAGAGTCAACACTTTTAGAAATGATTGATTTTCAATGAATATGACCTTTGCGAGACACGTTTACATCACTAGTTAAACTAGCTTCAAAATATTACCCGTCCCGGCCATATTCAAAGAATAATCTCTCGAAATTGGTACATTCTACTCAGACAAGTCCTTTGCGAGACACGTTTACATCACCAGATAAGCCGGCTTGAAATTATTACCCGTCCAGGACATGTCTTTTCGATTACTGACTTTTGATATCCGTCAATTCGAGGGTTCAATCTGAGTCTAGCTCTTACGAGATTTCAACTTTTTATCACCATATTTTAATCACATATTCATTCTCCCCCTCAAAAATAGCATATTCATGTTGTTTTTGGTAAACAATTGATTAAAATATGCTTTTTGTGGTTTACGGGAAGAATTTCAAGAACTTTTGTAGTTTGGAACAAAGATTTATGATTCAAGTACTCCCCCTTAACAAGGGAATACTTGTTCTATTGAGCAGAATTTTGAAAAACTTAGAAAATTATGGTTAATTCTGCTCAATAGTAAGAAGCTTTCTCTCCTTTGATTAGGACTGAGGCACTGATGCATACCTCATGGTCCTTTCATTACAAGTACGGGTTGTGCACTGTGATCTGTGCACAAGCCATAGTCATATTAAAACAAATGATGATGACAAAATTATACAATGATACCATTAGTTCTACTCTGGAAGGCGGAAAGTGAGAATGTTTGGAATTCTAGCTCGTCCTCCCACATAGCTCTCTAGTCGTCTCATCTACACCCGAAACTTAAGGCTTCAGTCTATTCATTCCAAGAACTTGATTGCTTGCTTGACATCATTTCTCTTCCAAGTCATGTGCCTCAGCCACCCCTGCTTCCTACCTTGTCTATGATTCTCCAGAATATGAGCAAGTTCAGACTTCACTTGTACCAAAGTTTCATCGCTAAACTTATGAATATCTTGATAGCCCATGAACTTAGGCGTGCTTTTTCTGACGAACACTACTCCAAATGGTCTGTCAGTGAAGGTATATGGTTTCTTTTCTGCTATTCCTGGAGGTTGAATGTTAGGGTTGATTAGATTTAACTTCTTCTGGTAGATTTCCACCCCAAGATGAACGTCTTCAACTCTCGCTCTGATCACAATACTGCGGATGAAGATCATAATGGAGTTGATGATGTCGTATTAGAGACAACCCGGAAGATGTTCGAGTTTGCCCTGAATCTTGAGGAGATACATATCTTCAATGTCGTTGATGTTCAAGTAGGGATAATCAGCTTCATTGAATGTGAATTCCTGGTCATCTTGCCTTCTCACGGTGATCTTTGCCAGAAAATTATACCCATACTTTGATTCCATTTCAGCACTTGTGATGGAGAGAATCCTACTTTTGTGATAAACCTTAGTCTTTGATGTAAAAGTAAGCTTCCATTTGTAAAACCATTTCCTCATATCCGGCCAGTGGTAGATTCCCAGAACAGCTTCATCGTTGTATTCTTCAACTGAGTTGATGAATAATTCATTGATTTGTTCTTCAAACCCTTCTAACACATATGTTGCTGCCTGGAACTTGGTGAGGGAATTAGCATATCGTTTTACTGGATTGGTGTTGCCATAAATCAGATACTCCAAGTTGTTGTTGAAGAAATACGCCTTGAGTATCTTAGGATTTTGGGCATGACTGATGAGAGGTAGGGGTTGCGAGTAATCACGAAGTTAGAAGTTATCGGATGGATGAGAAGAGCTAGCATCATCCCAGTTTACATTCTCAGACAAAGCCCGTGCCACTTGTTCCAGATTGTATTCGAATTCCAGCTGTGAGGTTGTTGGAGTCTTGAATTCAGAGAAGCCTGCTTTGCGGACTTTGATGATGTCGGACAATTGTAACTTCTGAACTTTCATCACTTTCTTCAATCTTTTAGTAAAGTCCACAACAGAGCCTTCTTTAGGTGCTTCGTCTTCTGGAACATCTGGATACGCATCCACCATTGCTTCAAACCATTCAAATTTTGCAGTGTTAGGGTTGACCCATTCTGGTGCAGGTTTGAGGGGTGCATCAACAGGTGGTGCTGGCACAGTTGCAACTTTGGGTGGTGCAGCAGCAGTTTCTGCTTGGTCAATTGTTAAATCTTAATCATGTTCAGCTTCGTCAAAGGTTCCGGTCTCCTGAGGCACCAATTGCTCTTCGTGTACGTTTATCACTTTTCTTAGCTTGGTCGTCCTTGTCATGATTGTCACGACAACGTTTGTTTGGCTTGATCGTCTTACAAGACTCCCCTTTTTTCTCAGCTTTACTTATTGACTTGATTAATGCTTCGCAAAGATCTACCTCTTCCGAATCATCAATGATAGCCTCGAGCAATTTTCCTTTGAGATCAGCAGCAAAAGGCTTGGATGGTAAAGTTTGAATTGTAAGCGGTGTGGTTTGAATTTGGTGAGCCACAATCCCATCCAGCTTTCTTTTGAGGTATTCTTTTAGAAGATTTGGAAGCGTCTCATGAAGATGTATGCCAACTTCTTGTGGTAAGTGAGTGCTGAGATACTGCTTCGCTACTTTCTCAAGATAATATGATTTAACTTCATTGATATCAGTTTGCTGTGCTGTCACCTGAGTTTGTAATGCGGTATGATGCTCTTTCAGGGCTTTGAGCTCACTATTATCTGGTTGTTGAGGTGTGGGTACTGGTGATGGAGTTATGATCTTTGAGGTTTGATCCACGTGGTGGAGAAGGTATAGGGTTGTCACCTTGATTATCATCATCCTGGTTGTCATCATCCTCATCACTTTCACTATTTTTATCATCATCACTTTCATCTTTCTCATCCTTATCTTCTTCTTCATCATCATTTTCTTCATCGTCCTTGTTTTCATCTTCATTGGATTCAGATTATGATTCTGAGGGTGAGGGAGTGTGTGTATGCTGTTCAGATTCTTCTGATTCAGCCTCAGATTCCGTTTGTGAGACACTTGCAGATTTAGTACTTGTAGCTTCAGAATCCTCTTCAGACTGAGACAATATTTCTTTTTTCTTAACCTGTGAAGCTGATCCTTCACCTCTCTTCATTTTCTCGAGTCTCTCCTGATCAGCCAGGTATTTAGCCCTGCTTTCGTTCATGGCTTTCTCGAGTTGTGTAATTTCTTCATCTTAAGTCTCTGGTGGTTGAATGGGTTCAAAAGATTGGTCGTGTATTTTGATCGATTTTCCCTTTCCCTTGCCCAGTCCTTTATAAACCTTTGACAGTTCCTTCTTGATTGTCATAATCTTTTTCTTTCTTTCTTCCCTTAGATTTACCTCCTCTTCTTCTTTTTCTTCTTCAGTGGATTCATCTTTCAGCGTTAGTTTCCTTTTTGAAGCTTGGGTGACCTTCTTTGTCCTGGTGGAGGCTGTAATGACTTTTCTTCCTCTCCATCTTCCTTTGGTTGAACCTGTACTTTTTACCGTAATTCCGACTGTTCCTGCCTTTTGAGATTCATCATACCATACATATACTTTGGTAGCCTTCATCGCCTCGGTTAGTAATGCGTCTGGAATTCGAAAACCTTGTTTGGTGGTGTTGGTTGTATGAATCCTTACCCCGGTGAGTACATGATCCATCTGTATGGTATGAGGTTTTTCATTTACACATCTGTCAATCTCTAGATGTTTTTCCATGAAGTATGCAATCAACAGTTTGGTGAAGCACGGGAAGGGTATTTTGTAGCCTTTCTTTTGGCCGAACTGACGGGCTTGATATACCATGTCCGTCCAGATATACTTGGCGTAGTCCATATGATGTAGGTTAATGACACCCCAAAAGAACAATAGATGTTCAAGTCTGGGGTACTCCAGACCCGTTTCCTTCCCTGTGATACAATGGCACAATATGGTGAACATGGTTAACCAAGGTTGACATATGTGTTTTCTGTCCACCTTTGAGTGTGAGGAGAGGTCTTCAATCGGAGCATCATAGCCAATGTTTTTTAATGTCTAGACTATACGTTCAAAGTCTGGATCTTCATGAAACTTAGTATACTTGCCATGTACTCTTGGAGGAAGCTCAAAGAGAGCACGAAGAAGATGAACATCAAACTAGATCTTTGTGTCATCAAAGGTAGCTGTCATTGTTTTGTTGTCTCTGTTGATGGATAGTGTATGCCAGAACTGGTTCAGATACACTACTGGTACACTGGAAAACTTGGTCAGAACATGCTTCCAAAAATGACTCTTCAATATCTCCACCAATATTTGGAAAGAAGGATGGCATGGTAACTTCTCCAAATCCACTCTTGAGTTGGAGTCACTGATCTTTCTTTCGTCACCTTCTGGGATCAAATCCTTCCTAGGAATGGGTGTTTGAGACATGATTAACCTGTGTAGCACAAACACCGACAAAGACACACAATGGAAATTGCATATTTATGTTAGTGTAAGTTACTTATTACACGATCTTAGCCTAAATAATATGATGCATCACTTAGAAAGACATAATCATGAATAATATGCACATATCAAACAAACAAGCATACTGAAACAAACACATTTTCCATTCAACTGAATTTTGAACTTAAGAAAGTTTTCTAAGTCTGGAAAAATGGCTAACTCGAAGAATTGTGATGTTACTCGGAGGATATTGTGTTATAATCCCTTACTCGGAGGATTTGAAACAAAATTTGAAAATATATGTCCTAACTAGGAGGCTACCATGTTTCCTTACTCGGAAACCTTTAAACAATTCTCCTAACTCGGAGACAATGATAAAACTATATTAATCGGATAAAAAATTATTGCTTACTTGAAGAAAGGGGTTAACTCGGAAAATTTTAATAAAAAAACCTTAGTCGAAGAATTGTTCATTACTCGGAGGATAAAGAACTGATCCTTACTCGAAGGATTTTTTATAATATTTTCTAAGTTAGAACTGATGTTGATTACTCGAAAAGTTTTATAAAATTCATCAAATAAACAGGATTGAATCTGTTATTCGACGAATTTCTTAAAAATTTCCAAGTAACCAAAATCAAACTCCTTACTCGGAGACTGAGTCGAAGGGTTTCATGTTTGCTCGAAGATCTTCATAACACTCAAATTCCATTTTAGACAGTTATAGGCAACAAGTAATGACCAAATATCATCTTAAACATGTTCACATCATAATCTATAACCCAGAAATCCATAAAAAAAACAACATATAATTCACAACAGCTGATTCTACCTTATGCAACTTTTCGACTTAGGCAATGTGTTTGATTCTGGTTATGAAACTTAAGGCGCATGATCTAGTAACATATACAAGCATATCCCACCACTCAAAACACTTAAACACTTAACCATTTATTACGAGTCGAATAATCGAGCATATGAACCCTAATAATCTCAAACTCCTTTCTGTGATGTTATTCAATACAATTAAGCAATATTATATCACTCCTAGACATGTTGTTATGTTCTAACACTAACCTAATTATATTAGAAACCAACAAACAAAAAATTCCCAAACCAAATTCTTAAACCCTAATTCGATGTTCACATAATTGGACCACAGAAAAAATATAAGAATTCAGGCGTGTGATTATACTACATAACTGAATATTTTTAACACTTACAATTGAGATTTTGGAGAAAATCAAAAATCTTGAATTTGTTAGAGATTTTGGCGGGTTTTTGCAAAGGATTCTGAGTACTGTGAATGTTTTGAAACTGTTTTTTGTCTTATATAGGCATAAGTTCTAGGTTTTGACAATTTTAGTCCCTTAACCTGTTTTTTAGTTCACACTAAGTCCTAATGTGGTATACTTTTGTTAAACTTGACAAATCCAGCCCTTGAGGTTTGTAATGGTTAAAACCTTGATCCAATTTATTGAAAACTTGAGAAATTTTCATTTCTACCCCTTGAGCTAACACATACTTTTGAAATTTTGACAAACTTTTAGTTCAAGAGATCATGGAAATATGATTTGATGAAGATGTTGAAGAAAAATGAAGATTTTGATAAGAAATGTGCAAAAGATAAAAAAATTCTCCCCCTCAAAATATGTTCGGGATTAAAATTAATTAATTTTGATGTTTCGAGAACATATTTTGATTCGTTTTGAATTTTGCACATTTAAAAGAAATGAAACACACATATATTTTTTTTAATGAAAATGATAATTAGAAAATCTTTTTTTGTTTTTCAGAAAATATTTACAAAGATAGTTTTTATGTTTGACTCTCTTTAATTGTTTGTTAGAAAGTTTTTTAAATCCTCAGGAGTCAAACATCGCATACTGATCTAGTGAACTAATTCCACAAATCTTGCATGGGGCAAGGCTTTGGTGAATAAGTCTGCCAGTTCGTATTCTGTACCCACAAAGTAAAGTTCAATTGTACCATGTTCCACATGCTCCTTTATGAAGTGATATCGAAGTCCTATATGCTTAGACTTCGAATGTTGAACAGTGTTGCATGAGATAGCAATGGTACTCTTGGAGTCGCAATACATTGGAATCTTGTTGAAGACGTATTTGTAGTCTATCAGCTTTAACCTCATCCAGATGACTTGAGCACAACATGCTGACATGGCTACGTATTCTGATTCAGTGGATGACAGTGATGTACAATCCTGCTTCTTTGACTACCAAGAGACAAGCTTGTCACCTAAGAATTGCACTCCTCCAGATGTACTTTTCCTTGTATCTAAGCATCCTGCATGATCAGCGTCTGAAAAGGAAATTAGATCAAAGCCAGAATCCTTCGGATACCAGATCCCCAAGTGAATGGTTCCCTTTATGTATCAAAGGATTCTCTTAACCTCAGAGAGGTGCCTTTCAGTTGGTTTAGACTGATAGCGGGAGCAAAGATATGTGGCAAATACTATATCAGGTTTACTGGCTGTTAGATACATGAGTGACCCAATCATACTACGGTATTTGGTAGGGTCAATTGGTGTCCCATGTAAATCAGCCTCCAGCTTGGGAGTTGATGCAGACATTGGGGTATTATACGTGTCACAACTTGTCATGCCATGCTTTTTCAAAATTTCTTGAGCATATTAGGACTGGTTTAAGAAAATACCACAGGGTGATTGATGAACTTGCAGTCCTAAGAAGATCGTAAGTTCACCCATCATGGACATCTCAAAGCTTTGTTTCATAAGTTTAGCAAAAGCATTTGAGTACTTTTTATGGGTTGAACCAAAAATGATGTCATCCATATTAAGATGTCCTCCTCGTGTTTTTGTATAAACAATGTTGGATCAACGGATCCTTTTGTGAAATAATTAGCAATTAGGAATGCAGACAATTTATCGTACCATGCCCTCGGGGCTTGTTTAAGGCTTTCTTGAGTGGATACACATGATTCGGATGTTCTGGGTCGAAGAAACCCTCAGGTTGTGTAACGTATACCTCTTCAAGGAGTTAGCCATTGAGAAATGAAGTCTTCATGTCCATTTGGTAAACAGTGATGTTCTTGTGGGCAGCGTATGCCAGAAACATGCGAACGGCTTCAAGTCTTGCCACTGGTGCAAAGGATTCCTCGAAGTTGATACCTTCTTCTTGACTGAAACCTTTAGCAACCAACCGAGATTTGTTCCGAATAACCGTGCCATCAACATCTAATTTGTTCTTCCAGATCCATTTCTGTCCAACAACGTATACTCCATTCGGTATTTCTACCAGCTCCTAAACCTCAAGACGCTTGAATTGTTCAAGTTCCTCTTGCATTGACTCAATCCAATTGTCATAGGTTAAGGCTTCTTTAATATTTTTGGGTTCTGCTTGACAAACGGTGAATGCATAAATGCAAGTTTCACCATCTGTGTGGAGTCTCTTCCGTGTCATGACCGGATTGTTTGGATTACCAATCACGTTTACTAAAGGGTGATCCTTAGTCCACTTGTGGGTAGAAGGGTAGTGTTGAAAGTTGTTATGCATATTTGACGGATCCAAGTTGCTCGTTGAAGACTCTGCAATATCTGGAATGGTTGGAGCCGAAGCAAATGGATTGAAGAAAGCATTTCCGTCATAATGTGCAGGTGTGGGTACTTTAGAAGATAGGAGGGGATCTTCAGCTGCAGTCACAGTATTGGAAGTTGTTTGTTCTACTGATAATGAGGTTTCTGTTGGAGGTGCATCTTCAGCAACTGCTGTTGTTGTAGTTACTGGTGTATCAGGTGCTTGATTATTGACGGGTTGTGCAGCGGAACTGGTGGATACATCGGAAGCTCGACTAACAAGAGAATCATCAAACAGTATAGCAAACAAATCTTTCAAGTCCTTGCGGTTAAGAGAGAAAGGTGCGGCTGATTGATGAGGGAAGTTAAGACGGTTAGAATTGGGTCCTAAGCTGTTTTGCTCAGAAGTCATGTCGGCAAGTTCATCAAAATGAGCGTGTATTGTCTCTTGAATTTCTCGGGTTCGACGGTTCCAGATACAAAATCCTTTTGAATTTTCACAGTATCCAACAAAAATCCCAATATCAGCTTTGGCTTTCAACTTTCCAAGGTCATCACGATCATTATTTGGCTAACAGAGAGCCCCAAATACATGAAAGTAAATTATGTTTGGTTTTCGTCTGTGAACAAGTTCATATGGGGTTTTGTTGTGCCTTTTGGTGATCATACAACGATTTTGGGTATAGCAAGCGGTTGAGACAGCTTCAGCCCAGATGTAATCAGGTAAATGAGCATTTATCAACATCGTTCTTGTGGCTTCCACTAACGTTCGCTTTCGTCTTACGACAACTCCATTTTGTTCTGGGCTGCGTGTAATAGGTGTTTGGTGTTCAATACCCACTTTCTCAAAATACTCACGAAGAGTGTGATTCTTAAATTCGTTTCCGTTGTCTGTTCTGACTTTTCTAACGGTTTTTCGGAGCTGAACCTGAATTTTGGTGAGAAAGTTGATGATCATCGAAGGAGCTTGATTTTTGGTGCGAAGAAAGTTGACCCAAGTCCATCGTGAGAAATCATCGACGATTACCAATATGTAACGCTTCCCATTGTTTGTTTGAACTCGCATCGGGCAACACAAATCTATATGTAGATGTTGGAGAACATGATCCGTACTCTGCTCGGTTTTTGGAGGAAAATGAGCATGAGTACTCTTCCCTTGTTCACACGCTTGACAAAGGTGATCTTTGGCATACCGGAATCTTGGAAGACCGTCGACTAACTTATGACGAGCAAGATCGGTCATTGTTTTGAAATTCAAGTGAGACAAACGTTTATGCCATAACCATGCTTTTGTAGAGTGTGCCTTGGAGAGTAAGCAAATCAGAGAAGAAGCAGTCATGTCTGACAATGAAATGGTGTAAAGACTCGTTCCACTTTTTCATGTCATAAGATCGTTTCCTTGTAGGTCTCGAACAAAGCAGGTTTTCTCCCAAAATGCAACTTCTAAGTCACCATCACAAAACTGCCCTACATAGAAAAGGTTATGTCCAAGGCCTTCAACGTAGTAAACACGGCTTATTTCGATGTTTCCGTTGACATAGTCCCCATAGCCCATGATAGCGGCAAAGTGGTCATTCTCGAATCTGATAGTGCCTATGAACTTTGCGACAAAGTTTACTAGAAGTTTTAGGTTGCCTGTCATGTGTCGAGAACACCCGCTATCAACAATCCAAAGTACAATTTTAATCACCTGCATCACAAGAAGACAATGCAGATGCAGAGAAGGTAACGGAGGAACCCGTTGGGTTAGTAGCACAGTTTTTAAGCATCTTTGGTAACCAAGTAAAACTAGGTTTATGCTGTAGCCAACGTTGCCATGTCCAGCTAGATTCTGCTTTCTTCTTAGTAAATGCGCTAGGTGCTTGGATTGCTCGTGTAGCAACTATGGTCTTGTCTATGGTAGGCTTAGAAACTACATTTGGCGGTTTTCCTAAAATTGACTTAGCAGCGGTAGTGAGCCTAGAGGAAATGCCATTTGTTTGTTTCTGATTACGTGACAAAAGTGTTTTTGCAACACATTTTTTATGATTACCAGACAAAATACTTGTACGACAAAACACACAATAAGCATCACCAATAACATCATTCAGAACATTCATAGTCTCAGCATTCGTTACATCACAATTAGAATTACACGTTTTAAAGTTTGATTCTACTTTAGACGTAACATGCTCTTTATTCAGATTCGTAGTGTGAACTTCTACTTCTTCATCTTTAGGTGAGCCGCTCTTAGGTTTCCAGATACTAGTCTTCTTTTTGTTCTTTTTGGTCTTGGATCTGCTAACGTTAAGAGGGGTGCCTAGTCCTGTAGAAGTCGAAGCTGCACATTAGTGGTCTGTGAAGATGCTTTCTTAGGTGTCTCATCTACTTTATACATGCCTGGAGCAATCACATTCTTTGGAACAAATTTCCCTTTTTCAAGTACTTTGATTTTCTCTTTCAACTCAATGATGATGTGTTTTTGTTGTTGAATTTTAGAATCGAATTCTCGGTTTAATCAAACAGTGTCATTCCTGTTTTGGCAAACTTCATCAATGTCCTTTTCATACTCAAAAATTTGATGTTTTAAAACAGCATTTTCTTTTTCAATATTTTGAATTTTGGAAGCATGACTGTTTTGAAAGGACAATGATTCTTTTTGGCTTTGTAATTTTAACTCAAAGTCAAGACTCTGAGTCTGACACCATTGCAACTTTTGGTTGAGTTGGAATTTTTTTTTTGAAAATTTGTTTTCCACATCATCACTGACTTTTCGAAGTCTCTCATTTTCTCTTTTCAACTGAATTAAACCTCTGCCCAGATGTGTTTCCCATATAGCCACCCGAACCATATCTCCCAGAAGCTCTGTTTTGAATCTCAACTCTGCCATCATGAACAACTGCCTGATTACGAGTGTTGGATGAAGACCTAAGACGATTGTTAGATTTGTTTTAAAACTTGCTAAAAGCTCTAGCAATCAAAGCAAATCCTTCGTTCAACGAGTTGAAAGCATCATCTTCATCACTGTTGACACTTAAGTAAAGCATAGAATCGGTGTTATCAAATGGAACCAGTTGATTATCAGCTTGTTGTGGTGATGCTTCATATGGAACAAGTTGGTTTGATGAAGGTTGTGAGGGATAAGCAGAATGATTTTGGACAAAACCCTGATTTGTTGGTGGAGAAAAATGAGACTGAGCAATCAAAGCTAGTGAGTTTAGAGTTTATGATGGTGAGTAACCTCCACGAGATGCTCTGTCTTTATCAACCTCTGATTGGTGATGCTTCAAGTAATCATACAACAACCCATATGAGGCGTTATGTAGATTCTTAGCTTGTCGAACAAAAGTTACATACTTCTGCCAATCAGGACTAAAACAACTTAGAAACTTAGTATTCACTGCAGTCCTGGGTAGTACGATGTTGTGACGATCCAAGTAGTTGATGATATTGGTAAACCTATGGTGATAAGACTCTAAAGATTCGCCAGCTTCAATCATAAACATGGTGTATTCCAGATAGAGCTTAGATTCCATATCCTCTTGGTTTAACTCAGTTCCTTCCATGAGAAGATGAACATGTTCCCACATGTCCTTTGTGCATCAATACTTCGAAAGATAGGATTTGGAATTCCTTGAAGGATGTAAGACATTGCTAGTTCATTAGCTTCTTTCTGAATTACTTGTTCTACGGTGAGCTGAGCATTAGGAACATGTGTAACAGTTGCTTCTCTTGGAGGAATGGCATTGGGATCGCCAGGAACCGTTGTGGTAGGTACTGGATATGGTCCTTCAATAATTACCTTTTTCAAGTACTTACCATGAGGTTTCTTGTACCAACCGACAAATTTCTTAAACTTGTTTTCGAGCCAAAATAATCATTTTGATTTTTCCTTAGCCTTCAAACCTCTTTGAAACCGGAACTGATAAGTTAAACTGAAATCCGGGACGGATTTCCAAATATGATGTATGTGCTGTAACACCCGGTAAATTTCCTAAACCTATTTTATGAGCCAAAACACTATCTTCTCATTTTCTTTAGCTTTTGAACTTCCTTGAACTTGTTTGGGTTTGAAAAACTATGAATATCTTGTTCAAACATGAGCATTATTCCCTTATCGAACCGGCACAACCTAGAAAGCACAAAACGTATCGTATTTGCCAAACATATTGATTTCTTGAAAGTGTCACATATTTATACTCATTTTCGTTGAAAAAATTATTTCGTGAACAATGGCGCAAGTTTCGTTGATTTTCGAGTCCGTTTGGCACGTCGAATGGGTCCCGCACTATTTATTGCAAAAGTTTAGCCAAATTCGCAAGATTAGTCCCTCCGCACCATTATTACATTTCATTCCCCTCACTTTCAAATTTTCACTTCTAGTCCATCCTCAAAAATATATAAACCCCAAAAATTATTAAATAATTCATCTAACACACACACCCCTCTCACTAACTCTCTCTCTCTTCTCTCGCCGGCGACCCACCGTCCGGCCACCACCACCACCGCCGGCCAACTTTTGGCCACCGGAAAATTTTCTGGCGAATACCTTTTTAGTTGCCGATTCGATAGGTCGGCCATTTATTATTGTTTCTGGAGTTTTTGAGCCCTTGGCTCCCACCGCAACCACCCTCACGCGCCACCATCACCGAGACACCACCACACCCCCCCCCCTCCGCCTTCTCCTTCGGTAAAACACACCCACGCGCCCTCTTTTCTATTTTTCTTTAATTTTTACGAAACCCTAATTTTATTTTATTTTTAATCTGGTTAATAATGATGTTTTAATTATAAAAATGGTTTAAAAACTGTATTAACACTCGTGTGGAAACCCCCCTTTTCTCGGCAGTTGACTCGGTGAGGGTTTGTTTGTTTTGATATTTTCCTTGTTCTTTTGTCGATTTATTGATGTTGTTATTGTTTTGGTTGGATTTGGAATTGTTAAGAGGTCTGTTTGGTTTGTTGGTCTCGGCAGTCACACGGCGTAGCCAAGCCGTGACTCACGGCGAGGCAAGGTGTAGTTGTTTAGGGTTAGGGTTCGGATTGTTGGATTGTGGAGTTGTGATGTTTGTGTTGGATTTGTTTGCGGTTTGGATTTTGTTTGTGTTCGGTGTGGATTTGGACGTGGATTTGTGTTTGGTTTAGAGATAGGATTAGTTTAGATGTGGATTTGTTTTTGTTTTGGTCTCGGATTTGGTTAAGCCGAGAGCCCCGTAGGATCGAATGGAGTGAGCCGTGACTTGTGGCGAGTCACGACAATGTTACTTATTTGTTTGTTTTATTTATTTATTGATGTCGAGTCATGATGTTTTAGGTTAGACGTTTATTTATCTATCTATTTAGCCTTTGTCGTTGGTTATCGATGCGGTGTTTCGGATATAAATTGCAACATATGGGATATACTTGATATATTTGGACTTGAATATTGTGATGTTGTAACATTGTTGGACAAGGATTGGACGTATTGGATTTACGGTATTAGTTGAATGGACAATTATGGACCCTTTGGTACACGAGACGGAAGGGTATGTTAGACTAGTAAGAGCTTAACATATCTGGACCCGAACTATACGAAATGGTCGATAAAAACTAAACAAATAATATATACGCGAATGATATGTCCAATTATATATTATAACTTATAAAACTTGACAATAATTGAATTATTCAAATGAGTTGTATGACTTGGGAACGCCTTATAAATGGGCATTTCATGCCGAAATTTCATGAAATCTTTTATAAACTTAAATCGTTTATGATTTAGCAAATATCCTATAACCTTTTCAAAACTTATACGTTTTAACGATTATAACATCTATTTTGGGGGAAAATGGGTAAATATCGAAACTACCTATTGTTGTCTACTTGCTGTTTATTTGTTTTATGTCCTCTTTTCTCGTCATTAATTCTCTATTCTTTTCGTATTTCCTTTCTTTCTTCTGTCATATTCTGGAGTATTCGTTCGTATTCGCCGACTTTTGCTGTTTTCCTTTTCTAAAATATCCACACGAGTCTTAAACTTTCCTTTTCTTTCAAACGCCATTGAAAACTAAACCTTTTTATAATAACGCAAGTATTCAACGAACGCTACTTCATAAATTACTTGAGTGTTATTTCTGAAACATGTTACTTGTTAGGTTGTGCCGATCGAGTGCCTTTGTGCTCCACTTTTGATATCATCGTTGTGCCTTTACTCTTTGATGCCAGTTGTGATGTTGTGATATCTTGCATTGCTACATACAGAGGTGAGTTCATAGCCCAACTTTTTAATTACTTAATCTCATTATTGAATGTCGAGTTTGTACACTTGTCGTGGTCTTGGGAATGATTTTGGATGTAACAGACATACTACTAGTATAACTAGGCTGAGTATTCCAAAATTCATTGAACCTCGGGTGAATATTGACAGATCACCTATATTTACAGGGACAGTGGGACATAGCCTGATCACCTATGTCCTACTCAGAGGTGAATTTTGCAATACTTGGAGTAGTTATAATGGAAATATGTTCGGGTTGGTCCTTGATTTTTGAAATGGTACAGTTTTGCGTGTGTGGACGGACATTGAATATCACTTCCACACACAACACTCTGGCATCACAACACCGCATGAACCGTAATGCTCCTGGCACCGCTATACTTCTCCGTTTATATGGAATTCATGTTTGCCGCCGTCTGATTACGTTCGCACCGGGTCAGGTGAGACCCGATTGGTCGTCGTTTTGAATTCGAGCTGTTTATTTTAACTCATCCGATATCATGATAAGCACATTTTAAGTTTAGTGTAGTACTTGGTTTTAGCTTTATTTGAATTTGGATTGCGTGATTTCTTGATTTCTGGACATCGTTGTGGATTTGATTTTGCTACTTCAGCCTTGTTTTGTCTCTGGTTATGTTACAGTCATCGCTACCCCTAGCCTTACACTCAATAAATGAACCGAGTTAGATCACTAGTCGTCTATGAATGACTCTTCCATAGCACTTGTAGGATGAACCTCTTGATGGAAGTAAACAATGAAGTAACCAATGAATTTTTGACAAAACCTAGGAAACTTACAATAGGTCGATAGGTAACTCAACAGAAGCTTTAGGAACTTATGTAGCAACCCGAGCCCCTACTTTTGGAAAAGATACCTAACTTTTCACTTATCCCTCGAGGATACTAGTAGTCTACCTTAATACCCTTTATGAAACAATGAATTGCGATAAGTGTTTTACAAAACATATATATAAGTTGTTACGATATTTTGGAAAGCATTAGTTCGGGGAAGACTATTTTAGATACGTTATTCTGGGAACGCTACTTTGACAACACTATTCTGACATACCATTTTGAATATTATTTTGGACGGTCAACTCTAGTTACACTATCTTGAAGACGTGACGCATTGGTATAATATTATAGGAGTTGATTTGGGATACACTAGTTGGGACACACCATTTTGAGACACGCTATTTTGAAAGTATTATTTTGGAGACACTATTCATGAATACTATTCGAAAGCCCTTTTCTGGAAGACATTATCACTCTAGTATTACCTTAGACCATTAGGTCACATACTCAACTTGTAAGAAAGCTCGAATACACCGCAATATAAGCCGATGAGTCAGGCGACATCATTAGCTGCCTTAGGAAGTAACCTGTCAGTTGGGATGAACACCCTAATGGTTTAGTCGAAAGAATTGGACCTTGAAGACTGTAAAGGAATAATAGTACTCATGCGAAAACATTAACCCTAGGTGGTAAGTAAAATTGCCTGTATTAACCATGATAACGAGGTTCACCCTAGCATTCGTGTTTTGGGATTGATACTGGTTTAGATAACCCGAATTCTGTTAGTTAAGATTTTGTTCACACCATGGATCATAAACTATTTACCTCGAAAGACCATTGACCATTTCACACCGTCACACTTTGACCGTAGGCCCATAACCCGCAGGTCGTCAACTATAGCACTCGCATTAGCATTTGTTATCCTTTCCACACATCTTAAAAACATGTTTTACTCCCCAGACACCTTTATTTTAATAATCACCAAAAATAAGACACATTAGCCGCAATATAAATAGTTTCAAATCACTACCTTAGCCTCGTACATGCTCAACTGTCCTTCCTCTTTGATAATCTTACTTTTAAGGATCTTTCTCAAAATGCTCTTATGTCAACCTTGGAAACCGTAGTTACATTTTTTTTTCGGAAATACATATCTTAAGGATTAAGTTCTTCTGGTCAACCCTTATCAAACTTTTTCTGCGAAATGTCAAACAAAAATTTTTACGAAAATTTCTTACTTGTACCGCGATTGAAAACTCGATTTTGCAAGCTTATAAAATCTTTTGAAACTGTGTCATCTTACGCAGCTGAAAATTCCCGACAAAGAAAATTTTAATGCTTGGAAGGTTATTTTGGTCAAAACCGTGTAAATACTTACCCAAATAAGATTTTCAAACCAACAAAAAAAAATCATCTATTCCTCTCAGGAGAGAAAACCGCTCAATTCGAAACAAACTTTGGAAAACAGACGCCCCCGCCACTTTAAGACTTTATATATATCGGGCTAGGATTTTGTGTCACTAAAGCATAAACCCTACATTGGAATTAGACCGTGAGGATTTGAGAAGAAACAACGCTGACAAAGTTGTGGAACATCATGTAGTTAAGATTTAAACTGTTAAACTTACTTCCTAAATCATTGTACCCCACCAAATCGCTAGAAGGAAACAACTTATGGCAGACCACTTAAGTACTCTTTCACAGGCAAGGAGAAACCCTTAAAACAATCCAGAGAGACCTGAATATGTTACTAGTACCACCACCTTTCCACCAACACCGTTCCGACGGGTAACTTGAACTAAATCACGAGGACGCGATTCCTTTTTAGGGGTATGTGATGTAGCAACCTACAAATTTCTTAAACTTGTTTTACGAGCCAAAATAATCATTTTGATTTTTCCTTAGCTTTCAAACCTCTTTGAAACCGGAACTGATAAGTTAAACTGAAATTCAGGACGGATTTCCAAATATGATGTATGTGGTGTAACACTCGGTAATTTCCTAAACCTATTTTACGAGCCAAAACACTTGCATCTCATTTTCTTTAGCTTTTGAACTTCTTTGAACTTGTTTGGGTTTGAAAAACAATGAATATCTTGTTCAAACGTGAGAGTTATTCCCTTATCGAACCAGCACAACCTAGAAAGCACAAAACGTATCGTATTTGCCAAACTTATTGATTTCTTGAAAGTATCATATATTTATACTCGTTTTCGTTGGAAAAATTATTTCGTGAACAATGACGCAAGTTTCGTTGATTTTCGAGTCCGTTTGGCACGTCGAATGGGTCCCGCGGTGTTTATTGCAAAAGTTTAGCCAAATTGGCAAGATTAGTCCCTCTGCCCCATTATTGCATTTCATTCCCCTCACTTTCAATTTTTCACTTCTAGTCCCTCCTCAAAAATATATAAACCCCAAAAATTATTAAATAATCCATTTAACACACACACACCTCTCACTAACTCTCTCTCTCTCCTCTCTCTCTTCTCTCGCCGACGACCCACCGTCCGGCCGCCACCACCGCCGCCGGCCAACTTCCGGCCACCGAAAAATTTTCCGGCGAACACCTTTTTAGTTGCCGATTCGAGAGGTCGGCCATTTATTATTGTTTCTGGAGTTTTTGAGCCCTTGGCTCCCACCGCAACCACCCTCACGCGCCACCATCACCGAGACACCACCACACCCCCCCCCCTCCGCCTTCTCCTTCGGGAAAACACACCCACGCGCCCTCTTTTCTATTTTTCTTTAATTTTTACGAAACCCTTATTTTATTTTATTTTTAATCCGGTTAATAATGATGTTTTAATTATAAAAATGGTTTAAAAACTGTATTAACACTCGTGTGGAAACCCCCCTTTTCTTGGCAGTTGACTCGGTGAGGGTTTGTTTGTTTTGATATTTTCCTTGTTCTTTTGTCGATTTATTGATGTTGTTATTGTTTTGGTTGGATTTGAAATTGTTAAGAAGTCTGTTTGGTTTGTTGGTCTCGGCTTTCAGATGGCGTAGCCAAGCCGTGACTCACGGCGAGGCAATGTGTAGTTGTTTAGGGTTAGGGTTCGGATTGTTGGATTGTGGAGTTGTGATGTTTGTGTTGGATTTGTTTGCGGTTTGGATTTTGTTTGTGTTCGGTGTGGATTTGGATGTGGATTTGTGTTTGGTTTAGAGATAGGATTAGTTTAGATGTGGATTTGTTTGTGTTTTGGTCTCGGATTTGGTTAAGCCGAGAGCCCCGTAGGCTCGAATGGAGTGAGCCGTGACTCGTGGCGAGTCACGACAATGTTACTTATTTGTTTTTTTTATTTATTTATTGATGTCGAGTCGTGATGTTTTATGTTAGACATTTATTTATCTATCTATTTAGCCTTTGTCGTTGGTTATCGATACGGTGTTTCGGATATAAATTGCAACATATGGGATATACTTGATATATTTGGACTTGAATATTGTGATGTTGTAACATTGTTGGACGAGGATTGGGCGTATTGGATTGACGGTATTACTTGAATGGACAATTATGGACCCTTTGGTACACGAGACGGAAGGGTATGTTAGACTAGTAAGAGCTTAACATATGTGGACCCGAACTATACGAAATGGTCGATAAAAACTAAACAACTAATATATACGCGAATGATATGTCCAATTATATATTATAACTTATAAAACTTGACAATAATTGAATTATTCAAATGAGTCGTATGACTTGGAACGTCTTATAAACGGGCATTTCATGCCAAAATTTCATGATATCTTTTATAAACTTAAATCGTTTATGATTTAGTAAATATCCTAAAACCTTTTCAAAACTTATACTCCCTCTGTCCTTAAATAAGTGTCTACTATTGACTTTTAAAGTCTTCCTTTTTTAACTTTGACCTTAAATTATTTTATTTGTGTTATTTAATACTTGTTGCAAAATATATGAATGGATTGAGTTTTAAATGTATTTTCATCGGTATAATTTTTATCAAGTATTACATAACACAAATGAAATAATTTAGGGTCAAAGTTAAAACAAAAAGACTTTAAAAGTCAATAGTGGACATTTATTTAGGGACGGAGGGAGTACGTTTTAACGATTATAACATCTATTTTGGGGAAAAATGGGTAAATACCGAAACTACCTATTGTTTTCTTCTTGTTGTTTATTTGTTTTATGTCCTCTTTTCTCGTCAGTAATTCTCTATTCTTTTCGTATTTCCTTTCTTTCTTCTCTCATATTCTGGAGTATTCGTTCGTATTCTCCGACTTTTGCTGTTTTCCTTTTCTAAAATATCCACACGAGTCTTAAACTTTCCTTTTCTTTCAAACGCCATTGAAAACTAAACCTTTTTATAATAACACAAGTATTCAACGAACGCTACTTCATAAATTACTTGAGTGTTATTTCTGAAACATGTTACTTGTTAGGTTGTGCCGATCGAGTGCCGTTGTGCTCAACTTTTGATATCATCGTTGTGCCTTTACTCTTTGATGCCAGTTGTTATGTTGTGATATCTTGCATTGCTGCATACAGAGGTGAGTTCATAGCCATACTTTTTAATTGTTTAAACTGTTTTATAAGCTACTTGGGGTGAGATACATACTACTGTTTTGACTATGATCACAATTGTTTGGAAACTATATTTTGAACTGAAAACTATGTTTTCTTCTATCTGAAACTTTAATTGTGCTGGAACAACATTTATACTTTTCTGGTACTGTGAGTGAAGCAGTAGCCACTTTGCGAACCACCTGACAAGCACTAGGTACCTTCCTTTCCAAAAGCAAGACCCTCGATCATGAACCATTATTCACCTGCGGGTGAGCGCGATTATAGTTTATAGGCCTATAGGATTTGACCATCCCGCCATGCTGACTAAGGTCGGTCAGCATGTGATGTACTATAATTGAGTTACTAGGTATCTGGCAAAGTACCTACTTTGGGGGCAACTATTATGATTATGAAATTCCGCGGTTACTTTCGAATTACGCCAGAATTACTGGTTCCGGTTAACGCTTTGTGTGTCATGAGCTTAGTGCAATGGTATTATCTGAACTTTCGGGCGTATAACAACATAGCCCACTTTCTTGGAAACTTGAAATATTGTGATCAACTACTTTATTTAAACCTATGGATTCACTCAACCTTTGTGTTGACTTTTAGCATGTTTATCTCAGGTGTTAGATCTTTTCCGCTGCATATCTTACTTTTGGAGGAGCTTGGCGAAGGGCATGGCATGGTCATAGAAGACTCAAAAAATTATTTGGGACCACTCTAAACCCTTTTATGAAACTTTATTTTCCGCACTATTTTAAATGATTTAATTTTGATGTTTTAAATTATGAAATTTCTTCTAAAATGGTTTAAGTAAAACCGTTCTTTGTACCTTGTGTTATGACAACTATCGAATAACACCCCACAACTTGTATGCTTCCGCTGATCTGATTTCGGGGTGTTACATTTCTTGAGTTCAATAAACCTTAGAAATCGACTTGACCACTGCACGTAATTACCCGGAGTTAGCATTGGAAGTGTATCTAAGGATCCTGCCTCGTGTCTAGATCGTTTACTGCTGATTGCCTCGCACATTTGGTCAAACCAGTGAGGTTGTTTAGGAGGAAGTTGGTAAGTCTGCATCGGTTGTTGTGGATATTGTTGTTGTTGAGGAAGAAATTGATGTTGCTGCATTAAGATGTGTTGTTGCTGATACTGTGATTTAGGATACTGTTGCTGATACGGTTGTTGCTGACGATACTGTTGCTGTTGACTATAGAAGTAGTTGTAGTTTGGTGGTTGAGACATCTTGAAGAAGTAACTTGTGGATGTTGGATCTTTTAATGATAACGAAGGTTGTTGATGAAGATTAAGTTTGTAAGTAGAAGATTTGAAGAAAAAAAAATCCAAAGTCAAAGAATAACTGCCCTTGCTCGGAGAAACCTTACTCGAAGAATTAACCCCTTACTCGAAAAATAAACCTAAGTCGAAGAATAATGCCCTAACTCGAAGAATTCTTATATCCTTACGCTGTAAATTGTTGCTCGAATAAAATGTCTTACTTAAAGCTTCTTTGCTCAAAGATTGCTTGCTCGAAGGATTAGAATTCACCAAGTATATAATCCCTTAGTTGAAGGATTATAAAATAAGAAGTTCTGATTTCCTAACTCGGAATTTAAACACAGAACTTAGGATCAATCTTCTAACTCGAAGATGGTTTACTCGAAGGATTATACTTCTTACTCGAAGAGTGCTTGCTCAGAGAATTATTCTTCTAACTCGAAAAGTCGTTGCTCGAAGAATTATTCTTCTAACTCGAAGAGTTGTTGCTCGGAGAATTATTCTTCTAACCCGAAGAGTTGTTTCTCGGAGAATCCAAAGTGACTTTGAAAAATTAACTCATAACTCGAAGTATTCAAGTAACTCGAAGGCTAACTTGAAGTCTTCTAACTCGAAGACTCTTGTTCGAAGAGTAACTTGAAGATCTCTTCTAGCTCGAAGAATAACTCGAAGTATAAGGCTCCTAACTCGGAGAATATTCTCCTAACTCGGAGAAACTCGATGAACAGTAACCGTGATCTTCGAATTCCTACTAAATCTAATCTAAAACAACCTAGTTACCCCTTGGCGATTGATACCACTTGTTAGGTCACAAGTTTATCACACAAGATTACTTAATTCTAGAGAGAGAAAGTTAGAGAGAGAAAGAGTGGAAGGTTATGCATAAGACTAATGAAAATGATAATCACAATAACCAACAACCCTCTCCCTACAAGGGAGGGGGTATTTATACTTTTCTACAAGTATTAGGCATTGCCCTAATTAACAAAGTAATTAAAATAAATAAAAGGCCACGGCGCATGGGCCTTCTACACAGGCTGAAGCTTAATAACTAACATAGAGGCCTAAGCAACCTATTACAAGATATGACCTATACTTGATAATCTAAGACGTGTTCCCAACAATTGCCCGGCACATAAAGTAAGAAAATAAGTTCATTTTGGGGACCCAAGCCATTACTGACTTGGATCTGCCTTGTGCATCAACATAATCATACTTCTTTAAAACTATGGATGCACTGTTGTGTCTGGAAACATGATCTAAAACTTTAACTTTTGGTTTCCAGACCCAACAAGCTGAGGCCTTAACAACATAAAAATGATTTCCCAAAACAATATCAGTTACTGCTTTTGGCTTAACAGTAGTAACTACTGCTTTTGCGTTAGCAGCATTAAATGCTGTATTCTTTTGAATGGGTCTTTTTACAGTTGAATGTGCTTTATTTGTAAACTTTGACAATTGTTTAACACCATTCACTATTCTTTTTGGGTTAGCAGTACTAACTGATCTAGCAGTATTAGTTACTACTACTAGTTTAGAAATATTTTGTTTGGCAGTATTAACTGATACTAAACTAGATTTCCTTTGTTCTGCTGTTCGAACCATGTTTTTTTTAGTATGCGGGTGAGAATTTTTAGAAAAACTTTGAGGATTCACCCTTCTAGCATAGTTCCAAACAGGCTTTTGATAGTAAAAACAATTTTCCTATAAATTCTCAAAACTACTACAGTGATAACAAGCCTTGTTAAATATCCCAAAGTCACTTCCAAACCTTTGAGATATCATGTTATTCCAATTTCTCTGGTTACCTCTAGGCTTGTTTGTATACATCCTAGGTTTCTCAATGAAATCAAAAGTTTTCCTAGACAACTCTTTACCAAAACTAGGTTTGACAAACTTAACTTGTTCAACACTAGGTTTAACTGTTTTACCTTCTGACTTAGGTGTAGACTTCACATGTTCCTCATCATCATCAGACACCCAATCTTCAATGATAGGTGCAACAGTATATGTCTTTTCAACCTTAGGTTTCTCCTCATTAGACTTACCATTCTCTCCTAAAGGCTAAGCATTAGACTCAACTAAACAAGACAATTCAGATATAGGAGGTACATACTTTCCTGTTATTGAATGAGGAACTTCATTATAACCTATACCACTACCTCTCCTCATAAGTTGACACTCAATTGTCTTATTTACACTTTCAGATGCAAATTCATGCTTATTTACTTTAACTTGATGTTTTTCTTTTTCCTGATGAGTTGCATCTTTTTCCTTTTGAGCCTTTTCTAACCTTTTAGTAAGTTCATTAATGACATTCTCTTTAACATAAAGCTTACTTTCTAGAACATTAACTTTCTCTACATACTCTGACTAATTCTGTTTAAAGAATTCAAGTCTTTCCTCAACAGATTTTAAGCCTACTTTATAGCCTAAATTATCTAACTTTAACATCCTTACATCTTCTATTAGTTTTTCATTCCTAGCCTTAAGTTCCTTAATAATATCTAAAAAAGTTTTATAAGAACAACCAGAATCATTAGATACCTCAGAATCAGAACTTGATGAAGAAGAGTAAGCCATGAGTGCAAAGTTTGGTCCTTCAGCTGCTTGGTCACTCCAATCATATCCACCCAAACCATCAAAAGACACCAAAGCTGTAGAAGTCTTAGGTTCCTCAGACACAGCTTTCCTTGAGCTCTCTCTATTCTTGTAGTCTTGGCTCCTTGGTGCCCTGCATTCTCTAACAAAGTGTCCTTTCCTGTGACAGTTGTAGCATTCAATCTTGGATTTATCAAAACCCATGTTATCCTGCCCATTGACCTTGAGGTTTCTTCCTGTCTTTTTCAAAAATCTCCTTGCCCTCATTGTCAACATTGCCATCTGCCACTTCAAGTCCATCTCTTCAAGATCATCTGGATGAATCTGTTCCAAATCTTCATGCATAATCTGAGGACTAGTAGATTGACCAGCTAAGAAAGCATGGATAACAGCATCACTTAAGTTATCAAGGGTTGTAACTCAGCAATATTAACTTGTGTGCCAGCAGTACTAACTCCATGAGCAGTATTAAGTGCTTCATCAGTACTGCCAGAACGGTTATTGGTGGAGGACACAAAAGCTAAGTTTTGTGTGCTTATAGATGAGCTAGATGTTCCTTTGACTTCAGGTTCATACACTTTTAGATTTTTATACAGATCATCTAAACTCATTGTATCAAGATCAGCCTTGTTTCTCCACACCACAGTATGTGTATTCCACTCTGGTGACAAGCTTTTCAGAAACTTTTGATTTATATCTTCTTGAGGAATTGTTACTTCCACAAGTGCTAGTTGACTATTAAGTTTCTGAAGTCTGTCAAAGGTCTGATCAAGGTTCTCAGAACTAGGAGCAGCAAAGTTCTCATATTATTTCTTTAAAATATTCTTCCTAGTCTTTTTAGTAGCAGCATTCGCTCCAAATCTTTTCTCAATAGTAGCTAACAGATACTTTGCATCCTTGATAGGATTAAAAGTCAATTGATGTTCATTAGGAATGCCCATCATGAGAGTACTTCTTGCCTTAACTTCCAATCTTCTTTGTGTCTTGTCTTCAGAAGTTTTAATATGCAAGGTAGTGACAACACCATCATCAGAAATTTATGTTTTAGGTAAAGTATTGCCAGTCTCTATTACTTCCCACATAGAGTAATCAACCATCTGAATATACTACTCTATTCTCATTCTCCATATCTCATATTCTCTAGACTTGAGCATTTGCATCTTTGAGGCAGTAATCATGTGTGTAGATTCAGACTCCATGTCTTCAGTAAGATCAGAACAGTCTTGAGTTTAAACAGGTTCTTCTTGATCACAGCTTCTAGATCACAAGCTCTGATACCACTTGTTGATCCCAGCAATATACTTGATCGAATCCCTTAGCTTGTAAAGGTTTAGTTATCTTAGATAAATTTATAACAACTAAGTATAGAAACTGTCTTGAAGTATATCAAACACAATGCAGAATCTTGTATTTAATCTTAAGAAGAACTTTATATTGAATGAAACAGTAAACAATGAATATCAAACAGAACACTTCAATATTATTAATATAATATGAATACTCAAAAGTATTAGGGTTTACAACCTTGAAGTATATAAAAAACGTATGTATCACTATGCCCTAGAACCTCCTTTTATAGACTAAGGAGTCCTAGTCGGCTTACAATGACTTTGCTATACAAGATTAATCTTTAAAGAATCTTTTC
The DNA here is from genome assembly GCA_021014915.2 of Artemisia tridentata subsp. tridentata. Lineage (NCBI taxonomy): Eukaryota > Viridiplantae > Streptophyta > Magnoliopsida > Asterales > Asteraceae > Artemisia > Artemisia tridentata. The sequence continues at coordinate 97,727,459 of CP139501.1, forward strand.
TATATTTATCTAACCGACTATACAAGTTTATCTCATAAGCAGTAAAAACTAAACACTCTAGCAGTTGTATCTCTAACTCTAGCAGTCATATTCTGATAGCAGTTGAAACTCTGAACTGGCAGCAGTAATATGTAGTCTAGCAACAATAACTACTTAGTGTATTTTCTTGAACATCTTCAGCTTCACTAGCAGTAGTAACATACACTAGTAGTTGTAAACTTTATAACTAACAGCAGTAATGACTTAGAGCATTTCCTGTGTAAACCATGAACAGTCTTAATCATGTAAGCAGCAGGAACTCTAAAACCTAACAATCCTCCCCTAAACTTGATATTTTCTCCCAAAATCATCAAGTTTCAATCATAGCTTGAACAAATACTAGGAGGATGCTTTCAAACATATTAAATATGTTAATTTGCATTGGGTGTGAGAATATCTTGCATCTTTCTGATTAACTGATATGCCATGTCAGATCATAAGGATACTGGAGTTGCAGTCTTCTTTTTCCATGCATCATTTGATGAAGAATCCCTTTCTGATATTTTATAGGATAATCTTTCTCCACAAGCATGTAGATTATCAAGCCATGGGCATCTAAAACATGAACTCAACTGTGTTGTGTTTTAGATTTCTCCACTCCTCATCCTCCTGATTTGGTTCAAACATCACTTTCAAATATCTCCATATGACTCGATCATAAATTTGTTATGGCCTATTATAACCAAACTTATCTTTATACAACTTCCATAGAGTCACAATATCCTCTCTATCAAAATGTTGGACCATCTGTAGAAAACTAATAAACCTCACAGATTTTCCATCAGCTCTCTTGATATCCCAATATGATGTCTTACCATGTAATCCTAAAGTAACAACCATAATTGGAAGTTTGACACTGAGAGGAACAACATCCATGACTTCTTCTTCATTGACTAATGCAAGTTCTGTAAGTTCTTGCATTTGTACTTTGTCATTGTCATCTTTATCACCAGCTTTCTGCTCATTAACTTGCTCATTCTGCTCTTGCTCTTGCTTTGTTTTTGCCAGTTCTTTTCGTTCAGATTTTTGCTTTTTGCTTCTTTGCTTAACCAGCTTTTCTCCTGTTCTTTTAGAACGCATCCCCACCTCTTCAGTCTCCATAGGTACAAACCTCTCAATCTTTCTCCTGGCAATGTTTTACAGTTCTTCAATTTTGCCGTCATCAAAATGTGTTAACACTTTTTGTTGCCAATTATCCATATTTCTGAGGTATGCACGCATGACAGATCTTCTTTGTGCTTTGGTGGGTGGCTTGTTCTTCTTTGCTGCTAACCTTTGTATACATAAAACTTCTTCCTTTCTTCAATAAGCTCTTTCAACATTCTACTTGATCAAGGTAGAACGTGTTACACACCTTGTAACAGGGATCAAGACTTGACATTGAAGTGTAAAACAAACACTAAACCTACTATCTAGGCGTTTACAAGAACACACGTCTACAACACATACTTTAGTAATCGACTACATTATAATTTGTGCACACATAAACTAATGACCTAATGTCTCTTTATATATTAGAGATCATCTAGGTTTACAAGGAAAACATTCCTAATACAATAAGGAAATTAAATATTCTTTTAAGCATATCTTAAAGAATCTTGCAAATCCTCCATCTTTTTGTAGTTTTCCTTCTTGTCATTTGAAGTCCTTCATGTTTCATTCTTCTTGTTTTGTATCAACAAATCAATAAAACCCAACAATCTTCCCATATTTGATGATGACAAAACAAACACGTTCTTGTACCAACTTCCTTAGACGTAGTAAAGAAGTTGAGATAATTAAATCTCACCATGAATGAAACATTCTTGTCTTCGCTTTAATCTATGCCATGCCACGACAAAATATCTTCCCTTTTTTGTTATAATCTAATAGGGAACGTATGCAAATATGATCTTGACCACTACAAACCAATACCACACTCCTAATCCAAGCCTTCCAATGTTTCAAATTGCCCTCCATGAGACATATACAAGAAAAATGAATCCAAAATAGTAGAAACACCAACTAGCAGTAGTAATAATGATCAACAGTAGTAATAATCAAAAACTTCCCCTAGAGTGGTGCATGAACATCAAATGATTAAACACATCATAAGAATAAGCTTCCCCTGAAACCCATGTGTTAATCATCTTCATGATTCTTCAAATCTGTAAGCTCCTTGTAATGATCACTAATGAAGAAAATTTGATATACCAAACTTGAAACCAAAGTAAAATATCCCAAACTCGTTACTTAAGCGTGTACTATTATTAATTGAAAACAGTATAGAGAGTTGTGGTGTATCAAATCTCTAAACCTCTTGAATTTATCCACATCGACTTCAACGTGTGACACTGAGTACTACAATGTATCTCCATTAAGTGATAGTTAACTAGGTCTTCGTCCATCCACCCCTTGACCTATGAAAACTAGATAAACCAAGTCTTAATCATAAACCATATATAAACAAGCAAGTCACCAATCAATAGCTAGGAATATTGATGATGAAATAAGTAAACGTCTTCGTGAAACTTCACTTCAATCTCAAATAAGAGATAAACAATTTTTATTCGTAACCAATTAACCAATAAATCATAAACGAGCCTTTTTAAATGTTTAAGAACATTTAAAACCAAAAACCATTCTTCTGAGTGTGTTATCCGACATCTGCAAAACATGTAAATTACCTTACCACAAGCTCGTACACATGCTTCGTATAAGAATAATAACAACAAGTTTTGAAAACGTTCTACAAGTAGCATTCAACTGGCAGCAGAAACTTTCTTCAATCGAGCAGCACTAAGTTTTCAATGGCAGCACTAACGTGTACTAACTAGCAGCATTAATAACGATGAGCAGCACTAACCATCGAAGTAGCAGTACTAATCAAAGCTCAGCAGCATTAACATCAAAACACATCAGCATTAACGCATAGGTAGCAGCACAAACTTTGAACGTAGCAGCATTAATAACTTGGTCATAAAAGTTTTCAACGAGTAGTAGTAACAAACGTAGCAGTAGTAAGTGATCATAGCAGTACTAACTTGCAAGACATAGGAGTATTAACTTTGTTAAAAGCAGTACTAACCAATCAATGAACATGCTAGCAGTACTAAAAACTTAGTAGTTGTACTAACTAACAAGCGAGCAGTATTAATCAATCATGCGAAGTCCAGTAACCAATATTCAAATCCTAGTAGGCTTTCAAATATACGCAACTTGAATCCTTGATAAACAAAAATCAAGAAACCCTAAAACCTTCTGATTCCAACAGCGCTAGGGTTTATAATTCATTAAAGTGAAACCTTCAAACCAGTGTGTTCAATCATAGCATCAGTATCCCATAACGAATCAGAATCAGTGATCAATAACAAAAAAACTACATCAGCCTAGAATAAAACTCACAGCAGGTAACCTTTCCACGATCTTGGATCATATGATATTCAGATTTGCGATTCAGAACCAAGAGAAACCAAAAACTCTACAATGAGTAAAGAAGTTTAATTCTTTAAAACTTCTTTACTTCGTCTAGGGAATTTCGTACAAGAATATGTTTGTTTTGTAGTAACTTGCTTCATTCTTCTTTTATTATTTTGTATTTATCAACTCAATATAAAACCCAACAAGGGTGTTACAGATTGGTATCAGAGCCGTGGTTATAGAAAACTAGGTTGCATTTAGAGCCTAGACTATAACTATTTTATACACTGAGACATTGTTACTCCTAAATTATACATAGCCTATACACCTATGTCTAATTCAGGAAGAATCGTGCGATGAAAGGAGTAGTAGTCTTGGATGTGTAAGCAATTCCATAATCGAGCCAAATTTTCAAAAGACCTCCTTCAAACCACTTATTTCCCAGCTTGATCTAAGTGACAGTTCTTGTTTGATGAGTGGCGAAGATCTAGCTAGAATCAAGTTGTTACTCAAACCGATTTAGCCTAATCCCATGGCATTTATTGCTTGATGAGTTGTGGGATTAAGTAAAAATCGGTTACCTAAAGGTCTTTTGAGGGTTATGCTCGAGAATGGAAAAGTTTACCAAATCAAACCTAGCCATAGGAGAGTACGTCTTTAGAATGGACAATAGTTACGATAGTCACAAGAACGTACCTAGTTGGATAAGAAACCTAGATACATAAGCTTGACGTAAGCACTTAGACTATACACACCAATTTCACAGAGCATAAGCGTTTAGAACTCCTTGTTGAGGATAAAACTTTAGGTATCAATAAGTGAATCACGAGGACGTGGTTCCTCAAACGGGGAAAGACTGTGATAACTCGGATTTTACTATTCATCTTCGGGATTTCACTATTGAAAATAACTATTCATTTTTTCTAATTAATCGTATTTTAGGTCAGTATTTAAAATCGAACTTTTTCCCAAAAATAACTATTCACTAGTTACTATTCATAGCATTTTTATTATTTACTATTTTCCCGTAAATTAAATTTTACAACTATAAATAAACGCTTTTACACGATTTTTATACAAACAATGTACTATGTACTTTTAATATATAAATATTTAGTTACTATTCATAAATATCTAAACACTATTCATCCAAAATATCTAGATATTTTTAGAAATTTTCTCTATAAATAGAAAGAAAATAGTTCATTATTTTCACAGAAAAACACACACATTTCCCCCTTGTTTTCGGCCAGAGAAGAAAAGAAGAAGAAAAGGTTCGGGTTTCGCTTATTTGTTGTTCTACGGGTTTACTCTTTCCTCCCTCCTCCTCCCTCCTCCTTGATGCCGCCACCCTCAACCTTCCATACATCCTCCATAATTGATTTTCAGACTCCGAGTTATAAATATAAGTTGAAGGCATATGTATTATTTAGTTAAAAATTTAGTTTATTTGGTGTTTCCGCGGTAGGATTAAGAGCTACAAAATGAGGGTTAGGAGTTGTGGTGCTAAAGGAATTTCTTGAAACATTTGCAATGATAGATCTATAAATTCTAAGGATGGGTTTTTGATATAGGAGCTTAGTTTTGATTTGTAACTTGACTAGGTTAGTTTTGGGGTTGATTTGAAGTGATTTAGAGGTTTTATAGTTTAGAAGATAGATTTTTAAATTTAGATGCGGAAGCGCTGCCCAATTTCCTAGTATCACTTACCGGTTATTATCAGGTGAGTCATAGCCCCTCTTTTACATATTTTGAACTCTTTGGGGGAGATATATGCTCGTTTTACTTACATATTTTACTTGTTTACCTTAAACATTTTACTCGGTTGATGAAACACTCTATATGTTTATTGGAACATATTACTTGCTTTTACTTTTACAAATACTCAAAATATTTATACTTTTATGCTACCCTATACTTTTTATACCTTTTGGTCATGATTGTGTTATACTTGACTGCGTTATACTTGATTGCGTTATACTTAAACTTGAAAGTCTCCTCGTTAGCAACATAAAGTCTCCTCGTGAGCAGCATAAAGTCTCCTTGTGATAAAACATGAATTGAGTTTCCGGAGATAGAGTGGAGCCAATGATATTACTTTCCTTGTGAGCAACATACCCACACGAGGTTTCCGGAGATGGAGTTGAGCCGCATGACTAATTGCATATGACATGACCAATATACTATTTACTTACTTAAAACGTTTATACTTTTAACTACTATGATGCGCGTATACATAATTGTCATACCATTTTAAGCTATGGGTTGTGAACACATAGGTTGCATGTTTTGTATGGGCGGAACTTGGAACTGAATAGATTTACAATGCCTTTGCTGCATGAACGTTCTTTATAGGCTTTTCAACTTATTTACAACAAGCCTATCAACTCACCAACCTTTGTGTTGACATTTTTTAGCATGTTTATCTCAGGTTAGTAAGGCGATAACAGGTGCATGGAGCATAGAGTCATATATCATGTTTTGAAGGCTTATACTTTTATCATTACCATTCGATACGTTGTAAAAACACTTTGGAACCTCATGTTTGTAACTCTGATTTTATTCATCGAATGAAAACTTTTCAAAACGTCTCATTTAGAGGTCGTTTTCTATATGTTGGGTTTTATATTGAGTTGATAAATACAAAACAATAAAAGAAGAATGAAGAAAGATGAAACTACAAAGACCTGAAAGATAAAGAATAATAGTTAGGAAGAATTATTTCCTAATAAAGTTAGGAGTCTTTGTAAACCCTAATATCTCTCTATATAAAGAAATTAAGGGAATGAGTTTTTAATGTGTGTTTCAGTCATGTGTTAACTAGGTATATTTATGGTTTCTTTCTTAGGATTTCAGTTTTTACTTGATTTCCTTGTCCGTATGGTTTTAATTCATGATGGAAGTCAGTCGATGATCAACGAAAGCAGTTTTGGATTGGTTCATTAGGGTTTCGTTCTGTCTGGACTATTATTTGTTTTTGATGTTTCTGTTTTAAACCCTTACCAAAACAGTTGATCATCAAACCCTAATACAAATATTTTGTTACTGTACAAAACAGTGTTTAAAGTGTATTGATTGATTAGGGTTTTGCTAAAAGTCCTCAAGGTCAATTTATTAGTTTGTATTATATGAGGGTTTTTGAATCTAGTAACGTATTGAGGATTACGAGAGAAGTAAAAAGATTGGTTACAAGGCTACAAGCAGTTTGTTAACAAGTAAGGTTATTGGTCATATAGGTATTAATGTTGCTGGTCATTCGTGATTAATACTACTTGGTTGTTAGTTAGTACTGCTACTAAGTTTTTAGTACCGCTAGCATGTTCATTGATTGGTTAGTACTGCTTTTAAAAAAGTTAATACTGCTATGTCTTGCAAGTTAGTACTTCTGTGTCGAAAGGTTTATACTGCCGCATTTTTAGTTTGTACTACTCGTTCCTATTAGTACTGTTGCGTATCGTGTTCATGCTACTACTTACTCAATTAGTACTGCTACGCTTTCATACTTAGTATTGCTCGACATGATGGTTAGTACTGCTCGACATGATCGTTAGTACTGCTCTATATTTGTTTATACTGCTGGGCTTGAAATAGTTTATACTGCCAGCGGTGTCCAAGATATTTATTTGTATTGCTAGCTTTGTCTGATATTGGACAGAACTAATTTGGTTCTCAAGGGAAGATCTCGGACAACACAAATAGATGGAATTGATTTAGTATTTGGCATATTTGGATTGTTGACACATACAGGTGTTTGGTTTTATGGATTTTAACAGATTATAAAGGCTCATTTTATTTGTTCTAATTGATTACGAAGAAGGTTAATTATCACTTATTTGACGATGAAGTGGAGTTTCATAGGTTCGTGTTTTTATCATATCTTAAAGTGGTTGTTACACTTTAAAGATAACTTGTTTGTGCGTTCAAGTGATGACTAAGACTTGAAAAATCTGGATTTTCGTCAAGAGATTGAGGTCTCCTTATACTTCGGTTTGGGTATACGTTCGAAGTCACATATATAGTACAAGACATAAGACACAAGTTTGGGTTGTTCTACTTCAGCATCAAGTTGGTAATGCTTAGTTTTCTTCATTAGTGATCATTATAAGGAGCTTAAAGAATTGAAGATTCAACAAATGGTTAACATAAGGGTTTCAGGGGAAGCTTACTATTAAAATGTTTAACCATCTACATGCATCATTTGAGGGGAAGGTTTTTACAATTGTCTGTCATTATTACTACTGCTGGTTTAGGTTTCTTTTGTCTTGAATTCATTTATAGTAAGCTTTTTGGTGTTCTTTATGGTGGGTAATTCGAGATATTGGAAAACTGGATTGGAAGTACGATAGTGGTTTGTGGTTGTCGAAATCAAAGTTGGATTTACTTACCGTCTCCTCGTGGATAATGACAAAAAAGGGGAAGAAGTATTTACATGTTTTGCAATTTGAAGATCCTTGATGGTATATGTTATTTAAGTTCACGTGGTGAGCTTAAAGGGAAGATTATTTCATTCATGGAAGATCAAGACGAAGGTTTTGTAATTATCAACTAGGGGAAGATTGTTGGGTTTTATATTGAGTTGATAAATACAAAATAATAAAAGAAGAATGAAGCAAGATGAAACTACAAGGACTTGAAATATAAAGAATAAAAGTTAGGAAGATTTGTTTCCTAATAAAGTTAGGATTCTTTGTAAACCCTAATATCTCTCTATATAAAGAGATTAAGTGCGTGAGTTTTTAATGTGTGTGTCAGTCATGTGTTAGGAAAACACCACCGATTCCACCACTTGGGATCGGTTCAACATTGCATGATCAATATTGTTGATCCTTGTTATAGTTAGATAACACGTTCTATTCTGATCGAATAGAATTGTAGTGTGTATTTGTAAAACCTTGTTAATAACAAAGTGTTTTGATTATTTCGTTGTGCATATTATTTATCTTTGTTATTATATATCCTAGTTGAGCTTACAAAAAATGACTACAATAGTAACGTGGTTAACTAGAGATATTTCAAATCTTCGACTCTAAAATACCGCAGCGGAAGATTGTGCCACTAGGGTGCTACTTCATAATACAAAGTGCAAGGTATAGAAAACGATCTCTAAATGAGACATTTTGGAAAGTTTCCATTCGATAAATAAAATCAGAGTTACAAACATGAGGTTTCAAAATGTTTTTACAGTGTATCGAATGGTAATGATAAAAGTATAAGCCTTCAAAACATGATATATGACTCTATGCTCCATGGACCTGCTATCGTTTTACTAACCTGAGATAAACATGCTAAAAAGTGTCAGCACAAAGGTTGGTGAGTTCATAGGTTTGTTGTAAATAAGTTGAAAAGCCTATAAAGAACGTTCATCCAGCAAAGGCATTGTAAATCCATTCAGTTCTAAGTTCCGCCCATACAAAACTTGCAACCTATGTGTTCACAACCCATTGCTTAAAATAGTATGACAATTATGTATACGCGCATCATAGTAGTTAAAAGTATAAACGTTTTAAGTAAGTAAATATTATATTGGTCATGTCATATGCAATTAATCATGCGGATCAACTCCATCTCCGGAAACCTCATGTGGGTATGTTGCTCACAAGGAAAGTAATATCATTGGCTCCACTCCATCTCCAGAAACTCAATGCATGTTTTAACACAAGGAGACTTTATGCTGCTCACAAGGAAACTTTATGTTGCTAACGAGGAGACTTTCAAGTTTAAGTATAACGCAATCAAGTATAACGCAGTCAAGTATAACACAATCATGACCAAAAAGTATAAAAAGTATAGCGTAGCATAAAAGTATAAATTTTTTGAGTATTTGTAAAAGTAAAAGCAAGTAATATGTTTCAATAAACAAATAGAGTGTTTCATCAACCGAGTAAAATATTTAAGTTAAACGAGTAAAATATGTAAGTAAAACGAGCAAGTATCTCCCTCAAAGAGTTCAAAATAAGTAAAAGAGGGGCTATGACTCATTTGATAATAACCGATAAATGATACTAGCAAATTGGGTAGCGCTTCCGCATCAAAATTCAAAAATCTATCTTCTAAACTTTAAAACCTCTAAATCACTTCAAATCAACCCCAAAACTATCCTAATCAAGTTACAAATCAAAACTAAGCTCCTATATCAAAAACTGTTAGGTTACCTTAATGGTTCAACAAAAGTATATTTAGTGAGAGAAAGTTAGAGAGAGAGAGATGGGAGGAACACGTTTAATATGAATAAGATAGTGTAACTTGCATAAACAGGAACCAACAATCTCAAATGAGAGTTTACATTGTTTATATAGAGTAGTAGCTAGGGCAACACCTACATGGGCCTTTCTAACACTCATTCATAGGCCCATGGGCTTACTTCATAAGCCTAGAATTAATTACAAACATATAAGCCTAATATATTAAGCAACCTATTACAAAACATATTGACCGACACTTTATATTAATAAAACGTAATACCAACAATTTCCCCTAAGGGTTGGTCATCAAAGATTGCTTGACGTCATCGTTGCTTCATTGGTGTGACGTCTTCAAGTATCTTTTTTCTTTATTCTTTGTTGTTGTTGTGATCAAGTAATGGTTTTATATGCTCCTCATCAACGTCTCTGTCTCTGGTGTGTTTATGCCTTTCCAACATGCTCATACATCTTTTGACTGTGAAACTTCATACTCACGTAGCTCTCAATTCATTTGCTTTGATCTTTATCTTTCAGCTTTGTATATTCTTTTGCCTGACATAGAATCTTTCTTTTTACTTTTCTTTGCTTTGATCATTGTGAGAACTTTCTTTGACTTTAACTTACTTAGTGATGTGGGTATGAGCATGTGGAAACTATTATGAAGTTGATGATATTAATGGTGGTTATGGAACTCCCAGTCTCCATGAGTACCTGCACAAAAATAGTTAGCAATAAAGATTCCAGCACTTACAAGTTCGGACTTCGAGATCATTAACAACATAGTGTGAAAACTTTCTCTAATCCTTACCAAGGTTGTTCCTAAACGGGATACCCCCAAGAGGGCTTACACAGATACACCGAAGTGCATCGATGATTCAGGTGAGCCGCTGAAGTATACCAAAGTATCACTCCACGACTGTAGACCATTTGAAACATAGTAATAACCACCATGATATGAGTGGCAAGATCCAAAGATCTCATAAAAGACTCTTACAACTTGTGTTCCTTTTGGCGAACACAAGTGTATGTTTTGGAAAGTGTGTCCTAAGAGATCTTTGGATGATTCTCATGGCTCTAGACTCGATTAAGTGCATTTTGGTTTTGTAGTCGTAGGCATGGAGCAGAGTGCTTCCTTTTCAATATCAACATATCTCAGGGTGAGAAGTCAATAGATTATGTGAGGTTCTTCGTGAGAAATAAAACAAGTATCTTTTAAGAGATACCTGGGTGGCTAGAAGGTTAAATGCAGTGTGTCACTGGGTCCATGACGTCTTGTCTTCAATACTGGCATCACCTTGGTGATAACCAGTAGCATATGAATTGAAACCGGTTTCTGCCCTAAGGTTGAACATTTAGAGGGCTATTTCTTTTCACTCTTTCATTTACATTTCTTTTTAATTCTTCAACCCCTTCTTTCTCCTTTCATTTCTTTACCCCTTTTTCAATCCTACCTAAGGACTTCTAGTACTAAACTATTAGTATTGTCCATAGGTATATCCCTCCGGTCCTGGTGGATCATATGACGTATTTCCTAACCTTAGTCACCTTATAATTCTATGACTATCCTATGTTGCCATAAACCATTCATTTGAAAATCTCTCAAAGTGTTTATGAATTTAAAACATATTTTGTTAACACTTTGAGACTTTTCCACTTTCAGAAATACCCCCCCCCCTTCACATGTGCTCATAAGTTTCAAAGATAAATTTGCACATGTTGGGTGGAGTTTGCACTTTTGAATTGATTGATTTTCAGTGAACATGACCGATTTGAGACACGCTTACATCACTAGTTAGACTAGCTTGAAATTATTACCCGTCCTAGTCACATTCAAGAAAATCTCACAAAACGGTACACTTTACTCAGACAAGTCCTATTCGAGACATGCTTACATCACTGGTTAGACCAGCTTGAAATTATTACCCGTCCAGGACAAGTCCTTTCGATTAATGACAGTTAAGTTTTGTCAATTCATTGGTAATATCTGAGTTGAGCTCATACGAGATTCCATACATTTAAGACCATATTTTAATCACTTTATATTCTCCCCCTCAAAAATAGCATATTGAACTTTTTCATTAAAATATGCTTTTTTTTTTTTTTTTGATTATGAGAGGGAATACTTGTTCTTTTGAGCTGAATTATGAAAAACTAAAAATTTGATTAATTCTACTCAAAAGTAAGAAACTTTCGCTCCATATATTAGGATTGAGGCACTGAAGCGTACCTCAGGGTCCTTTCTTTACAAAGAACGGGTTGTGCACTATTATGTGTGCACAAGCCATTGTATCACTAACAAATCATATATCAAGAGTGTTAAATACTCACAAACTATGCAATCATTCAAGTCGTTGGAATGTCAAGATCGGGAAGCTCGGTCTCCCACTAACATAGCTCTCCAACCGTCTGATCTGATCCCTACGCTTCAACCTCTGTTCAATTCTGGTGATGAACCTACGGACTTCTCTAGCTTCCTTTGAATTCCATCTTTTGCTCCCGAAGAGATCTATGTCCTTTAATCGGCTATTCAAACCATCACGAACTGACTTCAAGGTGTCATCACAAAACTTGTGAATTTTGTCGTACGCCATGAAGCAGTTGTGAGAAAAGGCACTTTTCTAGATGAATCCAAAAGCATGTTCTTTCATTAGTGTGTACTGTGACAGCTGATTGATGTTTTTGAAGTGAAGATTCGGTGTTGTCAAGTTCAACTTCCTCTGATAACTTTCAACACCTAATTGTAGATCTTCAACATGTTCCCGAATGATGATGCTCCTTATGAAGATCAGAAGAGAAGTAATGAATGCAAGTTGCATATCCATTGGTAGATTACGCAGTTTCCCTTGAAATTTAAGAAGGTACATATCTTCAATGTCATTCAGTTTCAACTGTGGAAAGTCAGCTTCTGAGAATTCATACTCCTTTTCATCTTGACGCTTGATATTGATCTTCTTCATAAAAGAGTATCCCCATTTAGTAGCTGTTGAGATAAACTGGATGGCAACAATTCATTGGTTATGCATTACATCCCCCTTTGTTTGTTCTAGCCTGCTACTGCGGTAGAAGAGCTTTCACCTTTCATTCCAGTGATGAATCCCGTACACCGCATCCCTATCGTACTCCACAAGCTAGTCAATGAATAGATGTTGTGCATCTTCTTCTATTGCGGTGTTTAAGTACCATGCAACTGGGATTCTGAGGGTTAAGGATGTTGCATACTACTTTGCGGATGTGTTTCCATGTTGCAAAACCTCCAGGTCGGTGTTGAAGAAGAAGCGGAATGGAATCCTTGGTTGCTCTGGTTTTCCCACCATTTGTAGTGGCTTGGTCCAATCTCTGTAATATGGTCCTGATTTCTCTGAAGTGTGATCCACGTTGAACTCAGGATTGAGCCAATCGATATCATTGGACATTGCGCGAGCAATGTTTTCTAAATGATATTCAAGTTCGATTGCACTCCCAGATCGATCTTTTAGAAGATTAAAGGTTGCATTCTTGATCCGTCTGAGTTCTTTTTTGTTGAGTTTCCTGATGTGGAAATCATGCTTTAACTTCTGAATGTATTCCACAGTTCGTCCATCCACTGGTTCATGATCTTCAGCTAGTGGTGGTTGAGCACTGACCATTTCATCAAACCATCCGTACTCGGCAATGTCATCATTGTCAAGCCATTCGAAAACTTTTGGCTGCTTGTCTCTTGGATGTCTTCGGCTCTTGGAGGTTGATGATGGTCCAGGTTTTGTATGAGGTTGAGGATCAGGTTGTTCCAAGTCTTCTCCACCCATGTAAACAAAGTGATCGTCTGATTTAGGAGCTGACTCGGATGGTTTAGGTTGGTTAGGTGTAGTGGTTGTTGAGGTAGGTTTGACAGGCTTGATGTGTGTGTGTATTGCTCTAATTCTTTTATATCCACGGTAGCGGCCCCAAAGACTTGGTGCGCGCGTGATGTCGTTGTGGTTTTAGCAGTATTAATGCCTACTCAAGTTTTAAATTTATATTTAGCCGACTTATCAATAAAACACACACTTTAACGAGCAGTGTACCCGGTCAGTATGAATATAATGGTAAGTAGAGTGTCGATCACTAAGAGTGGAACGTATTATCTAGTTATTCTAATCAGTATTTTAATATCTTAAGTTAGCTGTACAACCTAATCTAACGCAAGGGGGGTCAGACTGAGAGACTGGCACGGTTTGGTTATGATTAAATAGAAAACTAAACTAATGAGCACGAATCAGAGATTAGCACACACGTACACAGATAGATACTCGAGATAATAAGAAGACCTGTCCTGATAATTAAGTGGCTTGTCACTTGTTTTATTGCTAGTTTTATATGAAGTGTATGTAATTAACCCTTTCTCGTTGGCTCTAATCTTATCGGCGAGTAAACCCTTAATGATTACTTATGTCTATCCCACTATCCTAGAATATTGAGCACTTGTGATGCCCACGTTTCGTATACGCTAGAATAGATAGGCGAGGAAGGGGCATGGCGACCCAAGCAATGCTCAGCTAGACACAGAGATTATCAACGCACTAATAAAAGTCACCAAAGACACCAACATATAAACTTTAATTAATGGGAAAGCAATTTTAAGGGGTGCCCATGATTTTCCATAGTCACATGGAATTGGCCCATCAATCCTGATGAATTAAAGTGTACTAATACAATAAAACAAAACTACTTAATGAATTAAATACATGCAGGACCTTCTTACAGCTCTTGTATCTTCGTTTAGGGTGTGTCTTGTGCTGCTAATACGTCTGAATTCGTCTGGTATCTTGCACTGTCCAACTTTGCTCAACACCAAAATTCGTCTGGCCTTGGGGTATTTATAGTTTCTGTCTGAGGGTTAGATGCGGCGCATAGGATAAGTAGATGTGACGCATTGACTTAACTTCGCGTGGGGTCCAAGATTAATATATTCAGGAATATTCGTACACCGACTTAAGATGCGGCGTAACTCCATTTCTCTATGCGGCGCATGTCCTTTGCTGTCTTGGATTATAACTCGTGAAATCTTGATAGTGATGCGCCGTATGTACGAAGTATGTTGCGGCGTATCTGGAGCAGAATGATCTTGATCTTGTACATTTCAGTAGACTCTTAACATCTTGCTTGTTTTGCTCCATAATTAGTCCAAAATCGCCAAGTTTCACATAATACTTGTTTTTACCTGAGAATTACAAAAGTAAACATTAAGGTATCAATTCTCATATATAATATAATAAAACAAGTCAAATAAATAGGATAAATGATGATAATAAAATATACTTATTTGAGTTCATCAAATATCCCCCCACTTGAACTTTACTTGTCCCCAAGTAAACCTTAGAATTGATCTTATGAAAATATATCTTAAAAGATATTAGGATTTATTTTTATATTCAAGCATGTATTCGTTTTGTCATAATTGCACAACCAAACACTTAACAAATTAGAAATAAAATAAAATATTTTGATAAAAGAAAATCTAATCGTTTAACTGTCCAGTCGTGATGAATATTCTATCATAAGCTTGGCAAGTATACGCATCTCCCCTACTAAAGCTAAGGAATAACAAGTCTAAAGCGGTAAAAAGGGTTTGTTGGTTAAGGGTTAATCATTCTTTTTAATCTCTATCGATCTCATATTCCAGAAAAGGCGACAAAATCACAAATACATGATCGAATCCACGACTACGATACTTGCAATTGCTCAAATCCTTAACTCGAATAGGCTAAAGATAGGACCAAGTAATCTTTACCAATAATATTATATCAAAAAGGGCGACAAAATCATAAATACATAGCCGAATCCACGACTACGATACTTAAGATTGCTCAAATCCCTAATCTCAATAAATCAAAGGTTTGGATAAAGAATGATATAGGGTATGGATAATATTTGGGATACAAATTGGTGTAAAATGAAAAATAAACAAAACAGATAAATTAAAATCCTAAGTGTGGTTAATAACTTTTCCAACCATCCCATGAATAAGACTCATATCATTGAATAACTCACGCTTTAACACTTGAAACACACGCTTTAGGTAGACACGAATTATACTCAACAAAATCTCAATCAAAGAATAACCTTAGTTGGCGTTCCCATAACGGCCAACTCCCATTCAATCCATAAATATAATATATAACAAGTAGTGGTGATATCGACCACTTAATACAAAACTTTACATAAGTTGGTTAAAACAAACTTCCAACTTTTCCTTTTCTTTTTCTTTTCTTTTTTTTTTTCGATTTTTTTTTTCAACATATATGTGTAGAATTTCACAACTTTTCTATCACTTTCTTTCCGGATAATTTTTCCATACTCTTCATACTTTCAGAAATAACTGTAATAGCGAAAGTAGTAAACACACGAAAAATAAACTCAAAGATATACAATATTTACTTTCATACCAATTGCATTGTGCAATTTCCTGACTCAACCAAAGATAATGAATTACGCACGCGAACACAGGTAATGTAAGGAAACACACTTTGCCTAAAGCAATTAACCAACCACGGATTTTAATCTACAGGGTAGGCTAAGGTGTAAGGGTGTAACGAAACATTATAACAAAGGTGTAAGAAATGAAAGGAATGGCTCTGAGTGTTTTTCTAGGGGTATCTTACTCTAAAAGTGAGAGTAACAAAAGGGTTTATAAGGGGGTTAACTAACCAATGTAGTTAGTTAATATCACATAACATATAAAGGCTATTTGGGTGTAATCCTAGAAATTTACCAATTTAGACAAGTCATTCCAATTATATAGATAATACTTATTATGGTGGTCTCGAATAGTATACAAGCCAAGTTCTAAAGTTTACAAGTCACCGGCACACTCATAGATTTGTGAATTTTGTAAAGTTCACAATTTTTGAAAATAATGTTATGTGTGCAGCTATGTAATTTAGACTTTAAACAAAAACATGCTAAAAATTTTAAATTTTGATATATTAAGCGCATTTTAAGCATATTTTGAAAAAGTTTAGGACAAGTAAGTGTTCTAAGCATATTTTGAAAAAGTTTAGGACAAGTAAGTGTTCTAATTCTCCAATCCCCCCACTTAAGTTAAACAACGTCCTCGTTGTTTGTTACAAAGGTTAAAAACTGGAAAATAAAAGAATTAGAACAGAAAAACTCCCCTGAGATTTGCTCGGTATGATCATCCATTATTCGTATAAGAGCAAAAATCAACTTTCTTGTGGATGAGAACGTTTAAGCTTCATAGATGATGTATCCATAGAAATGCAGGAATCTATAATACCATTAAGACTTTAACACACCTGAGTTAAGAAGGTTCAAACTTGCATAAAACATTAGTAGTTAGTAAAAATAAAACTTAAAAAATTAAATTGAAAATCATCAGGTCAGTCGATACGCCGTATCTTATGGAAGAAGATACGCCGTATCGAGCCTGGAATAAGTACGAATCAGAATAAAAGATGCGTCGCATCCTTAACCAGGGATGCGCCGCATTAAATAAACTGACAGAAAGTTTTAAAGTCAAAAATACAAATGCAGAAAAATAAGATATGACCAGTGCAGGCGATGCGTCGCATCTTAGGATTGAGATGCGTCGTATCCTTTGCAGGTCTGACAGACTCGACACAGAACAGAATGTAAAAATTTTCCGGGTTGTCTCCCTGTAAGCACTTGTCTTTATTCCAGAGTCTTCAAGTTAGACTCACGTTCAGCTCCTTATTACGGATCACTGAAAGAGTCGGAAGCATCGCGCTCCCTCATCGCCAGTCCAGTAATATTGAACACTCCTTGCTTGTCCTTAATTTCCACGCCATTCTTCTTTAATATCTGTTTAAACAAAGTTCTGTCCCTTTCGGGCAGAGATGACAAAATGATAGATGGGTAATTCCTATTATTATATAGGCATAAATATGCAAGGTGGGGTGGTAGTTCAATAAACACATCATTATTCAAGTTTGTATTCTCAACTATTCTCCTACGTTTGTTAATTACTTCACAATCATACCACTCATCATCAGAATCATTAACAATATTACGCCTAAGTTCGGTAGGTACATTAAGGTCAATAAATTCCTCGAAGTTCTCATGATTAAGATTAGTTGAGTTGTTTTTAATCAATGTTTCCCCCATAAGCCTAGCTTCAAGATCGAGTTCCATACGTTCTCTTAATCCTAGCACATAGACGCCTCTAATTATGCTTTTAGTAGGATTTTGGCACTTATAGACTAGTTTATTTTTCCCTACCCTTAAAGAGATTTTTCTTTTAAACACATCAATCTTAGCATGGGCGGTAGACAAGAAAGGTCTTCCAAGGATTAAAGGAATCTTAACATCCTCGGGCATATCTAATATAACAAAGTCTACGGGGAAAACAAACTTCTCAATCTTAACTAGCACATTTTCAGCAATCCCTTCAGGTCGTTTTACCGTTTTATCAGCCAATTCAATAAGCAACTTAGTTGTTGCTAATTTTCTTAGTCCTAGGGTAGTGAATGTCTTAAGAGGCATAACACTAACTCTAGCTCCTAAGTCAGCTAATACATTATTGAAAGATATATCATTAATTGAACAAGGTAAAGTAAAACTTCCTGGGTCCTTTTCTTTATGAGGCAAGGCATGTAAGTCGGTTGCAGAGCTCTCTTCTTTCATTGTAGCCCTGATCTCCTCTTCAATCTTTGTTTTCTCTGTGAGTAACCTCTTTAAACTGATTGAAGAATTAAAGAAAAATTCAGGCTTTGCAGCATCATTACCATTCATCAATCTTCTAGGAAAAGGAATGTTAGGCGTGACTTCTTCAGTGGTGCTTATGGCCTTGACATGATCTCTTGGGTTGGTTTCAGTTGAGCTAGGTAAACTTCTGTATCCCCTTTCTTGAAGAACTTTGCTCATTTGTCCAATTTGTTGTTCCAATGCTTTGATCGAAGCTCCTTGATTTCTTGTTATAGTATCCGTTGTGGCTCGGATTTCTTTGATCATAGCAGTGTTCTCTTCATGTCTTTTAGCAGCATCGGCCATAATTTGCTTTAGAGTGTCATCTAAAGTCTGCCTCCTTTCTTGATAAGTGGGATTAAAGTTGTTCTTTTGGTAGTATCTCAGAGCAGCTTCCCTAAATCTTCCTGAAGGTCGGAATGGTTGTCCAAATTGTGTGTAGTATGCTTCTTCAAAAGTCTCACTTTCATTCTTATTAGGGCAATCTTTAGTGTAGTGAGGTCCTTCGCATTTTTCAAATCCAACTTGGGCAGCATAAACTTTCTCATCACGCTTCTTCATCTCTCTACTAATTTTATCCAATTGAGCTTGAATAGCAGCAAACCCGTCAAAATTAGTGCTGCTCTTAGATCTAGTAGAGGTTCCGTCGTGCCATTTTTGAGAATGATCAGCAGCTTCTTGGATAGCTTTTCTAGCATTGGCTGCACTCATTTGAGGCACAGCTCCCTTAGCATCCAAGATTTGTCTAGTAGGCACGTCCAATCCTTGATAGAACAATATTATCTCCTGCATTGGACTTAAATAATGTTGAGGGCATTTCATCAACAAGTCTTTAAATCTTTCCCAAGCTTGATAAAGAGTTTCATCAGGCTCTTGCTTGAAACTGTTGATAGCCTCCATCTTTTTAGCAGTTTTAGCAGGTGGACAATATCTTTTTAGGAATTTGCTTTTCAAATCTTCCCATGTTGTGATTGAACTAGCAGGTTCATTCCTTAGCCACTTATTAGCAGCTCCTTTTAGCAAAATTGGAAAGATCCTTAGCATAAGTTGATCGTCAGAGACTCCTTCTGTAGTAAACAAATCTGCAATCTCGAGGACTTTTTCAACATGTTCATTAGCATCTTCATGTTCTGTTCCACTAAAAGCATTTTCTCTTAGCTCCTTGAGAAACTGACCCTTCAACTCAAACTTTGACTTTTCATCAAACTTTGGTCTAGCAACTCCTGAACTGTAATCAGCACGGGTATTGTTCATATATTCCTCCATAGTAGTGTTTTCCGCCATTTTTTCTGCTTCTTCTTCCTCTTTCTCTTCAGAAAAATAATCAAGCTCGAATGAACTTGAAATTTCAAAGCTTTTTGTGTTGAAAAGCCTTTTAAGCGAATGTAGGGCTCGTTCAGGATCTTCGAAAGGTGTAATCAACTTCTTAGTTGAACTCTTGGTCATGCACTTCCTGAAACTATCACAAAAGCATCAGTAGGGTATGTTCAAGAAAGTAATATATCAGAAAATTAACAACGAAAAACGGAATACGAAAAATAAAAGTTACTGATATCTGCAGACGATGCGCCGTATCCAAAAAGTTGGATACGCCGTATCTTATTTCGTTAAAATTTAATCAGACTTTTATTCAGAAAGCAGATACGCCGCTTATAATTAGAATGCGCCGTATCAGTTTAATTTATCAAAAATCGATTATATTTATTAAAATTAAATGCGTCGTATTAACAGAAGCTAATGCGCCGTATTTTCGTTACGTTTCAAAATACCAGATTTTTGATTTAGAAGATGCGCCGTATCGATAAAAATCGATGCGTCGTATCTGTTTAATAATTCGAAAACTGCTTTTAATTAAAATAATAAATACGCCGTATCTGCAAAAACAGATGCGTCGTATGGCGTTATCGTTTAGAAAAATTTCTTATTAAAAACAGAATACGCCGTATCTTGGGGAAAGATGCGTCGTATCGAATTTAGTAAACGCGTTGTATTTTATAAAAATTAAACGCAATACACCGTATCTATGAAAATAGATGCGCTGTATCGTTCGTATTAGCACAGTACAACGATAGCAGAATGCAGAAAAAAAAATAAAAAGAAAAACAAAAATAAAATCAAACAAAAAGAAACAAAAATTAAAGAAAATAAAAACACACAAAACAGAAAATATGCAAATAATACAATGAATGCAATTTATCTAATATATCACAGAGTTAGTGGTTAAAATACTAATCAAATTAAAATACAAATCAAATTAACAGATAATAACAATTCACACCCCGGCAACGGCGCCAAAAACTTGATGTGTGTGTGTATTGCTCTAATTCTTTTGTATCCATGGCAGCGGCCCCAAAGACTTGGTGCGCGCGTGATGTCGTTGTGGTTTTAGCAGTATTAATGCCTACTCAAGTTTTAAATTTATATTTAGCCGACTTATCAATAAAACACGCACTTTAACGAGCAGTGTACCCGGTCAGTATGAATATAATGGTAAGTAGAGTGTCGATCACTAAGAGTGGAACGTATTATCTAGTTATTCTAATCAGTATTTTAATATCTTAAGTTAGTTGTACAAACTAATCTACCGCAAGGGGGTTCAGACTGAGAGACTGGCACGGTTTGGTTATGATTAAATAGAAAACTAAACTAATGAGCATGAATCAGCGATTAGCACACACGTACACAGATAGATACTCGAGACAATAAGAAGACCTGTCCTGATAATTAAGTAGCTTGTCACTTGTTTTATTGCTAGTTTTATATGAAGTGTATGTAATTAACCCTTTCTCGTTGGCTCTAATCTTATCGGCGAGTAAACCCTTAATGATTACTTATGTCTATCCCACTATCCTAGAATATTGAGCACTTGTGATGCCCACGTTTTGTATACGCTAGAATAGATAGGCGAGGAAGGGGCATGGCGACCCAAGCAATGCTTAGCTAGACACAGAGGTTATCAATGCACTAATAAAAGTCACCAAAGACATCAACATATAAACTTTAATTAATGGGAAAGCAATTTTAAGGGGTGCCCATGATTTTCCATAGTCATATGGAATCGGCCCATCAATCCTGATGAATTAAAGTGTACTAATACAATAAAACAAAACTACTTAATGAATTAAATACATGCAGGACCTTCTGACGGCTCTTGTATCTTCGTTCAGGGTGTGTCTTGTGCTGCTAACACGTCTGAATTCGTCTGGTATCTTGCACTGTCCAACTTTGCTCAACAGCGAAATTCGTCTGGCCTTGGGGTATTTATAGTTTCTGTCTGAGGGTTAGATGCGGCGCATAGGATAAGTAGATGCGGCGCATTGACTTAACTTCGCGTGGGGTCCAAGATTAATATATTCAGGAATATTCGTACACCGACTTAAGATGCGGCGTAACTCCATTTCTCTATGCGGCGCATGTCCTTTGCTGTCTTGGATTATAACTCGTGAAATCTTGATAGTGATGCGCCGTATGTACGAAGTATGTTGCGGCGTATCTGGAGCAGAATGATCTTGATCTTGTACATTTCAGTAGACTCTTAACATCTTGCTTGTTTTGCTCCATAATTAGTCCAAAATCGCCAAGTTTCACATAATACTTGTTTTTACCTGAGAATTACAAAAGTAAACATTAACGTATCAATTCTCATATATAATATAATAAAACAAGTCAAATAAATAGGATAAATGCTGATAATAAAATGTACTTATTTGAGTTCATCACGGCTCCTGATGAGAAGATGAAGGACCACTGGTTGATTTTAGTTTCTTTGATTGTGAATTTGGATCGGGGTCTTCGTCTTCTCTTGGTCTCTTCTGAGTTTCAGCAGTTTCTTTGCATGACTCTTTTGACAAGTTTGCCAAGATGGTATCCATAATTGCTATCTCTTCTTGAATCATGGTAGTCTTTTCAGTCAATTTGTCAAACATCTTAATCTGAAGGTCTTCAAATATTAGTTCCTTTGGTGCAGGAACTGTGTGAAGAGTGAGAGGAGTAGAAGAAATCACTTCATTGACAATTTGTCTGGTAGTTTGATGGAGACGCTCTTTTAACGGCTTGAGATGATGTTTCAACTCTTTTGCAGTAACTTTCACCAGGTTTGTTGTCAGATGTTCATCAGTGTACTTCTTGATAAGCATATCTAAATCAGCTTGGACATCTCTTGACAAATATTCATTAGCCCTTTGTTTGGTTTTTTGTAGATCACTTATCTTATTGGTTAAACCAGTGACAAGGCTCGTGAGTGTTTCAACTTGATCTTTAAGTTTGTTGTTCTTTTTCAATCGAGCTGTCTTCACGGCATTTTTGATCTTGATTGATGCTTGTGAGAACAGAGTGTTGATTGGTTTCAGGATGGATTTTTCAGTTGATTTTGATGTTGTTTGTGTTGGTGGAGATGATGATTGTGTTGATGATTCGGGAATGGCAGAAGTGTCTTTGTGGACATTTGATTCCAGGTCTTTCTGTGAAGGAGGTGAAGATTCAGGTTTGTGATCGGGATTTTCTACGATGTAGTTATCAGCTTCATCACGTAATCTTTCTTTTTCAGCTAATTAGGAATCTTCGAGGTCTTTCTGTCTCTTTTCTTCTTCTTCTTTAGCTTTTTCCTTCATAGCGACTTCTTCTGCAGCCTTTTGAACATCTTCATCAGTTACTAATAATTTCTCCTCCCTATCTTCATCTTCAGCATCATTCATTTCCTCATCCTCTTGTAGCTCTTGTTTTTTATGAATGACAAGTGCAGTGGTAGAATCATTTTCCTTACTAGTTGATTAAACAGATCGGAATCGAATGCTATGACGGGACCCTTCTCCTCACCGGGTCGATTAACCGGAAGAGGTTGGGTTGCACTACTGGAAACTCCATCCTCACCGGGTTGATAAACCGGAAGAGGAGGTGGTTGTTCTGCCTCAAATGTCATTATTATGCTTTGTTGGAGGCCAAACTTCAGACTTCTTTCAGTAATTTCCTCAGTAGATAGCCCGAAGTCCATATCAGTGTCGTCTTCACTCTGTTGTTCTTCTTCCATCATCGGTTGCTTCAACATCTTCTCATTAACAACCTCCGTTTAATCTTCTGTTTCTGCACAATAGGCATCGATCTCTTTGTCAAGCTCAGCAAATGATTTGTTCTTCATTTCATCATCTTCTTCTTGCTTTTTCTTTATATCTTCTGTCGTCATCGTGTCTCCTGCATGAGCTTCTTTGTAGACCACTGGCTCATCAGATTCATTTTCTGATTCTTTAAAAGGTTAAGGTGATCGTTCTGGAGAAGGTTCAGTTTTGACAACTTTGACAGGTACCTTCCTCTTTCTGATCTTTGGAGGGGCAGGTTTTTTGGCCTTTGAATAGCTATCAGTACTCCCTGCTTTTCCTTCCTTCTGACCTCGAGTCTTGATTGATGAAGCCTGAGTTTCTTAGTCGAAGAATCCGACTTTCTGTTCTTGTAAAGCCTTTTGGTAATATCTGTAACACAGTGCAGCTTTGACTTTTTCAGTGAGAAGACAGTCAGGAAGTTGTAATCCTTGTTTTCGAGTACATGTTCCTAATATTCTGATCTCCTTTAATGCATGCTCATTCTTAATTGTGTGCTTGTCCGCATCATCAAGTCGTCGAGGAATATCATCAAATTCTTCGAGAAAGTTGTCGATGAGCAACTTAGTGTATCTGACAAAAGGAATCTTGTTGCCACCTTTCTGAATGTGTTGGACTAGATCTTCCCAAATAAGGCTTGCATAGTCAATCAACTTGACGTTGACCAAACCCCATAAAATTTGAAGATTAGGCAATTTGCGATGCTCATGCCCACTGTCTCTTCCAGAAATGGATTTGGCAATGATGATGTACATGGTTCTCCATGGCTGTGGCATATTCTTAAGATTTACTCTTGAATATGTAGAAACAACCCCTTCCGATTCATCATAACCAATTTCCCTAAGAAAGTTAAGAACTTCATTCTCTGATGGAGTCGGGTGATATTCTTTAGCAGGACGAAAATTTGGGAAGAGAAGTATGGAGTGAAAAGACTCAATATCTACCGTGACTTGACATTTGTGTAGAGTGAAAGTGAAGGATTCTTCACTCATGTCAAGTTGAATTGTGTTCCAGAACTGATGAATGTAGAACTCTAGGACTGAGGTAGACTTTGTCATCATGAATTTGTAAAGGTGGTGTTTAAGAGCTTCCATGGCTATTTGGCAAGATGATTCAGTGCATGTGAACTTGTTGAATTCCACACAGAGATTGTTTTTGCCATTGTCTTTGTTGTAGTCTTCTGGAAAAGTATTTTTCATTGTGAACTTTTGTGAGGTTTCTACATTCGCTTGAGGTCCAGCCATTGTAGTGATCTATAAATAATGATTCACAGACACAGACATTGAAACAATACACTTTGTTAGCTATTAGCATCAGTCTTATTCATGTCTTAGTTTAGTTGTCATATAATCAGTGGAATGAGTGTTATTTCATTTTAAGTCACATTAAGTCCCCTAATTGCTGTTTTAATAAATTATGTTTGAAGAGATGTTAACTTTAAAGATACTCATAAACATCACAAATTGAAAATCTTTTGAACTGATTAGAAAGAGTGACAAAAGGTAAAAAAAATTTAAATTGTGACTTATTCGTAAAAATCAGTCTTATTCGTAAACATATGGCTTATTCGTAAGAATCAGCCTTATGCGTAGGAATGCAACTAAAGCATAACAAGTGACTCTGACACCTAAGAGTGTAACTTATGCGTAATAATCAGTCTTATGCATAAGACTGCAACTCATGCGTAAAAATAGGTCTTATGCGTAAGAATGCAACTTATGCGTAAGAAGGTAACTTATGCATAAAAGTCAGTCCTTATGTGTAAGACTACAACTTAAGCATAAGAATAACTCTTATGCGTAAGAATGCAACTTATGCGTAAGAATACCTCTTATGCATAAGAAGCAACGTATGCGTAAGATCAGTTCTTATGCGTAACCACAGCTTTTTGAAGGGAACATTTTATCAACACGATTAAATAACTAACAGCTTTTTGAAAATATGCAAGCACAATTTCTAAAAAATTTAATAACATTTTACACTCCCCCTCAACACTTGTTTGGGAAAAACAATGAAATTGTTTAAACGAACAAAGTGTTGATGGAAATTTTGTACTTGCATTTTTTTTTAAGAATAAATGAAAAATCTTTTTGATTTTTTTGGATAAAATATTTACAAATTGTCTTTGGTGTTCGACTTTCTTACTTATTTTTAAGATTTTTTTTCAAATCATCTGGAGTCAAACACCGCATACCAATTTGGTGAACTAATTCCATAAATCTTGCATAGGGCAAGGCTTTGGTGAATAAGTTTGCTGATTGGTATTCAGTACCCACAAAGTATAATTCAATTGTACCCTTTTCAACATGCTCTTTGATGAAATGATATCGTAGTGCGATATGCTTTGACTTGGAATGCTGAACTGTGTTGCATGAGATGGCAATGGCACTCTTGGAGTCGCAGTACATGGGAATCTTATTGTAAATGTAACCATAGTCCATCAGCTGTGATCGCATCCAGATGACTTGAGCGCAACATGCTGACATAGCTACATATTCCAATTCTGTTGATGACAATGAAGTGCAATCCTGCTTCTTTGACTACCAAGATACAAGTTTGTCTCCTAGAAACTGCACTCCCCCAGATGTACTTTTGCGTGTGTCTAAACATCCTGCATGATCAGCGTATGAAAAAGGCTATTAGTTCAAAACCATAATCCTTCGGATATCAGATCCCCAAATGGATGGTTCCCTTTATGTATCGAAGGATTCTTTTAACCTCAGAGAGGTGTCTTTCAGTTGGGCAAGACTGATAACGGGAGCATAGATATATAGCAAATACAATATCTGGTCGGCTGGCTGTTACATACATGAGTGACCCAATCATACTTTGGTATTTTGTAGGGTCAACAGGTGTACCATGTAAATCAACATCCAGCTTTGGGGATGATGCAAACATAGGTGTGTTATAAGTATCACAACTTGTCATGCCATGTTTCTTTAAAATCTCAAGAGCATACTTGGAATGACTTTGAAAAATTCCACGGGGTGATTGTAACACCCCAACCCGATAAGGATAGAAGTATTACGTTATGGTGACATATCAAAGCAAACATAAGCATAATACTTAAATAATACAAATGAACTTCGAAGGTTACAAAGGGAAAATCTGAAACTACAAGGTTACAAATGAGAATAATAACAAAATACTAAGTCTGAAATGCAAATCTCTTCTATTCATCTCTAAATCCATGATAGCAATCTAAGTATAGTCTTCTAAGCTCAAAGCACTCCACTCATAACCCAGCTTCTAACTAAAACCTGCCGCATGGAAAGAAATGCGGCTGAGCTTAAAAAGCCCAGTGAACAGATATATATAACATAACATAACGATAAACAAACATAAGCAACGAAGGAATAAGAATACAAAACGAAGCATATTCATGAAAGTCATACGAATTTAAAGAGAACTTAAAATCAAAAATGCGCGAGAACTGAATAATAAATGGATCGGGAGAAATAATGAAATAATGGAAAAGTTCATATAAGGATGTGCCATAAGAACTCCATACATAATCCGTCAAATCATACTAAAGCATAACAAGTATACGAAGAGGGGAGACCTCTAAGTTCTAAAAGTGTGAGAAGGAGTGTAAGGCACACACCACCTGGTCACCATACATACACATACATAAACCTAGGATGCATCCATACGCTTCCTAACAAAATATGAATGCCAGTACTGGACTGGTCACGCATATATAAAGTTGGCCAATAGTGTACACAAAATCATATCATATCATAAGGGGGAACGCCGTAGATCTATCACACCTCTACGGGAGTGTCATGTCTAGGGTGCCATCCAAGACATGGCCATGGTACCTCCATGACTAGTTAAGCTCAGGCACAGATCTATCATAGCATACAACAATAACAAACTAGCATGGCAAGACAAACAAGATAGTAACTCAAATAGCATGGAAAAACATAAGCATAGCATAGCAGAGACATTTAAATAAATATCAGAATGAATCAATAAGAATGACAATCATGCAATGAAAGTCATGAGTCAAATAAGGGAATCATATCAGGCATAGGATCTCAAGGGTTCATAATCAAAGGTTCGAAATCAAATGGTTCATAGCAAGGTTCAATTCAAAGGTTTCTATCAAATGTTCATTTAAGAAATCCTTTAATATAAAAATGATCTTAAAAAACGGTTTTCATAAAGGTAGTCTTTAAAAGTAGTGTTCATAAAAGTTAGCAAGATTCCATACAAAATGGTAGCGCATCATGCTCATAACATCGTTTTAAAATAGTTTTTTCTCAAAACATTTTCATGATACAATTAAGAAAGGTTTTCACATCCAGTTACAATATCTAATGAACCTTCTAAGCATCAAGTGATTCGAATGCTCATGTCATATGGTAATGAATGAATTAGGTCAAGTATCATATCACAAGAGTCATAATGACAAATGTCAAATGGATCAACATAACAACGAAGCATATCAAACGAATGAATCAAGTACAGGGGATCATAGCAATGGCATAAGGGAATCTTCTAACGAATCAAAGATCAAGAATCAAAGAGTCATGAGGATGAAGACACCCTTACTGAGAAAGGGTAGAATATCTGTACCTTAGACCGCAAGTGAAAACATAACTAGAAGCATAAAGATCGGAACCAAACTCCTTCTTCAGCCAATCTACACGAATTCATGATCATCTTATTAATAACTTATTTTAAATCAGATTACTTATTTTAGTCGGCTTTCCATTTTTAGTAACTTCTATCCTTAGCAAGTTTCCCGTTGTAGTAAGTTTTCAAATTTAATAAGTTTAGCCAATTATGAGTGTAATTAACATTTTAATGTATTAAGTGCTCAAGATGATTATTATGGCATACTAGAGTTTATTTCGACCATTATATTAGTTTAGGGTCCAAAGTGTCAATATAGCAAAGCTTAGGGTCCAGAATGTAAATTATACAAATACAAATTTAGGTTCTTATTTTACTAATCATCCTTGCTGTACAACAACCAACCGAGTTACTCTTTTATTTTATGTAGATTCGAAGATAGAAAGGAGGATGACCATGCATGCACTTCAATTTCTCGTATGACATATACTGAAGTCGATTCGAAAACAAGACATTCTTACACAATCATATCTACTCACACGACCACAAATAACATTAATATTTCAAAACCATGTCAAACGTGTGAAAAATACGACACAAACTACAATGTATACTTCTCGACACAACAAGAACTCGCGACACCCTCTTTACCTTATTTGATGCGATTTGAAACAGGAAAGAACTAGCATGTTTTACACTCTTTCTCCAGCCCATTGACACAGCCATTACACTCATGATAATACAGCTCTTTCGACATACAATTAACACCACACGACACACATACAAGACCCATTTCTTTCGCATGAGGATCGACCCATTTCATAACCCCTTTACACACTAACATACACGCAAATGTTACCTTTGTTCCCCAGCCCATGCCAACATATAACCAGCCCACACGATCATGGTTTTTAACAAGCCAAAACATTCACAAACCTCACATGAAATCATGACACTCAAGTGATAAACAACCCAGGGAAGAGACCATAACTCGACACAAACAGTCCAGGAATAACAAGCCCAAGACGAGATGTTTACACACGAAAACATGCCCCTCGATACACCTATATCCCTCGTTAGTTTGTGTCTAGGGTTTTCAGATTTGTTCAGCGTATTAACGTTTATTAAATGGTTTAATTTAGTTAACATATATCAGGTTCAATAGTCACAACTTCTTACACATCACAACCTGTGCTATGCATTAAATCAAACGACATTTACCCATGTCGCACCATATATTGTTTCATGTAACTCTCGTTCCAGAATAATAGTGATCACCACATTTTATTATGTCAATCCTTATATCGATCCATACGTTGATTAGTTCATGCGACTATAATCTATCTTATTATGTGTTCAATGCCACTCTTTAGTTCGTGAATATCATGGGTTGATTAAGGGTTTGTTTTTAGGTGACAACACTTATAGATCAAGCGATCCTGTCAAAAGAAACTAGACCAAGATTGGTACCTTTGTGTCGAACTATAGCCGGAACAAATGAGGACAGAAGGGAGATAAAGATCGAACCACAACACACCCTATACGAACCAAATAGCGACCCCTTCGAACAACTTCTTTACCCTCACGATCGAACACCACTTGAACTAGAAACGATGCACGTCTAAACCACCACTAAAAGCTACACAAGAACACCCTTTTTCTGCCTTTGTGAATCGAACGAGAAGGAGGAAAAGAGAGGGAGCAGCCGACAAATGTTTGTGTAGGTATTGGGGTTTTGCTTTGAGAAATATTTTGGCAGCTATGTAAAAGGAATATTTGCATGATTCGGTTTAAGGCAAACCGTGTGAATGGGCTTCACAATTTTTGGTAACTTGCATATTGTGTGGGATATTGATTGGGTCCAACTTAATGTTAATATTTTTATTTTTATTTTTGAAATCATTGTTACATAATAGTATGCAAGGCTTAAAATTTCGGTTAGGGCATTAGGCGTGTGATATATGTATGTAACATTCGTTTATCATGAGTTTTATTATCGTAATACTTTTATTTGTTCAATGTCTTAACTCTTTAAACGACTTTCATGAATTTGAGATCAAAGGGTATTATGGGTATTTTACGCGTTCAAAATTTTCGGGTTTTACAACTCTTCCCCTCTAAAAAAAATTTTGTCCTCGAAAATTGAAGTGAAACGAAACGGAATTACAAAGGACCAGAAACGGAAATGCGAATGACTTGTTTCTCATGACTCTATCTTGTTGATCAAACTAGCTTCGGTCTCTTCAGAAAGGACATACCATACTGAATTCAGATCAAAAGAATAATATACAACCGTAACAAATGATAATCGTATTCTCTCGGAAGAGATACAGGGAATATGTAGGATTTTGACGGATATGCCATCCATAGAATTTGATTAAGACAAATCGGATGAGAACGTCCAGAAAACAGATTGTTGATATCATCAAATAGCAGAAGGCTCTACAACAGAACCTAAGATTCTTATCGGAAATATAGAGGTCAGCAAAACATGTTCCGAGAATCAAAATGTATCAAATCGTATGGCAATAGGGCAGATCAAACGCATAGGTTGAAAGATCCTAAAGTCTTACTATTTGCAGATAATCTCAACCAGCTATCAGAAATTCTAAGGTTTCTAAGGCACTCCTCGAAATATCCTATGATCACAATAAGTGCACGTTATATGATGCCAGTATTATCACGTTGGCCAGACGTCATAATACTAGTATCATATAAGTATGCCCTCATGATGGTCATACTTTATCTCAAGTTGTGCACAAAACAACTTATCTTAACCACCTACCAGTCCTTCTACCTCCTAGGGTTGTTCCGAATCGATCATCATTACGAATTCAAAATCAGAGAAACAAAACGTACAAATAGCGTACCGGAATTAGTAAGCATCAAATGAAGTTCATCTTCAAAAGCGTCAGGTCTTCCACAATTCATCATGGTTCTCATAATAAAACCATCATTCAACAAACGCATAACGAACACAGAACAGGATTTCTAATAGGGAACATAACTCATTCAAAGGATCTTATCATCAGGTAACGGAAATTTAAATAGGTTAAGAGGAAGTGAATTACGTCATCGATAGCTTCATCCTTCACAGAATTAACTCTTCCAAACCCAAACGTTTGTTTCAAAATTCATCCATTCAATATACATGATTTCAAATCTCTTCCAATTCCAAGTAGTCTGTCTGCGTCTGTCCCTATGATCATAGGGGGGAAAGGAATTATAAACTTGAGTCTGGTCCCTCAAGCCTTCGGCACCTCTTCTGGACACTGTGGTATGGTAACGTGAATTTCTTCTTATATGCTTCTTTCATGGTAACGCATGTCACGAACATCTTCTACTACTCTTCTACAAGGTTTCTAACTCTGACAACGGTCTTCAATCTTGGTCCTTTCTGTGGAAACTCTGTCATCGCAAGATACCTGGTAGTGCTGTCTACAACAATCTCCGAACGCCAATCAAACCTATTCTTCCAGAACACAGGGGTCGTTCTACTCAATACGAACATGATCTACATATTCCTCTTTCGTCTCTGAGCACAAACACACTGACAATTTTCCAAAGACTTGCGAAAACATGATTCTATTAGCCAATACAATTGGCATCCTTTAAAACTCATAATTATCACAACGAGTACGAAGGCCGCTTCAGGGATCGTCTTCATATCTACTTCACATCACCAATCTTCCTCTTCATGAATAAAACTGAAATGATTCGCGGGTTTACTCTCAGTTAGTCAACTCCCTTCTTAGAAGTTTTTGTGGTTGTTTCTTCTGTCCTTCAAACTTAAATGAGGCCGTCTAGTACGGAGTTTTCAAAGGTAGGCCAAATCAATCATTGATACGCGGAAATGGATAATGATTTTGTATAGTGATATGGTCAAGTTCACGATAGTCGATACACCGCCGCATACTTCTCTCTTTCTTCTTCATGAGCCAATAGGAAAATCCCAGGATAAACACTAGGGTGAAGAGAATCATATTTCATCAGTTCCTTTAATCTCTCAACTTCCTATGGCATCATGGTTTCGTCAACTGCGATCAATTCGATGCCAACTCTACATCCCAAGCAGGAGGGAATCCCAAGAGGTTCATCAAAGAACATCGAAAAAAAATTTCGTACAACAAAATACTTCCAATGCCATAGTTTTCTAAGGGTGGATACTACTAGGTGTCAGGAGAAATTTGTCAATCAAATGAGATCGGAATATGTGCTTTCATAGCCACATTAATCTTAACAAATTTAAGCGGTTGAGAGTCATCATGACAATAGTAGGGTGAAGCAAATTGTTAAAGGTTACATTTCAGATACGGTAGTCTATGGTAGCTTTACGAAGAGCCATCCAATCCATAACCAAAAGACCTCAAAGTCAATTATATCAAGAGTAAACGGATTCGTAGAACGGATACGGTCGTTAAACCAGATGGATAGTTCATATATCAGAGTCAATTACATGGTTTATCAAAGTGTTGAGATAGATAAGCGAATAGTTCAAGGTGTTGGAATCTTGTTTAGCTTTTTAGCATAAGGGGCAGGTAGGGTGTGTATCATTGGTAATACGAACATCGTATAACCGTCAAAGTGAGATGTATGGAATATTAGTTATCATAATCATCATGCTCAGTTAACAATTTCGTACTGAGATAGTATTTACATCATATCCTTCCAAAGGAAACTGGTTGGCAGGCAAGATTCATCATTCAAAGGGCGGGAAGTAAAACTTCCTATATCCATAGTTAATAATCACCAAAGTTCTCATAGGAGTAGTAATGGATTTTGTAGGACTGAGTAGTATCAGATGATACATTTATATCCAGCACGGGTAATGAATTCATAGAATGTGTCAAACACATTAGGGTTAAATGACCTTCGGGGTGGTCGGAAAGGTATCAAACTGTTTGTCAAATAGATCAGAAGTGGAAGTCAAAATCAGGAAGTGAAACTTAAATGGTGCAAGGTATCCATGTAGTTCTCGAGGAATTCCAAACTTACTTAGTTACTATGCTTAAGTTGCAAAACTTTCTAGCTTCTGAAACAAATGTTCTTATAACGCTTAGCTAAAGGCAAAGGCACGAATCAGAGTGATGCGGAAGCAATGCTACTTACATAGATGTCCTAGTCTACCCATTCCTCACCGGTAATAACTTAAGTTCCTATGGGGAAATCCTAAAGCAAATTCTCAAAGGTTACCTTATGAGCGCCTACAGTGGAAACTTAATGGTCCAAACTTCACAGGTCAAGGGTAAATGTATTACAAGTCGTAGCCTGTCTCTCTGATACCATAATTGTAACACCCCAACCCGATAAGGGTAGAAGTATTACGTTATGGTGACTTATCAAAGCAAACATAAGCATAAGACTTAAATAATACAAATGAACTTCAAAGGTTACAAAGGGAAAATCTGAAACTACAAGGTTACAAATGAGAATAATAACAAAATACTAAGTCTGAAATGCAAATCTCTTCTAGTCATCTCTAAATCCATGATAGCAATCTAAGTATAGTCTTCTAAGCTCAAAGCACTCCACTCATAACCCAGCTTCCAACTAAAACCTGCCGCATGGAAAGAAATGCGGCTGAGCTTAAAAAGCCCAGTGAACAGATATATATAACATAACATAACGATAAATAAACATAAGCAACGAAGGAATAAGAATACAAAACGAAGCATATTCATGAAAGTCATACGAATTTAAAGAGAACTTAAAATCAAGAATGCGCGAGAACTGAATAATAATCCGTCAAATCATACTAAAGCATAACAAGTATACGAAGAGGGGAGACCTCTAAGTACTAAAAGTGTGAGAAGGAGTGTAAGGCACACACCACCTGGTCACCATACATACACATACATAAACCTAGGATGCATCCATACGCTCCCTAACAAAATATGAATGCCAGTACTGGACTGGTCACACATATATAAAGTTGGCCAATAGTGTACACAAAATCATATCATATCATAAGGGGGAACGCCGTAGATCTATCACACCTCTACGGGAGTGTCATGTCTAGGGTGCCATCCAAGACATGGCCATGGTACCTCCATGACTAGTTAAGCTCAGGCACAGATCTATCATAGCATACAACAATAACAAACTAGTATGGCAAGAGAAACAAGATAGTAACTCAAATAGCATGGCAAAACATAAGCATGGCATAGCAGAGACATTTAAATGAATGTCAAAATGAATCAATAAGAATGACAATCATGCAATGAAAGTCATGAGTCAAATAAGGGAATCATATCAGGCATAGGATCTCAAGGGTTCATAATCAAAGGTTCGAAATCAAATGGTTCATAGCAAGGTTCAATTCAAAGGTTTCTATCAAATGTTCATTTAAGAAATCCTTTAATATAAAAATGATCTTTAAAAATAGTTTTCATAAAGGTAGTCTTTAAAAGTAGTTTTCATAAAAGTTAGCAAGATTCCATACAAAATGGTAGCGCATCATGCTCATAACATCGTTTTAAAATAGTTTTTCTCAAAACATTTCCATGATACAATTAAGAAAGGTTTTCATATCCAGTTATAATATCTAATGAACCTTCTAAGCATCAAGTGATTCGAATGCTCATGTCATAGGGTAATGAATGAATTATGTCAAGTATCATATCACAAGGGTCATAATGACAAATGTCAAATGGATCATCATAACAACGAAGCATATCAAATGAATGAATCAAGTACAGGGGATCATAGCAATGGCTTAAGGGAATCTTCTAACGAATCAAAGATCAAGAATCAAAGAGTCATGAGGATGAAGACACCCTTACTGAGAAAGGGTAGAATATCTGTACCTTAGACCGTAAGTGAAAACATAACTAGAAGCATAAAGATCGGAAGCAAACTCCTTCTTCAGCGAATCTACATGAATTCATGATCGTCTTATTAATAACTTATTTTAAATCAGATTACTTATTTTAGTCGGCTTTCCATTTTTAGTAACTTCTATCCTTAGCAAGTTTCCCGTTGTAGTAAGTTTTCAAATTTAATAAGTTTAGCCAATTATGAGTGTAATTAACATTTTAATGTATTAAGTGCTCAAGATGATTATTATGGCATACTAGAGTTTATTTCGACCATTATATTAGTTTAGGGTCCAAAGTGTCAATATAGCAAAGCTTAGGGTCCAGAATGTAAATTATACAAATACAAATTTAGGTTCTTATTTTACTAATCATCCTTGCTGTACAACAACCAACCGAGTTACTCTTTTATTTTATGTAGATTCGAAGACAGAAAGGAGGATGACCATGCATGCACTTCGATTTCTCGTATGACATATACTGAAGTCGATTCGAAAACAAGACATTCTTACACAATCATATCTACTCACACAACCACAAATAACATTAATATTTCAAAACCATGTCAAACGTGTGAAAAATACGACACAAACTACAATGTATACTTCTCGACACAACAAGAACTCGCGACACCCTCTTTACCTTATTTGATGCGATTTGAAACAGGCAAGAACAAGCATGTTTTACACTCTTTCTCCAGCCCATCGACACAGCCATTACACTCATGATAAAACAGCTCTTTCGACATACACTTAACACCACACGACACACACACAAGACCCATTTATTTCGCATGAGGATTGACCCATTTCTCAGCCCTTTTACACACTAACACACACGCAAATGTTACCTTTGTTCCCCAGCCCATGCCGACACATAACCAGCCCACACGATCATGGTTTTTAACAAGCCAAAACATTCACAAACCTCACATGAAATCATGACACTCAAGTGATAAACAGCCCAAGAAAGAGACCATAACTCGACACAAACAGTCCAGGAATAACGAGCCCAAGACGAGAAGTTTATACACGAAAACATACCCCTCGATACACCTATATCCCTCGTTAGTTTGTGTCTAGGGTTTTCAGATTTGTTCAGCATATTAACGTTTATTAAATGGTTTAATTTGGTTACTCCCTCCGTCCCATATTAAGTGTCCACTTTGACTTTTTTGAGTCTTGCTTGTTTAACTTTGACCGTAAATATTTTTATTTGTGCTAAATAATACTTGATGAAAATTATACCAATGAAAATACATTTAAAACTCAACCCATTCGTATATTTTGCATCAAGTATTATATAACATAAATAATAGAATTTAAGTTCAAAGTTTAATAAAAAAGACTCCATAAAGTCAAAGTGGACACTTAATATGGGACGGAGGTAGTAACATATATCAGGTTCAATAGTCACAACTTCTTACACATCACAACCTGTGCTATGCATTAAATCAAACGACATTTACCCATGTCGCACCATATATTGTTTCATGTAACTCTCGTTCCAGAATAATAGTGATCACCACATTTTATTATATCAATCCTTATATCGATCCACACGTTGATTAGTTCATGCTACTATAATCTATCTTATTATGTGTTCAATGCCACTCTTTAGTTCGTGAATATCATGGGTTGATTAAGGGTTTGTTTTTAGGTGACAACACTTATAGATCAAGCGATCCTGTCAAAAGAAACTAGACCAAGATTGGTACCTTTGTGTCGAACTATAGCCGGAACAAATGAGGACAGAAGGGAGATAAAGATCGAACCACAACACACCCTATACGAACGAAACAGCGACCCCTTCGAACAGCTTCTTTACCCTCATGATCGAACACCACTTGAATTAGAAATGATGCACATCTAAACCATCACTAAAAGCTACACAAGAACTCAATTTTTCTGCCTTTGTGAATCGAACAGGAAGGAGGAAATGAGAGGTAGCAGCCGACAATTGTTTGTGTAGGTATTAGGGTTTTGCTTTGAGAAATATTTTGGCAGCTATGTAAAAGGAATATGTGCATGATTCGGTTTAAGGCAAACCGTGTGAATGGGCTTCACAATTTTTGGTAACTTGCATATTGTGTGGGGTATTGATTGGGTCCAACTTAATGTTAATATTTTTATTTTTATTTTTGAAATCATTGTTACATAATAGTATGCAAGGCTTAAAATTTTGGTTAGGGCATTAGGCGTGTGATATATGTATGTAACATTCGTTTATCATGAGTTTTATTATCGTAATACTTTTATTTGTTCAATGTCTTAACTCTTTAAACGAATTTCATGAATTTGAGATCAAAGGGTATTATGGGTATTTTACGCGTTCAAAATTTTCGGGTTTTACAGTGATTGATGAACTTGGAGTCCTAAGAAGAACGTAAGTTCACCCATCATGGACATTTCAAAATTTTGTTTCATTAATCTTGCAAAAGCATTTGAATATTTTTTGTTTATAGATGTAATAATAATGTCATCGACATAGATTTGAACTATTAAAATTTCCTCCCCGTGTTTTTGAATAAACAAAGTTGGATCCACAGAACCTTTCGTAAAGTGATTGGTAAGCAAGAAAGCAGTAAGTTTATCGTACCATGCCCTTGGGGCTTGTCTAAGTCCGTAAAGGGCCTTCTTGAGTCTGTACACATGATTGGGATGCTCTGGATCAAAGAATCCCTCTGGTTGACTAACATAAACCTCCTCACGTTATTAACCGTTCAGAAATGCCGTTTTCACATCTATTTGATAAACAACCATATTCTTGTGTGCCGCGTATGCCATAAAAATACGGACAACCTCAAGCCTAGCCACTGGAGCAAAGGACTCTTCAAAATCAATTCCTTCTTGCTGAGTGAATCCTTTAGCTACCAGACGTGACTTGTTACGAATCACTGTGCCTTCTGCATCTAACTTGATTTTCCAAATCCACTTCTGTCCAATGACATAGACCTCATCTGGTCTTTCAACTAACTCCCACACTTCTAGTCGTGTTAGGAATAAAATGTTGAAGACTTATTACTGCTGAAGATAACACTAACAGTACAAACTGCTAGTGTAAGTTGAAGACTGCTGATACAGCTAATAGTACAAACTGTTAAGTTAGTACTGCTAGTATAGAAGACTGCTTACATGAAGATACTGCTAGAAGGATAAGTATGGAAAAGATTGTATGTATATCTTGTTTAGTTAGAATTATACGGGTAGATACTTATCTTGTAATGGACTCCTTGTGCTATAAAAGGATGTCCTAGGTTAGATAATTAGATATCAGTCATATACATTTTTGTTAAGATTCAAGGTTTTGTAACCCTATTGATATCTGAGATCACTCGTATTCTTATCTAATAATATTGAATCGTTCGGAGTTATATTCTGTGTTCATTGTTCATTCAAACTGTGTCATTACTGTTATATTAAACCAACCTTCTAAGTATCATCAAGTAGATTCTACATACTTGTTGATATAAACTCAAAGTATCCTCAACACATCCTAAGTGTGTTAGATCCTCTCAAGTGGTATCAGAGCCAGGTTCTGATACTTTGATTTAGAAGAAGAACTCTTTATTCCTTAAAGACGATGGACATGGAAACAACACAAACCAACTTGGCTGCAAAGCTGCCTA
Source organism: Artemisia tridentata subsp. tridentata (assembly GCA_021014915.2). Classification (NCBI taxonomy): domain Eukaryota; kingdom Viridiplantae; phylum Streptophyta; class Magnoliopsida; order Asterales; family Asteraceae; genus Artemisia; species Artemisia tridentata. Next base: position 97,765,875 of record CP139501.1, read on the forward strand.
TGCTGAAGCAGAACGATTTTGAGATGTGGAGGCTTTGAATAGAACAGTACTTCCAAGTGCAGAACTATGCACTCTGGGAGATCATTGAAGATGGAAACTCTTTTAAACCATCAACAACTGTAACAGCAATTGATGGTGAGGAAAAGACTACTGTGAATACATCTCCAGTTGCTGCATAAGAGAAGCTGCAAAAGAAGAATGATGTCAAAGCTAGGAGTTTGTTGATGATGACCATCCCCAATGATCAGCTCCTACACTTCAGCAAATACAAGGATGCAAAATCCTTGTTTGAAGCAATCACTACTCGGTATGGTGCTAATGAAGCCACCAAGAAGACCCAAAAGACCCTGCTGTAGCAAAACTTTGAGAACTTCAGTGCTTCAAGCAATGAGTCTTTAGATCACATGTTTAATAGATTGCAGAAGATTGTCAACCAACTGGCTGTGCTTGGAGTTGAAATCCCTCAAGAAGATCTGAACTCCAAGTTCTTAAGGAGTTTACCTGCTAAATGGTATACACATGTGGTGGTCTGGAAGAATAAACCAGAGATCGACACTATGAGCCTCAATGATCTATACAACAATTTCAAGATTGTTAAACATGAAGTGAAGAAATCTGGAGGTTCAAGTTCAAGCTCAAGCTCTGGGAATATGGATTTTGTGTCATCTCCTAGTAATACAAGTCAAGATGAGGTGAAAGTGACTGCAGGAGTTAGTACTGCTAACCCCTAGTGTTAGTACTGCTAGCTCATCCACTAGTACTGCTGGTATTAGTGATACTACCTTTTATGCATTCCTGACCAGCCAAAACAATGGGTCTATGCTGTCACATGAAGATCTACAGCAGATTGATGATGATGACTTGGAAGAGATGGATCTAAAGTGGCAGGTTGCACTTCTTAGCATGAGGGCTAAAAAGTTCTTTCAAAGAAATGGGAAAAAGATCAACATCAGTAGTAATGATATTGGTGGTTTTGACAAGTCTAAAGTGGAGTTCTTTAACTGTCACAAGTTGGGGCATTTTGCCAGAGAGTGCAGAAGACCCAGGCAACAGGATATCAAGAGTGAGGGATATGGAACCAAGCCAAAGGCATTGAAAGAGGCAGAGACATCTTGGAAGGCTATGGTTGCCATTGATGGTCTGGGTTATGACTATAGCTTCATGGCTGAAGATGAAGAAGCACCAGTTGAGATGGCACTTATGGCTTTCCCTAACTCAGATGTACACTCAGCTAAAAATTGTTCTAAAACTTGTTCTTCTCTTAAAGAATATGAAACTTTAAAGAAACATTATGATGAGCAGAAAATTGAGCTGAACCAAACAAACTATAATTTGTCTAATCATAAAAGATGTTTAAAAGTCTTAGAGGAACAAATTTTGCATTATAAGAAAAATGAGTCTGTCTTTACAGAAGATATAGTTGTTCTCAAAAGAGATTTGACTCTTAAAAATGTTGAGATTAGTATGCTAAAAGGTGAGTTCGATAAAAATCAAAAAGGCAAAAGATAATATTCAATTAAGTGTAGACACTTTAGAGTTTTCTCCTAAGAGAGTAAATAAAATCATAGAGTGTCAATTGATTAATAAGGCTAAGTCTGGGTTAGGCTACAACACATGTCCACCTCCTCATAGTGGACTGCCTGCACCCCCGGGAATAGACTTAGAACACACAGGTTTAGCTGAGTTTCAAGAGCCAAAATTAGAATATGGTTGTAAGGCTAAAGAAAATGGTACTGTCAATAAACCTGTAGAAGCTAATGAGCCTTTTGAGAGTGCTAGTGACACCTCTCTTGCTAAGGACAAGGTGTCAACTGATAGGAACTCAGATGCTCCCATCATTGAAGATTGGGAATCTGATGATGAAGATCAGGTTATAGCTAAACCTGATGTAGTAAAACTAAAAGAAACTGATGTTCCAAAGGTGGTTAAAACTAAAACTGTTACACCTAGAAAAAATGTAAAACAAGCTGGGAAAACAGTTAGATATTCTGAGATGTATAGGTCCACATACAAGCGTAGAGGTAACCAGAGGAACTGGAATGACCTCAAGTCCCATCAACTAGGTAGTGACTTTGTCAGGTATAACAAGGCTTGTTTTACTTGTGGTAGCTTTAACCACCTTCAGGCTTTTTGTCATAACCATCAAGGGAAAAAGATGGTTAAAGGGAATAATAGGTTACTTAGGAACACAAGTGATAGGGTGAACTCAAACAGGTTTCAATCTCACTCTAATGTTAATAGAATGACTCCCAGGGTAATTTTAATGCAGTCTGGCCTCAAACCAATTAGTACTGCTCGACTAGCAGTTAATACTGCCAGACCAATTAAGACTGTTTTCCCTAAACCAACAGTTTCAAGTGCGAAACCAACTTTTAAATATGCACAACAAACTGTTCACAGGCCTTTTCACAAGAAAGCAGTGTTTCAAAATAAATTTTGGAACTCAAAGGTTAAAACTGCCAGACCAGGAGTTAATACTGCTAGATCAGTAGTTAATACTGGTAAGCCTAAAAACACTGTTAGGGATAAGAGGGCAAATGCTATTAAGGCCTCAGCATGTTGGGTATAGAGACCAATCAAACCCAATGGTGCATCAATTGTATTAAAGAGATTTGACTATATTGATGTACGAGGCAAACCCAAGTCAGTGATGGCTTGGGTACGCCAAGGAAACTAATTTAGTTCTTTTATGTGCAGGAACATCCACAAGATGATGAAGAAGATCAAGGTTATGCAGATAGTGGATGCTCTAGGCACATGACAGGGAACATGTCCTATCTTTCTGACTTTACACCAATGGGTGGAGGATATGTTACCTTTGGGGGAGGAATAGGTGGAAGGATTACTGGTAAAGGTACATTGAAAACTGGTAAACTTGACTTTGAAGATGTGTATTTTGTGCAAGAGCTCAAGTATAATCTCTTTAGTGACTCACAGATGTGTGACAAAAAGACCAAAGTTATTTTTACTGACACTGAATGCCTTGTGCTTTCTCCTGACTTTAAGTTACCTGATGAAAGTCAAGTACTACTTAAAGTTCCAAGAAAGGGCAATATGTACCAAGGTTTTCAAGATCGGGATCCTACCTAGGATCGTTTTTGTCTTTGCAAGATCGTGATCATAAGATCAGATCAGGATCCTAAGATCCTACTATAATGTTATTTTTTAATGATCTTTGTAATATTATTCAAATCTAAAAATTATTATATATTATAAACATGAAATTATATGAATATTTAATGAAAATGTTGTCCTAAATTATGAATATGAAATGTTTAAGAAGAATCATATGATGTTTTTTAAATTATATAAAAACATAAACCATAAGTTTTTAGTTTTTTAGTTTGCAGTTCGAAAAAAGTAATATCGGATCGGAGTAGATCTTAAGATCCTATAGTCAAGATCGGGATCCTGTAAGATCTTAAGCTTGTTAAGATCCTACGTAGGACCCAAATTGTTTTTGCTTCGAAGAATCGTATAATCGTAAGATCCTAAGATCAGGATCGGGATGTTCCTGCACATAAAAGCCTTTAGGGTATTGATCCGTACTAAAACGTATATATAAATATTATGCAATGACGGATACACGTGAATAAATACAAATCACCCCTTTGTGAAAAAGGATACTTGCAAAAACTCACGTTCGTGTGTAGTGTGAAACCAGGTAAGTGATTACCCGGATCGTTTCCCAACGAGGCTGGAATAGGCAAATTGTTTAAAGCTTTGGATTAGAGTGACCGAGGATTAGATATTTTGGATTTTGCTTTTCTTATATCTAATTAACAAATGAGAAACAAATATACAAAAGAAAATTAAACACTTTTTAACTAATTATTATTAATTATTTATTACTTAATTACTTTTTAAAATATTTTAATTTATATTAAATACTAAATGAACAAAGAAAAATCTAAAACTTTTTCTATAAATATTATGAGGTAAAAAGAAGCTAAGAAAATTATAAAAATGAAAAGTGCTTAATTAAAAAATTAAAAAGATAAAATTTATTAAATAGAAGCTGTCACTTATTTTATATTCTATTTTTCTTAAGGTCTACAAATATGATTATATTTTTCCTAGATTCTAATTAATAAAATAAAATTATGAAAATTAAAATTATATTTTTCTGATTATTATTCTATTTATTATGATTTAATTACTATTATAAACTAATTAAAAAGATTAAAAATATTAAATGACTTAGGAAAAATCTGAAAAATTCAGGATAAGTCTAACATAATATTCTTAATATAGGAAAATTAAAATCAAAAGTCTACTAAACCCTAATAAGCAGTTGGGCAGATAAGCAGTTTGGGAATAAGCCCAAAAATAAGCTAATAAGCTCAAAAATTTACCAAAGGCTCAGGACAAGTTTAATATACTATTATAAGCAAAAAACAACTTAAAAGCACAAATAAGCACAATGAATAAGCAAGATAAGTGATGCGTGGGTTTTGCAACCTTACAACAGGTTTTACCTCTCGAGGGATCTCAAGAGGCTTACAACCCCACCAGGCAGTGTACCTGACCGATGTAGTATAGTGTAGTGGTAAGTACGGGGGATTGATCGTTCTCCACAGGGAATAGTGTTCGTTAGGTGTGAAAGGCTACTCTAATTAGGTCTAAGGGTTGAGGAAGATTCTTTTTTATGTTTTTATATTTTATAAAAGCAAGTAAAATCTCGGGTTTTGAAGGAGTGGGCGGAATTAGTTGCTAGTCAACTAACCCAAATTACTACAAATGCAAATAAAATAAAATAACAAAAATGAAAAGTGGTGAGAAACTTATGTGTAGAGAAATGTGTTTACTTAGATTTCCTTACTCCCTAACTATCTTTTACCGGTTAATTAGTGTGTATTAGTCGCGTGGATGACGGGTGTATTCCTTAATACCATTCGTGGGGTGGCGTACTTACTTCCCCAAACTCTACAAGCTCCTACTTCACTCCTATGTCGAGCCGGCTAGGAAGCTCCTAACATGGGATCACTAGAATTCGCTTGTGCATTAAATACAACCATAAAACCTTTAGTACGCGTTTGGTTCATGTTTCTTAAGACGTTCAAGCAAGTTACCGAATAGGAAGTTAGCCAGTTTTCTTAAGCCTAACATAGATAAACAATCATCCAATACAACTAATAACACACTAACAACCAATAATCAATAGCTAGGTTTCATTAGATCTAAGCAAACACAAGATAAAATTAGCCTAACATGTTAAACAAAAGACAAGCATAAGATAGAATCAAACAACACATAGACATATTGAATGATTAATTGATAACTTATCTTTCAATGAAACATGGAAGATCTCAAGGCAAAAAGCCCTGAAAAAGTAGCTAAAATCGTCTTAGGGTTTTATCCCAAAATTCCACACACTAAGCTCTCCCTTAATGACAAAAAATTAGAAAACTATATATAGACTTTGACATCTGACGGCGTCACCTTATGCATTGTGACGCCGTCACCTCGCCGCTTTTAGGGTTCCCGGATGACCATCTTGACGCCGTCCCTCTTTAGCTCTTCAAAAATCCATTCTGGCTTATCAAGGCTTGACGCCGTCGGATCCTGAACGTGATGCCGTCCCCTTATGATTTAAGCCGTGACGCCCTTGATTTAGTTAAAGCGTGACGCCGTCAGAATTCTCATGCAAACTCACTGGCCCGTCATGAGTAAATTTCACATCCAACTTTTCTTGCCAAGGCATGACGCTGTCCCATGTTAATTGTGACGCCGTCAAGAGTAACTTTTAGCCGATTCTTGAGACTTTGCCGTTTTCTTCACTTTAATGCTCCAAAAACGTCCAAAATGCCTCCTTTTCCAGATTTCTCCTCAAAAGTACCTAAAATGACAAAAGGAACGATTTAGGGCAATATTTGATCAAATAAATACGATTTCGGGCTTAAATGACCCCTTAAAAGCGGTACACTTTTCGCCTCATCAAATACCCTTACACTTGAGATTTGCTTGTCCTCAAGCAAATGCGCTTTTATTCTAATCAAAATACAAGTTAGGGGTCATTTAATGCAAACATAAAAGTAATTACAACAAATATTCGTTCCACTTCAATCATAATAAGCACGGAGATTACATACTAGCACCTCACAAGTAGTGTTTAGATACTCACATCTCTCAAGTGTCATCAAAATAAATCTCATAAATGAAAACGGAAAATATCTCTCACTACCTGTCATAGCAAATAGATTACCATAGGCTTGGGAAAGGATCGAAAACCTCCTCCACTAGGCGTAAGCACCTAAGATAAACTATCAAAGAGGGCTTTTAAATGGGTTATAACGTTAGGTGTAGGGAAAAGGAAAACACGGTTTTGTTGGATAAAGGATATTTTACTGGTGGCGAGTTAAAGATCTTGATCAATCACATGTACTATACAACGTTGCTAAGCCAAGACTAGACTCGATCTTAAGCTAATGAAAGAAAATAACAAAACATAAACATAAAATAAACATAAAATGAAACGGGATGGTAGTCCGTATGTTTTTTCTATTTTTCTTTTTTTTTTTTTCTCATTTTTTTGTATTTTTCTTGATTTTTTTTTTTTTTTTTTTTTTTTTTTTTTTTTTTTTTTTTTTGCATACACTTTTACCCTACCATCCAAAATAATACATCATAGGGGCGTTGCATCCCCTTACACTTGAACTTTTACATAACTTTACAAATAACTATTCTAATGACTCGAATTAAGATAATTGAAAAACTTGGAGTACTTTTAAAACATTTAGCACATATGGGGGTAATAAATGATGTTCATCCCCATTACTCCATTACACTAGTACTTTACCCATGAGTCCCAATCGTCCCAAAACAATATGTACAAGGATATGACTCGACTTAGCAACCATGTAATCAACTAGATAATTAACTTGGGTTTAAACAAATGTTGTAACAATAATGCACTAAAGATGAGTGCATACAAGGTAGGCTAAGGCGATTTGGGTGTACATTTAAGTGGGGTGTAACAAATTCTTCCTTTAAGTAAAATGCTTAAAGGTCGAAATGAAAAGATAGGCTCTGAGGGGTGTACTAGGGGTATCGTGTACTAAAAATGAGTACAACGCAAAGGGTGTGGGAGAATTACTTGACCAATGTAGCCAATGTAATTATAACAAAAACACAGGTGTAAAACATGGGTTAATCCTAATGCCTCTTATCATGTAGTAAATCTAACTACACGAATGTAGTCTCACTTGTGGCCTTGGAATGGTCCTAACGCAAGTTCTAGAATCTAAGTGCTACCGGTACACACATCATAGCATAAATGCTTTTCCTACCAATTCTAGGGGCGAACCTCACATATTTGGGGGTGAAAAATTTTTTAGTGGTACGGTTTTTGTGCTAGTCATATAACTCCTATCCGTGAGACGCTCATTAAGATCAAAGTTTCACTCCTATATGTTGTAAAAAATTTTAAATTTGGCACTAAAATTACCTTAACAAGTATTTCTCTCAGTTTTATTACACATCTACTATTAAACAAACAAAAATCAAGCGCAATTGTATTCTCTAAAATCGTACTTTTACCCTCCCCTTACACTTAAGATGAACATTGTCCCCAATGTTCAAATAATAAGATGTAAAAGCAAAAAGTAAAAGAATGAAATCAAATACTCCCCTGATTCGCTCGGTGGATAATGAAATTACACGGTTAAATCTTCCTCCAAAGAGAATGTTGAAGCTCCATGACTAATGCATCGCCATAAGCTTGATTCAAAACATTTCCTTGTCCAAAATAACCTGTTGAACCTGAGAAAACAAACACGAAAACCTGCATAACATCGGCGGGATAAAATCTATATATAAGGATATAATGCTTGTGGAATGATAATTTTGCAGATTCCTGGAGATTATAAGTTGGAGATTTTAATAAAAACTTTTTATGAAAACAAAACTTTCAAAAATTTCTGGAAATTAAATCTGACGCCGTCAGAAATGACCTGACAAAAATTTTCATTTTAAGTTTCCGGAAAATTTCTGGAAAAACCTTTACCTTACTTCCTGGAAATCCTGCAAAACATCATTATGACTCGATACAAGCATTTGACTCAAACAAACACTAATATGTATGTTAATTTATTATTATTACGATTCATGTTCATATGTGTTCTAATAAACCGATTTAGATTTCCCTTACACTTATCTTTTGCAAAATACCTTTATATGTAGTTAAGACGAAGTTAAAAACAAAATAAAGCATTTTCACAAATTAGTTTTGAACATGAATCAATAAGAATAAAAATTAAACATACATACGGAAACAAATAAAATCAAACAAACAAATAAATAAACACATAAAGCAAATAAAACAAATAAAGCTTGGGTTGCCTCCCAAGAAGCGCTTGTTTTTGTTCGAGTCATGAGCCTGACTCTACCCTTATTTAATGGATAAAGGAGAGGTTTTCCCTACACTTAGGATTAAGTGCGGGTGATAGTAGCGATACACACCAGCTCGGTAGGAGTATGCCACGTGAGGAAAGAGTGGTGGATGAATTATATGCTCAAAGGGGTGTGCTCCTTTCATCATAACCTTACCTAGTTCACTTTGGTCAATGGGTGAATTAAAGTTTTCTCCTAAAAAGGGATCATTTTCTAACAACTTCGAGAGACTCCTAATTGGGAATCCATCTTGACCCAATAGACCCGGTTTAAACCCATAATGTTTCTTGTGATCAATCATGAATGGGTGATGTAGACATGTAAGGTCATTTTTCACTCCTATATTGTCTTCCTCACTACAAGGCCTAGAGTCTACTACCTTAATCTTAACATTACCCGGACTACATGGTTTGATGGGTGGATCGGGACCTAATTCAATTCCTAAGTTCACATCTAAGGATGGAAGATTAGGTAACGGTTTTGGTTTAGGCTCCGGTTCATCAAAACTAGGAACTTCCATAGAACTAAGAGTAAGGTTGTGATCACTATAAGCATTCAAACCTACATCCTCTAGTTGTTCTTGGTCCAAGGGTTCTACCTCTATTGGGGTTCCTATAGTCTCTTCCACTTCTTCCGGGTAAGTCACGGGCGGTGTGTGTGCCTCAAATGATGGTAGGACTTGTGGGGCACTTGGTGGGCTTATGTTACTTACCTCATCATTCCTTACGTCAAGCTCACCTATATCCTCATCATGCGTTTTAGTGGGATCTAACCCTAACATTTTCCCAAGTATCTCAAGTGCTTCTCTAGGCATTTCAACTTCTATATCCGAATCATAAGGATCATCCTCAATATTCTGACTGCTATATTCAAATTGCCCAAAAGATTCATCATGTGTTTCTTGAGATTCATCGTCATCGATCATAAAACCTAGGTCTTTTTGATCAATGTGATCATGCTCGGCTAGATCCTCCATCACATCAAGATCACCTAAGTGTTCACCCTGTATTATGGTAGTGCCTAACCATGACATGCAGCTAGGTGGCTCAACTCTAACCATCTCAGAATCTTGGTTTGACTCTAAGTCCATGTCCTTGGAAACTAGGTCTTTTTGCTCATACGAATCCATCAATTCGTTCCACTTATGGGTCATCGTTAGGAAGCTTTCCTCAAAATTCATCCAAAGGGTCTTACTAAAAGGAATTGATCCAGATAATGATTGTCTAAGAGAAGTATCACATGCATAGAATTCATTAAACCCATCTAACCTTACCCCCAACTTTATTTGGATATCACAAAGATCACGAAACAATTCATAGGAATGATAGGAAACAAATCTCTTGGTGAAGTATAATTGTTCATCTATTGTCAATGATCTAAATGGAATTTCATCCGCCATAGTGACAAATGAAAATGGTTTTACAAACAAAGGGCACAAAGAAAAAGATAGACTAAAGAAAACCTAGAAAAATAAAATAAAAAATCTCACTAGAAAGGAATCTAGTGAGTAGACCTAATAGAAATAAAAATTCAACCTAAACAATAACTATTCCCCGGCAGCGGCGCCAAAAACTTGATGCGTGGGTTTTGCAACCTTACAACAGGTTTTACCTCTCGAGGGATCTCAAGAGGCTTACAACCCCACCAGGCAGTGTACCTGACCGATGTAGTATAGTGTAGTGGTAAGTACGGGGGATTGATCGTTCTCCACAGGGAATAGTGTTCGTTAGGTGTGAAAGGCTACTCTAATTAGGTCTAAGGGTTGAGGAAGATTCTTTTTTATGTTTTTATATTTTATAAAAGCAAGTAAAATCTCGGGTTTTGAAGGAGTGGGCGGAATTAGTTGCTAGTCAACTAACCCAAATTACTACAAATGCAAATAAAATAAAATAACAAAAATGAAAAGTGGTGAGAAACTTATGTGTAGAGAAATGTGTTTACTTAGATTTCCTTACTCCCTAACTATCTTTTACCGGTTAATTAGTGTGTATTAGTCGCGTGGATGACGGGTGTATTCCTTAATACCATTCGTGGGGTGGCGTACTTACTTCCCCAAACTCTACAAGCTCCTACTTCACTCCTATGTCGAGCCGGCTAGGAAGCTCCTAACATGGGATCACTAGAATTCGCTTGTGCATTAAATACAACCATAAAACTTTTAGTACGCGTTTGGTTCATGTTTCTTAAGACGTTCAAGCAAGTTACCGAATAGGAAGTTAGCCAGTTTTCTTAAGCCTAACATAGATAAACAATCATCCAATACAACTAATAACACACTAACAACCAATAATCAATAGCTAGGTTTCATTAGATCTAAGCAAACACAAGATAAAATTAGCCTAACATGTTAAACAAAAGACAAGCATAAGATAGAATCAAACAACACATAGACATATTGAATGATTAATTGATAACTTATCTTTCAATGAAACATGGAAGATCTCAAGGCAAAAAGCCCTGAAAAAGTAGCTAAAATCGTCTTAGGGTTTTATCCCAAAATTCCACACACTAAGCTCTCCCTTAATGACAAAAAATTAGAAAACTATATATAGACTTTGACATCTGACGGCGTCACCTTATGCATTGTGACGCCGTCACCTCGCCGCTTTTAGGGTTCCCGGATGACCATCTTGACGCCGTCCCTCTTTAGCTCTTCAAAAATCCATTCTGGCTTATCAAGGCTTGACGCCGTCGGATCCTGAACGTGACGCCGTCCCCTTATGATTTAAGCCGTGACGCCCTTGATTTAGTTAAAGCGTGACGCCGTCAGAATTCTCATGCAAACTCACTGGCCCGTCATGAGTAAATTTCACATCCAACTTTTCTTGCCAAGGCATGACGCCGTCCCATGTTAATTGTGACGCCGTCAAGAGTAACTTTTAGCCGATTCTTGAGACTTTGCCGTTTTCTTCACTTTAATGCTCCAAAAACGTCCAAAATGCCTCCTTTTCCAGATTTCTCCTCAAAAGTACCTAAAATGACAAAAGGAACGATTTAGGGCAATATTTGATCAAATAAATACGATTTCGGGCTTAAATGACCCCTTAAAAGCGGTACACTTTTCGCCTCATCAATAAGCACTAGAACAGTAGTAGCAAACTAGGGCAGAAATGGCTTTGATTTGTTCCGGTTTATGAATTTCACTCTTCAATTCTTTCATTTCCTTCATCATGCAACGCATTGAGTCCGTTAGAAAGGCTAACTCTGATGAGTTACCGGATGAAGAAGCAGGAGTGACAGGAACATTCACTTTGTTTCGAGAAATAGGAACTTTTGATTTATTTTCACAAATTTCAATCACCTCTTTAGGTTTATGATGAAGCGAAAAGTGTACCGCTTTTAAGGGGTCATTTAAGCCTTAAATCGTATTTATTTGATCAAATATTGCCCTAAATCGTTCCTTTTGTCATTTTAGGTACTTTTGAGGAGAAATCTGGAAAAGGAGGCATTTTGGACGTTTTTGGAGCATAAAAGTGAAGAAAACGACAAAGTCTCAAAAAATCGGCTAAAAGTTACTCTTGACGGCGTCACAATTAACCCCAGACGGCGTCATGCTTTGGCAAGAAAAAGTGGACGTGAAATTTACTCATGATAGGCCAGTGAAAATAGCATGTAAATTCTGACGGCGTCATGCTTTAACTTGATCAAGGGCGTCACGGCTTAAATCATAAGGGGACGGCGTCACGTTCATGGTTCGACGGCGTCAAGCCTTGATAAGCCAGAATGGATTTTTGAAGAGCTAAAGAGGGACGGCGTCAAGAAGGTCATCCGGGAACCCTAGAAGCGGCGAGGTGACGGCGTCACACTCCATAAGGTGATGCCGTCAGATCCAAAAATCTATATATAGTTTTCTAATCTTTTGTCATGAAGCAGAGCTTAGTGTGTGGAATTTTGGGATAAAACCCTAAGACGATTTTAGCTACTTTTTCAGGGCTTTTTGCCTTGAGATCTTCCATGTTTCATTGAAAGATAAGTTATCAATTAATCATTCAATATGTCTATGTGTTGTTTGATTCTATCTTATTCTTGTCTTTTGTTTAACATGTTAGGCTAAATTTATCTTGTGTTTGCTTAGATCTAATGAAACCTAGCTATTGATTAGTGGTTGTTAGTGTGTTGTTAGTTGTATTGGATGATTGTTTATCTATGTTAGGCTTAAGAAAACTGGCTAACTTCCTATTCGGTAACTTGCTTGAACGTCTTAAGAAACATGAACCAAATGCGTACTAAAGGTTTTTATGGTTGTATTTAATGCACAAGCGAATTCTAGTGATCCCATGTTAGGAGCTTCCTAGCCGGCTCGACATAGGAGTGAAGTAGGAGCTTGTAGAGTTGGGGAAGTAAGTACGCCACCCCACGAATGGTATTAAGGAATACACCCGTCATCCACGCGGCTAATACACACTAATTAACCGGTAAAAGATAGTTAGGGAGTAAGGAAATCTAAGTAAACACATTTCTCTACACATAAGTTTCTCACCACATTTCATTTTTGTTATTTTATTTTATTTGCATCCGTAGTAATTTTGGGTTAGTTGACTAGCAACTAATTTCGCCCACTCCTTCAAACCCGAGATTTTACTTGCTTTCATAAAATTATAAAAACATAAAAAAAGAATCTTCCTCAACCCTTAGGCCTAATTAGAGTAGCCTTTCATACCTAACGAACACTATTCCCTGTGGAGAACGATCAATCCCCCGTACTTACCACTACACTATACTACATCGGTCAGGTACACTGCCTGGTGGGGTTGTAAGCCTCTTGAGATCCCTCGAGAGGTAAAACCTGTTGTAAGGTTACAAAACCACGCAATCAAGTTTTTGGCGCCGCTGCCGGGGAATAGTTATTGTTTAGGTTGAATTTTTATTTCTAATAGGTCTACTCACTAGATTCCTTTCTAGTGAGATTTTTATTTTATTTTTCTAGGTTTTCTTTAGTCTATCTATTTTCTTCGTGTCTTTGTTCGTAACCATACCATCCGACATCATAGAAGATGGTAATATCCTTAACCCCAACAACCCACCACCACAACAACCACCACCACCTCCTAGAGCCCGTACTTTAGGAGAGTATTCCCGTCCTAGCCACCATGGCTATCGAAACACCATTGAGCTCACTCAAGGAGCCAATATCACACCCTTGCGATCCGACACCATCCGGTTGGTGCAAGGCGGATGCGCATTCCATGGACTTCGTTCTGAAGATCCTAATCAACATCTCAAGGACTTTCTTAAAATCGTTGATTCTATAGACCTTGATGTTGCCACTCGAGAGACGACCCGATTGCGTCTCTTTCAATTCTCTTTGCGGGACCAAGCTAGTCAGTGGCTAGAACGTCAACCCGCAGGATCCATCACCTCTTGGGATGATCTCACCACTCGTTTTCTTGCTCAGTTTTTCTCACCGGGAAGAACTACCAAGCTAAGGAATGATATCTTGATGTTCCAACAACGTCAAGGCGAAACTCTCTACGAGGCATGGACTCGATTCAAGGACTTACTCCAGAAAGTCCCTCACCATGGCATAGCACTTTGGCTCCAAGTCCAAATCTTCTATGACCATATCAATCTCTCCACGAGGCAAACCATTGACCAATCGGCCGGTGGCAAGCTACGTGATCTAAGTGCGGAACAATCATGGGCTCTCCTAGAGGATCTTGCTCTTTATGACAACGAAAGTTGGAGTGATCCCCGTGATTTGAATAAAACGGTCAAGGCAATATCTTTGCCTTCGAACAATTCAAGCACTTCCGACCGTAGGATCATAGAACTTGAAGACCAAGTCAAGTTTCTTATGAAATCCTACGAGGCTCCTAAACCTTCAAGTCAAGTGAACAAAATCACTTCTTCGTGTAAATTATGTAGTGGTCCCCACGACACTCATGATTGCATGGAACTTCCCAAACAGGCTTTCAAAGAATTCGCATCCTCGCGAATCGATAAGGCGGGAGATAAGTGGCTCGCCACTAATTATGGGCCCAAAAATTCCGAAGATGGGTATGAGGCATGGAAGAATAAGCCAAATTTTAGTTGGAACCAAACTCGTAGCGTATCATTCAATGACTCTACCCCGCTCACCTGGTCTGAACATTATCCTCAGCGACACACGCATAAACAACAAAATCGCGAGGAATCACTGCAAAAATTCATTCTCTCTCAAGAAACACAGCTCTCCAAACTTGAGAATCAATTCAGACAACAGCAAGTTGATATGAACAACAAGGTTGATAACCTGTTAAAGGTTATCAATGATCGCCTTGCTGGCAGGTCAACTTGTGAGTTGGCACGAGTTAATGAGATCAAATCTGTTACGGTGACCCACCAAACACCCCCTCCTGTAAAAATCAAGCACCCTAGTAAACTCTTCAAATACATATCACAAAACGAAAAAAAAACAGGAGATACTCATACCCCTTCGAAACCTCTCCACTTCGTGAACACCATTACAACAATACCTGTTCCTAAACCAAATTTGGACCAACAAACAGCCAAGAATGTGGACAATGAAATGGAGGGTGAAGTTCCCGAAAAGAAACCCGAGGCGCCCGACGACTATCTAGACTCACCAAAGAACTCGAGTACAATAGAGTTGAGTGATGAGGAGGGCTCGGAAGAGAAATCCGAAATGCCTCATGGGCTCCCAGGACTGCTAGACCGCCCCCTGGTAGAGGAACTTGAGAGGGGCACAGCAAGGTCGCCTATGGGATTCGGAGAGAGAATAGAGGATGGCGCTCCTAGGGTCTTTAAGATATCTTGCACCACTAGGAAAAAGTTTATAAAAGATGCCTACATAAACCCCAACTCTTCTATGAGCGCAATATCCCTCTCTCTCTATAACGAAGCCTTCACTGAACAAGTCAAATATGAAGGGTCTAATATCATCGGGGTAATAAGGAGGGTACCAATTGTGATAGAAAAGTTCCTTTTTCATATCGAGTTAACTGTAATTAATAACATGAACTCTATCATCAGCCCATCCTTAACTGGCCTTGTTCTAGGCAAACCATTCATAAAAGCAACGGGAGTGATACTCGATGAGGATGATAGGAGTGCATTATTTACCGATGGTGTTAGGAAAGTGATTTTTCGGGATGGCTGTGAAGAAGTGTATGAGTATCAACCATCAGCAAGTGGCAACACATGGGGGTTACACGGTAGAAGGCCTGGCCGAATTAAGCGACATGATCCAAATAATCTCAAAATACCTTGCATGATTGGTCACAAGCATTTTTATAATGTTTACATTGACACATGTTTACCCAAAAATGTGATGTCCTTGTTTCATTATAACAACATTTGCAGATGGGGGATGATTCATAAAGGGAAGGACGACATCGGCATAGATGATGATATACAGGTGTTTGTAGGAAATATGACATTCACTATGAGCTTCGCAATAGTCGATAATATCGAAGAATACATCGATCCCAAGTTATCACAAGTTGTTTTTGGGGCACCTTTTTGCCAGGCCACAAGCTTGGTTGTGGACGAGCTCAATGGGATCATGACTTTCACCGATGGGATTAGGGAAATCTCATACCAAACGCCTTACAAGATGAGAGAATTCAAGGAGAATGATTATAAAGGGCTCGATGGGTTAAGTTCCCAACTCGTGTTATGTGATGATGATGTGAGAAGGGGATGTAAGGACACTTTTGACCTGTCAAGCGGATTCTTTAAGCACGATAAGGAACTTAGTTCTAAATACCGAAACAATCCTTTTAATCACGTGGACCCGAAATACCTTTACTATGAAAGTGATTCTGATAGAGGATCGAAGGAGGATGGCCTAGGAACCGTGACCGATGATGGAGTCACGTAATGTACGTGACTTGGAGTCTAGCTACAAGACTCGTTAATAAAGAAAAGCGCTTCTTGGGAGGCAACCCAAGCTTTATTTGTTTTATTTGCTTTGTGTGTTTATTTATTTGTTTGTTTGATTTTATTTGTTTCCGTATGTGTGTTTAATTTTTATTATTATTGATTCATGTTCAAAACTAATTTGTGAAAATGCTTTATGTTGTTTTTAACTTCGTCTTAACTACATATAAAGGTATTTTGCAAAAGATAAGTGTAAGGGAAATCTAAATCGGTTTATTAGAACACAAATGAACATGAATCGTAATAATAATAAATTAGCATACATATTCGTATTTGTTTGAGTCAAATGCTTGTATCGAGTCATAATGATGTTTTGCAGGATTTCCAGGAAGTAAGGTAAAGGTTTTTCCAGAAATTTTCCGGAAACTTAAAATGAAAATTTTTGTCAGGTCATTTCTGACGGCGTCAGGGGTTATAACCTGACGGCGTCAGATTTAATTTCCAGAAATTTTTGAAAGTTTTGTTTTCATAAAAAGTTTTTATTAAATCTCCAACTTATAATCTCCAGGAATCTGCAAAATTATCATTCCACAAGCATTATATCCTTATATATAGATTTTATCCCGCCGATGTTATGCAGGTTTTCGTGTTTGTTTTCTCAGGTTTAACAGGTTATTTTGGACAAGGAGATGTTTTTGGAATCAAGCTTATGGCGATGCATTAGTCATGGAGCTTCAACATTCACTTTGGAGGAAGATTTAACCGTGTAATTTCATTATCCACCGAGCGAATCAGGGGAGTATTTGATTTCATTCTTTTACTTTTTGCTTTTACATCTTATTATTTGAACATTGGGGACAATGTTCATCTTAAGTGTAAGGGGAGGGTAAAAGTACGATTTTAGAGAATGCTATTACGCTTGATTTTTGTTTGTTTAATAATAGATGTGTAATAAAACTGAGAGAAATACCTGTTAGGGTAATTTTAGTGCCAAATTTAAAATTTTTTACAACATATAGGAGTGAAACTTTGATCTTAATAAGCGTCTCATGGATAGTAGGGCAATGCCCCTATGATGTATTATTTTGGATGGTAGGGCAAAAGTGTATGCAAAAAAAAAAAAAAAAAAAAAAAAAAAAAAAAAAAAAAAAAATCGAAAAAAAATCAAGAAAAATACAAAAAAATGAGAAAATGAAAAATAGAAAAAACATACGGACTACCATCCCGTTTTATTTTATGTTTGTTTTATATTTTTGTTATTTTGTTATTTTGTTTCTAGCTTAAGATCGAGTCTAGTCTTGGCTTAGCAACATTGTATAGTACATGTAATTGATCAAGATCTTTAACTAGCCACCAGTAAAATATCCTTTATCCAACAAAACCGTGTTTTCCTTTTCCCTACACCTAACGTTATAACCCATTTAAAAGCCCTCTTTGATAGTTTATCTTAGGTGCTTACGCCTAGTGGAGGAGGTTTTCGATCCTTTCCCAAGCCTATGGTAATCTATTTGCTATGACAGGTAGTGAGAGATATTTTCCGTTTTCATTTATGAGATTTATTTTGATGACACTTGAGAGATGTGAGTATCTAAACACTACTTGTGAGGTGCTAGTTTATAATCTCCGTGCTTATTATGATTGAAGTGGAACGATTATTTGTTGTAATTACTTTTATGTTAGCATTAAATGACCCCTAACTTGTATTTTGATTAGAATAAAAGCGCATTTGCTTGAGGACAAGCAAATCTCAAGTGTAAGGGTATTTGATGAAGCGAAAAGTGTACCGCTTTTAAGGGGTCATTTAAGCCTTAAATCGTATTTATTTGATCAAATATTGCCCTAAATCGTTCCTTTTGTCATTTTAGGTACTTTTGAGGAGAAATCTGGAAAAGGAGGCATTTTGGACGTTTTTGGAGCATAAAAGTGAAGAAAACGACAAAGTCTCAAAAAATCGGCTAAAAGTTACTCTTGACGGCGTCACAATTAACCCCAGACGGCGTCATGCTTTGGCAAGAAAAAGTGGACGTGAAATTTACTCATGATAGGCCAGTGAAAATAGCATGTAAATTCTGACGGCGTCATGCTTTAACTTGATCAAGGGCGTCACGGCTTAAATCATAAGGGGACGGCGTCACGTTCATGGTTCGACGGCGTCAAGCCTTGATAAGCCAGAATGGATTTTTGAAGAGCTAAAGAGGGACGGCGTCAAGAAGGTCATCCGGGAACCCTAGAAGCGGCGAGGTGACGGCGTCACACTCCATAAGGTGACGCCGTCAGATCCAAAAATCTATATATAGTTTTCTAATCTTTTGTCATGAAGCAGAGCTTAGTGTGTGGAATTTTGGGATAAAACCCTAAGACGATTTTAGCTACTTTTTCAGGGCTTTTTGCCTTGAGATCTTCCATGTTTCATTGAAAGATAAGTTATCAATTAATCATTCAATATGTCTATGTGTTGTTTGATTCTATCTTATTCTTGTCTTTTGTTTAACATGTTAGGCTAAATTTATCTTGTGTTTGCTTAGATCTAATGAAACCTAGCTATTGATTAGTGGTTGTTAGTGTGTTGTTAGTTGTATTGGATGATTGTTTATCTATGTTAGGCTTAAGAAAACTGGCTAACTTCCTATTCGGTAACTTGCTTGAACGTCTTAAGAAACATGAACCAAATGCGTACTAAAGGTTTTTATGGTTGTATTTAATGCACAAGCGAATTCTAGTGATCCCATGTTAGGAGCTTCCTAGCCGGCTCGACATAGGAGTGAAGTAGGAGCTTGTAGAGTTGGGGAAGTAAGTACGCCACCCCACGAATGGTATTAAGGAATACACCCGTCATCCACGCGACTAATACACACTAATTAACCGGTAAAAGATAGTTAGGGAGTAAGGAAATCTAAGTAAACACATTTCTCTACACATAAGTTTCTCACCACATTTCATTTTTGTTATTTTATTTTATTTGCATCCGTAGTAATTTTGGGTTAGTTGACTAGCAACTAATTCCGCCCACTCCTTCAAACCCGAGATTTTACTTGCTTTCATAAAATTATAAAAACATAAAAAAAGAATCTTCCTCAACCCTTAGGCCTAATTAGAGTAGCCTTTCATACCTAACGAACACTATTCCCTGTGGAGAACGATCAATCCCCCGTACTTACCACATACACTATACTACATCGGTCAGGTACACTGCCTGGTGGGGTTGTAAGCCTCTTGAGATCCCTCGAGAGGTAAAACCTGTTGTAAGGTTACAAAACCACGCAATCACCTCTTTAGGTTTACGATTCAAGATATTGCCACCGGCGGCTGCGTTAAGTGAATCTTGATCGTTTTGGTTCAACCCATTATAAAACGTATTGATCTGTTGTAACTCCGTGAAATCATGATGCGGGCATTTTCTTAGGAGATCTTTAAATCTGTCCCATGCCTCTCCGAAGTTTTCATCAAAACCTAGACGAAATCCAGCAATTTCATTTTTTAGATTAGTCGTCTTTGATGGAGGGAAGAAATAATTGACAAATTTCCTTACGAGATCTTCCCAAGTTTCAATGGATCGAGGGGGTTCTTTATCCAGCCAAATCCGGGCTGCCCCTTCGAGTGAGAATGGAAATAACATCAATTTGATAACTGTTTGCGGCACATTCTTGTAATTGATTGTAGAGGTCAACTTGTTGAACCAACGAATGTGTGCATATGGATCTTCTCGT
Organism: Artemisia tridentata subsp. tridentata; assembly: GCA_021014915.2. Lineage (NCBI taxonomy): Eukaryota > Viridiplantae > Streptophyta > Magnoliopsida > Asterales > Asteraceae > Artemisia > Artemisia tridentata. The sequence goes on from CP139501.1 coordinate 97,785,794, forward strand.
TCAAACCCGTGGAATTGGTTTGTAGAAACGAGCTGAATCAAATGCGTTTTCAGTTCAAAATGACCAGAATCGATGGGTGGTAAAACGATGACATCTCCGTAACCCTCGGTGGGTGCTTGGAGCATCTCAACCATTGTGCGTTCGTCTGCCATATTATCAGTGGGAATAGTACGAATCTCGGGTTCGACTATTTGGGCAGCACGTCTACGATTACGTCTTCTCAGAATATCTACGAGTTCACGTAAAGGGCTTGTCGACGTGGAAGAACGAGTGCGCATGCACTAAATAAAATATTTCAATTAAATCAAGATCGAAGCAAAACACAAGTGAACTTAAACCAACAATCAACAAGCGTACGGTAGCTCTCTAAAAGATAAACGCACAGAGTGGCGGAGAAGCAAAGGTGGGCAATTAATGCTCCTTAAAAACCTGCTTCTTTCAGTTCGACAATTTAATGTCAAACTATCCTTAAACCCCCGTTATAGTTTGTTTATCAATCAAAGGTGAGCCGATATTCGCAAGTGATACAGAGGCAAGTTTTAAATCTGATGTTTGGGAATCTTATTATGATAATACCCAAGTTGAGGAATATTATTTCGATTTTGCTTTTAATCTTTTATTTTACAATAAAAAGGAAATGTTTTTGGGTTTTTATTTTTTATATGATATTATATATATAAAAGAAAAGAAAAATATTTTTGTTTTTTATATTTGGTTTATGGGAAATAGGAACTTCACAAGGAAGGGTCTCAAATCACTAATTGCTAAAACTTTACACAATATTGTCGCAACACAACCTCCCCGGCAGCGGCGCCAAAATTTAGTGAGTGGGAAATACCACTAGTACTGATAACTTGAAAGGATGAAGAAGCAATTAATGCCTTTTGGCATGTTAGGTAGATGGGATAGGAGGAGGGGGTGGGTGTGTCAGGAAGGCGGTGGAAATGGTGGTGGTATTGGTGACTGGTTTTGGTGGGTTTAGTAGTATAGAAGAGGAGTTTGACTAAGTCAAACTCTGGTGTAAATAAGGGGATGGATAGGGTTGGGTTTATTTGTGATTGGGCTTGGGTAATGTTTAGGTAGTGGGCTGGGTTTATAATAAGGGTTGGGTTTTATTTTAGTTAGGATCTGGTTGGGTTTGGAATTTAAACACAAGGACCATTTTTGTAATTTTTGAATTTTTGAATTGTTGAAAGTGTAATTTCCATTAAGTTATAAAAAGGGCTAAATTGTAACATGTGAATAGTACAAGGGTATTATTTGATAAATTATACTTTTTAAATACCCGAGGACTAAATTTGCCAATTTTGAAACTTGAGGGGTAAAAGTTTCCATTTTTAGAAAACTTTCATCCAGGGACTAAAAGTGAACATGTTTGATATCCCAAGGACTAAAGTTGACTTTTCTTTCATTTCAAACCTTCAGGGACTAATTCTGCCAATTTATGAAACTTCAAGGACTGAAACTGTCAATTTTGCAAACTTTGTTCGTTTTTCACTTGTTTTCAATCTTTTTGTTCCTGAATCATATAAAAACACATTTTATGATATTTCCTGTATTTTGAAGCATATCTGCATGTTTTTAAATGTTTTTGCAGATAAAATGTAACAGAAATGATGAGTATTTAGACCCTCATCAATCCCCCACACAAAACTATTGCTAGTCCCTAGCAATCTTTTATGAAAATTTAATGGATTTTATCTCTTTACCAAAAGCCATTACTTCTGGAGTAGCCAATGTTTTAGTATGTGATACTTTGGTACAATGATAACCAAATGATTTTGAGCAAACCATCAGCTGTCGACGGATTTGATTTGTCTTTACCAAAAGCCGTTTGCTTCTGGACTAGCCAACTCTTAGATAAAATACAGTTATTATCTTTGGTGAGCTGATTACCAATCATGGTTTTTCACTGCCTTTACCACAAGCCATAACCTTGCGGGCTAGCCAACTCTTCACTTATAAAGATATGGGGAGTTGAATACCATACAATTTTCGGCAAATTGTAAGCCATAAACGGATTTGAGATATATTTACCAAGAGCCATTTGCTCTCGGATTAGCCAATCCTTATGTGGGTTAGACATGGCGGACTGATAACCATTTATTGCGTTCTAAGTGAGAAAAAATTTTAAAATTTTGGCCAAAATGGGGGTACTAGATGGTACATATGATCAAATTCGCTAGAATTCCCCCCCACACTTAGAACTGAATATTGCCCTCAATATTCAAAGTACCGGCTGTTAAACCAACACTTAGAACGTAAAAAGGAAATACTAATAGCCATTTTTTTATTTTTTATTTTTTTGAAATAAGCATATATACAACATGTGGGGCATCTCCCCCACACTGGGGTGAGACATGGATGAAAACCCATGTTATGCTACTGTTTTTATTAACCGAGTCGCTAGCTTGACTCGACCCCGAATTCATTTGTTCATGGGGAAGTAAGTGGAAGAGACCATCTCAATCGGACTTTCATTTAAGATGTCTAGATAAACATTGAAGTATATGAAAGGTTCACATCGATGAGATATATCCGGTATTTAAACCAATGTTAGATGGATAATGCCGGGGTCAAAGGTAATATCCTCACTCCCGAATGAGTGAAGGATAGGGGAAATCACCGGGTAGGTGAAGGGAAGAAGAGAGATCTGAATAGCAATTAAAATAAGAACTTCATCCTCAAGAATTGCATATTCAAGTGGAGGAGGCAAGTCCTTAAACCTGATCTCAGGAAATTTATCATTTTTCTCAACTGACTTGATTTCCTCATTATGAAGTTGTTTTGGTGGAAGAGGGGAAGATGAATCTTCGTTTAACAAATTCTCTAGAAAAAGAATGTCCCCCTCTGAATCAAGATAGTTGTCATCAACCTCATGCGGAAGTGAACTATCTAGAGCAAGAAAAGCATCGACCTCATCCCAAAAGGGATCACTTCCCTCAAACGAAGTGAGAGAAGGGGAAGAGTTAGCTATGATAAGTTGAGAAGATGTGGTGGGATCCCCACTCACAGAATTATGAAAATAACCAACACTTTCTTGAGAGTACTCCTTTGAAGTAATATCAATGACATCGATTCGGTTAACCGATGCAGAATCATAATTTGAGGAGTACCTCGAAGTTTGATCATGGTTAAAGGTAACAGCTTCATTATCCACACGCAAGGTGATCTCATGCTTAAATACATCAATAAGAGCATGGCCCGTTTTTAGGAATCCTCTTCCAAGAATGAGAGGAACCTTTTGATCTGCGTCGAAGTCAACAACCACAAAGTCAGATGGAAAATGGAACTTCCCTACTTTTACAAATACATCCTCGGCAATGCCGCATGGATGAGATATGGTTCGATCTGCAAGCTCAAGAGTCATGCAGGTAGGAGTAAGAGCCGGAGGAGAAAGTTTCTTCCATACTGAATGAGGCATCAGGTTGATGCTTGCACCAAGATCGGCCAAGGCATAGCATTCAACCATTCCCGGAAATACACAAGGTATTAGAAACTTTCCAGGATCTCCAAGCTTCTCGGGAAGCTTTTTCAAGATAACTGCTGAGCAGTTCTCATTTAATGTAGTTTTAGCCATTTCAATCAGTTTTTCCTTGTTGCTTAACAAGTGTTTGATTGTTGATGCAAATTTAGGCATCAGAATGATAGCATCCGCAAAACTTATGTCAAAATGTAATTCTTTAAAGATTTGAAAGAATTTGTCCATTTGTTGACTAGCCTTCTCACGGAGCTTTTGCTCATTTAAGCGCGATGGGTAAGGAATATAAGGTTTGGATTTAGGGGAAATGACTTCAGGAGTCTCAACAGATTCAAAGACAACTCCTGGTTTGGATTTCTTTTTCGGGACAACCGGAGGATGGACTTGTGCTGTACTTTGTGGGTTTGGAATTTGCACTTTGTCCGTTGTATCCTCCGTCTCCTTTTCCATTTCATACAACGGAGGAGGAATAGGACCAGAGGGTCCCTCATAAGCAGCACCACTACGAGTGGTGATAGCTTTGATGAAATTGGTACTTTCATCATCATCACTGTCATCAAGCACACTGATAGGAGTAGCATTGAGCATATTGGAATAAGCTCTGGCTGTTCTTTGCTCACTAAGTTTGTTTGACAAACTTTTAACCGTAAATCGTGAAAGAGTAGGATCTATTCTTGACGGTTGAGGAGCAATAGTGGGTGTAGAATTTTGGATAACCATAGGTTGGACGTATTTAGTACTTCCGTTGTTAGAGGGAAGTACCTGGTCCTTTGTCACCTTGAGTCCAACATGAGCTTTACCACTACGTGTAGTGAAAGCTTTGAGTTCACCCCTTGGGTTGACAACAGTTGATGCGCGTGATGTGTCGTTGCGGTTTAGCAGTTTTAGATGCCTACTCAAGTTTTAAATTTATATTTAGCCGACTTATCAATAACACACACACTTAACGAGCAGTGTACCCGGTCAGTATGAATATAATGGTAAGTAGAGTGTCGATCACTAAGAGTGGAACGTATTATCTCGTTATTCTAATCAGTATTTTAATATCCTAACGCAAGGGGGTTTCAGCCTGAGAGACTGGCACGGTTTGTTTGCAATTAAATAATAAAATAAACCAATAGGCACAAATCAGCAAGTAGCACACACGTACACAGATAAATACTCGAGACAATAAGAGGGCTGTCCTTATGATTAAGTAGATTGTCACTTGTTTTATTGATAGCTTTATATGAAGTGTATGTAGTTAACCCTTTCTCGTTGGTCCTATTCTTATCGGCGAGTAAACCCTTAATGATTACTTATGTCTAAAAGTTATTCCTAAGTGATCAATTTAGTAATAACCGTGGGAGCCACATTATGTCCCGCAGTCAAATGCCCGCAAGCCACTAATAAACACAGAGGTTATCAATGCACTAATAAGTAGTAACCAAAGACATCAACATATAAACTTTAATTGATGGGAAAGCAAGTATTAAAGGGAGTGCAATCTTTTGTTGTCACATTACACAAGCCACCAATCCTGATGAATTAAAGTTTGCTAACACAATAAAACAAATCTACTTAATGAATTAAACACATGCAGCACCTTCTTACAGCTCTTGTATCTTTGATTTGGGTGTGTCTTGTGCTGCCTCCTTGACTGAATTCGTCCTAGGGTTTTTCTGCTTCGGTCTTCGAAACTCTGATATTGCCCACGAAATTCGTCTGGCCTTGGGGTATTTATAGTTTCTGTCTGAGGGAAGATGCGGCGCATCTAGTAAGTAGATGCGGCGCATTGACTTAACTTCGCGTGGGGTCCAAGATTATAATATTCAGGAATATTCGTACACCGCCAGAAGATGCGGCATAACTCCATGATTAGATGCGGCGCATGTCCTCTTGTATCTTGGATCGTATCTGGTGATATCTTGATAGAGATGCGGCGCATGTCATGAGTGAGATGCGGAGCATCTGGAGCAGATTAGTCTTGATCTTCTTCATTTCAGTAGACTCTTAACTTTATGCATGTTTTGCTCCATAATCAGTCCAAAATCGCTAAGTTTCACCAAATGCTTGTTTTTACCTGAGAATTACAAAAGTAAACGATTAAGTATCAATCCTCATACATAATATAGTAAAACAAGTCAAATTAATAGGATAAATGATAGTAATAAAATGTACTTATTTGAGTTCATCAAATATCCCCCCACTTGAACTTTACTTGTCCCCAAGTAAACCTTAGAATTTCTTTTATGAAAATGTATCCTAAAAGATGTTAGGATTTATTTTTATATTTAAGCATGTATTCGTTTATTTCATAATCACACAACTAAACACTTAACGAATTAGAAGTAAAATAAAATAAGTCGATAAAAGCAAATCTAATCGTTTAACTGTCCAGTCGTGACGAATATTCTATCATAAGCTTGGCAAGTATACACATCTCCTCCACTAAAGCTAAGGAATAACAAGTCTAAAGCGGTAAAAAGGGTTTTTAGGTTTAGGGGTTAATTATTCTTATTTACTATCGATCTCAAATTCCAGAAAAGGCGACAAAATCACAAATACATGATCGAATCCACGAACACGATACTTGCAATTGCTCAAATCCTTAACTCGAATAGGCTAAAGATAGGTCCAAACTTCATCAATAATAATATATCAAAAAGGGCGACAAAATCATAAATACATAGCCGAATCCACGACTACGATACTTAAGATTGCTCAAATCCCTAATCTCAATAAATCAAAGGTTCGGTTGGATAAAGAATAATAAAGGGCATGGATAACATTTGGGATATAAATTGGTGTAAAATGAAAAATAAACAAAACAAATAAATTAAAATCCTAAGTGTGGTTAATCACTATCCCAACCATCCCATGAATAAGACTCATATCATTGAATAACTCACGCTTTAACACTTGAAACACACGCTTTAGGTAGACACGAATTATACTCAACAAGATCTTAATCAAAGAATAAACCTTAATTGGCGTTCCCATAACTGCCAATTCCCATTCAATCCATAGATATAGTACAACAAATAGTGGTGATATCGACCACTTACATAACTTTACATCGTTGGTTTAAAACTAACTTCCAACTTTTCTTTCTTTCTTTTTCTTTTCTTATTTTTTGATTTTTTTTTTTTTTTTTTTTTTTTAACAAAAGATGTGTAAAATTTCACCACATCACTATAATGATAATTCTGGATAATTTTTCCATACTTCTCATACTTCAGAAATAACGGTAATAGTGAAAGTAGTAAACACACGAAAAATAAACTCAAAAATATACAATATTTACTTTCACTCCAATCGCATTGTGCAATTTCCCGACCTAACCAAAGATAATGAATTACGCACGCGAACACAGGTAATGTAAGGAAACACACTTTGCCTATAGCAATTAACCAAACCACGGATTCTAATCTACAGGGTAGGCTAAGGTGTAAGGTGTAACGAAACATTTTAAACATAGGTGTAAGAAACGAAAGGAATGGCTCTGAGTGTTTTTCTAGGGGTATCTTACTCTAAAAATGAGAGTAACAAAAGGGTTTATACGGGGGTTAACTAACCAGTGTAGTTAGTTAATAACACATAACATAATAAAGGCCATTTGGGTGTAGTCCTAGAATTTTACCAATTTAGACAGGTCATTCCAATTATATAAATAATACTCATTATGGTGGTCTCGAATAGTATACAAGCCAAGTTCTAAAGTTTACAAGTCACCGGCACACTCATAGATTTGTGAATTTTGAAAAATCACAATTTTTGAAAATAACGTCATGTGTGCAGCTATGCAACTTAGATCTTAAACAAAAACATGCTAAAAAATTTTTAAGTTTGATATATTAAGCACATTTTAAGCATAATTTTTGAAAAAGTTTAGGACAAGTAAATGTTAAGTGTTCTAATTCTCCAATCCCCCCACTTAAGTTAAACAACGTCCTCGTTGTTTGTATAAAAGGTTAAAAACTGGAAAATAAAAGAATTAGAACAGAAAAACTCCCCTGAGATTTGCTCGGTATGATCCTCCATTAGTATTAGAGCAAAAATCATCTTTCTTGCGGATTAGAACGTTTAAGCTTCATAATAGATGTATCCACAGGAAATGCAGGAAACTAAAATACCACCAAAGCTTCAAAACACACCTAAGATAAGAAAGGTTCAAACTTGCATAATACATTAGTAGTTAGGTAAAAATAAAACATAAAAATTAAAACTAAAAATCATCAGGTCAGTCGATGCGCCGTATCTTATGGAAGAAGATACGCCGTATCGAGCCTGGAATTAATACGGATCAGAATAAAGATGCGCCGCATCCTTAACCAGGGATGCGCCGCATTAAAATAAACTGATAAATAGTTTTAAATTCGAAAATAAAAATGCAGAAAAATAAAATAAGATATGACCATTGCAGGAGATGCGTCGCATCTCAGAATTGAGATGCGCCGTATCTTCATGCGGCCTGACTGACTCGACACATAACAGAACAATAAAAAATAAAGTAAAATATAAGCATGGGTTGCCTCCCACGAAGCGCTTGTTTTTGTTCGAGTCACGAGCCTGACTCCACCCTTATTTACTGTGTAATAGGGTGTTGTTCCCCCCACTTGGGATCAAGTGCGGGTGATAATAGCAATAAACACGAAAAGAGTGTAAATTTGCTAGTAAATATGGAAGAAATAAATAAAGATCATACCTTGGCAATACATGTACATTTTTCCTATTCATACCCGGTTTGGTTGATAAATTGGATGACTTGACCACTTCATCAGAAAGAGTAGTGTGTTGAGAAAAAATGAGTCTCCTTTCTTCTTGGTTAGTCTCTTTGGTAGTAAGGCGTCCCTTGACTCCCGCAGAAGATGAGAAAGGGTCTTTGGCAAGTAAAATTTCGAGTTCTTCAACAACCTTCATAGGGTCTAAATCATCATCTTCATCAATTATAGCAATGTTTAAGAACTCATCACCAAACTCTTCTTCGAGCTCCACAAAATACGGGTTGATCACAGGTGCTTCAATAGGTAGTGTGATAAATTTCACCTCATCATCTTTTTGTTTTGCAACCTGTTTAGGAAAACTAGCAAGATTATTAGTAACGGGATTAATTATATTAAATAAATTTGTACCACTTTGTGTTGTAAGTGACTCCAATTCGTCCTGTGAATCTCCATCTTCAACTAGTGATCTGGCAATTTCAGCATCGTCCCGAATTTCATCTTTAAATAAGTAATCCCAGACTTCTTCAAAATCCCTCGTTGGGTCAAAATCTGGTTGAGGTATGTCATCATCAACTATGGCGTCAAATGGTTCGAAATCAAAATTAGAATACTTTTCATCTTCATCCGTTGGATTGTCTAATGGTGGTAATACGATTGCTGAATATTCTTCATCGTAATGTTCCGTATACCCATCATCTTCTTGTGCAATCTCCGGAGAAAAAGTACTATCAATAACAATTGCCGGAATTGGTTTCATGATATATGATTCTTCCTCATCATCATTTGACATACACCAAGCGTGTTGAAACGGCAATTTGTTTCTTTCTTTCCTTGTTTTTTCTCGTCCTAAAATTAAGTATTCTTCCATAGTGATTTCTTCCGTCTCAATGACTTGTGCACCATATCTTGCTCTTTCCCAATCATAGATCCCATTATTGCTCAAGGCTCTTTCCTTTTCAAACCTAATATATTCTTCCATTGTAATATCCGGATCATCCATCTTCCTGAAATAAAACTTACTCGTGCAAAAGAAGGGTGAAACGATCAAAGTAAAATAAAAGTTGCTGATATCAGCTGACGATGCGCCGTATCCTATAAATGGGATACGCCGTATCTTAATACGTTAAAAATAAATCAGACTTTTATTCAAAAAATAGATACGCCGCTTAGAAATTGGAATGCGCCGTATCAGTTTTAATTATCAAAAATCAACTTATCTATTTAAAATTAAATGCGTCGTATTAACGAAAGTTAATGCGCCGTATTTTCGTTACGTTTAAAAATAAATATCGATTTTTGATTCAGAAAGATGCGCCGTATCGATATAGATCGATGCGTCGTATCTGTTTAATAATTCGCAAACTGTTTTTAATTAAAATAATAGATACGCCGTATCTACGAAAGCAGATGCGTCGTATGGCGTTAACGTTTAGAAAAAAAAAATTTATCAAAAACAGATACGCCGTATCTGCAAAAGCAGATGCGTCGTATTACTTTATTGCTTTTAAAAAAAATTCGTATTAAAAACAGATACGCTGTATCTTGGGGAAAAGATGCGTCGTATCGAATTAATTAAACGCGTTGTATTTTTAAAAATTAAACGCAATACGCCGTATCTGAGAGATCAGATGCGCCGTATCGTTTGATTTAGCACAGTACAACGATAGCAGAACAGAAAAATACGAAAAAAAAAATAAAAACACAAAAAAAAAAAAACAGACAAACAAAAATAAACAAAACAAAAATAAAAGCAAACAAATAACACACAGTACAACAAATATGCAAAATAATACAATGATGCAATTAATCTAATAAAAGAAAATCCTAATTAAAATACTAATCAAATTAACAGATAATAACAATTCACTCCCCGGCAGCGGCGCCAAAAACTTGATGCGCGTGATGTGTCGTTGCGGTTTAGCAGTTTTAGATGCCTACTCAAGTTTTAAATTTATATTTAGCCGACTTATCAATAACACACACACACTTAACGAGCAGTGTACCCGGTCAGTATGAATATAATGGTAAGTAGAGTGTCGATCACTAAGAGTGGAACGTATTATCTCGTTATTCTAATCAGTATTTTAATATCCTAATGCAAGGGGGTTTCAGCCTGAGAGACTGGCACGGTTTGTTTGCAATTAAATAATAAAATAAACCAATAGGCACGAATCAGCAAGTAGCACACACGTACACAGATAAATACTCGAGACAATAAGAGGGCTGTCCTTATGATTAAGTAGATTGTCACTTGTTTTATTGATAGCTTTATATGAAGTGTATGTAGTTAACCCTTTCTCGTTGGTCCTATTCTTATCGGCGAGTAAACCCTTAATGATTACTTATGTCTAAAAGTTATTCCTAAGTGATCAATTTAGTAATAACCGTGGGAGCCACATTATGTCCCGCAGTCAAATGCCCGCAAGCCACTAATAGACACAGAGGTTATCAATGCACTAATAAGTAGTAACCAAAGACATCAACATATAAACTTTAATTGATGGGAAAGCAAGTATTAAAGGGAGTGCAATCTTTCGTTGTCACATTACACAAGCCACCAATCCTGATGAATTAAAGTTTGCTAACACAATAAAACAAATCTACTTAATGAATTAAACACATGCAGCACCTTCTTACAGCTCTTGTATCTTTGATTTGGGTGTGTCTTGTGCTGCCTCCTTGACTGAATTCGTCCTAGGGTTTTTCTGCTTCGGTCTTCGAAACTCTGATATTGCCCACGAAATTCGTCTGGCCTTGGGGTATTTATAGTTTCTGTCTGAGGGAAGATGCGGCGCATCTAGTAAGTAGATGCGGCGCATTGACTTAACTTCGCGTGGGGTCCAAGATTATAATATTCAGGAATATTCGTACACCGCCAGAAGATGCGGCGTAACTCCATGATTAGATGCGGCGCATGTCCTCTTGTATCTTGGATCGTATCTGGTGATATCTTGATAGAGATGCGGCGCATGTCATGAGTGAGATGCGGCGCATCTGGAGCAGATTAGTCTTGATCTTCTTCATTTCAGTAGACTCTTAACTTTATGCATGTTTTGCTCTATAATCAGTCCAAAATCGCTAAGTTTCACCAAATGCTTGTTTTTACCTGAGAATTACAAAAGTAAACGATTAAGTATCAATCCTCATACATAATATAGTAAAACAAGTCAAATTAATAGGATAAATGATAGTAATAAAATGTACTTATTTGAATTCATCAACAGTGTTACTTGGGAGACCTCCCGAGGTAGAAGGTAGATCATTTAAAGACTTTTTTATATCATTTATTTGGGTAACCAATAACCGGTTTGTCTCATATTGTGTCTTATTTGTCTCCTCTTGGGATTTTATGAATTGCTTAAGCAACTCATCTGAGGACGTCTGATTTTGGTTTTGGACATTCCATGGCTTTTGGTTAAAATTACCCTGATTCTGACCTCGGTTGCGATTGAAATTTCGGGAATTGTTGAAATTTTGTCCCTGATTTTGAACAAAGTGATTTTGATTATTTTGATTTGGAACGGGTGGAAAACCAGGTGGTACCATAGCATTTGGTGCTCGGTACTGAGTTTCCGCATGCGGTCGGTATTGATTTTGGTTTACTGCAGCTACGGGAGCTGGGTAAAGAGAAGCATCGGTTGCTTGACAATCCCCGGCAGCGGCGCCAAAAATTTGATCCGTGCTAAAACGTATATATAAATATTATGCAATGACGGATACACGTGAATAAATACAAATCACCCCTTTGTGAAAAAGGATACTTGCAAAAACTCACGTTCGTGTGTAGTGTGAAACCAGGTAAGTGATTACCCGGATCGTTTCCCAACGAGGCTGGAATGGGCAAATTGTTTAAAGCTTTGGATTAGAGTGACCGATGATTAGATATTTTGGATTTTGCTTTTTTTATATCTAATTAACAAATGAGAAACAAATATACAAAAGAAAATTAAACATTTTTTAACTAATTATTATTAATTATTTATTACTTAATTACTTTTTAAACTATTTTAATTTATAATAAATACTAAATGAACAAAGAAAAATCTAAAACTTTTTCTATAAATATTATGAGGTAAAAAGAAGCTAAGAAAATTATAAAAATGAAAAGTGCTTAATTAAAAAATTAAAAAGATAAAATTTATTAAATAGAAGCTATCACTTATTTTATATTTTATTTTTCTTAAGGTCTACAGATATGATTATATTTTTCCTAGATTCTACTTAATAAAAGAAAATTATGAAAATTAAAATTATATTTTTCTGATTATTATTCTATTTATTATGATTTAATTACTATTATAAACTAATTAAAAAGATTAAAAATATTAAATGACTTATGAAAAATCTGAAAAATTCAGGATAAGTCGAAAATAATATTCTTAATATAGGAAAATTAAAATCAAAAGTCTACTAAGCCCTAATAAGTAGTTGGGCAGATAAGCAGTTTGGGAATAAGCCCAAAAATAAGCTAATAAGCTCAAAAATTTACCAAAGGCTCAGGACAAGTTTAATATACTATTATAAGCAAAAAAAAACTTAAAAGCACAAATAAGCACAATGAATAAGCAAGATAAGCACTAGAACAGTAGTAGCAAACTAGGGCAGAAATGGCTTTGATTTGTTCCGGTTTATGAATTTCACTCTTCAATTCTTTCATTTCTTTCATCATGCAACGCATTGAGTCCGTTAGAAAGGCTAACTCTGATGAGTTACCGGATGACGAAGCAGGAGTGACAGGAACATTCACTTTGTTTCGAGAAATAGGAACTTTTGATTTATTTTCACAAATTTCAATCACCTCTTTATGTTTACGATTCAAGATATTGCCACCGGCGGCTGCGTTAAGTGAATCTTGATCGTTTTGGTTCAACCCATTATAAAACATATTGATCTGTTGTAACTCCGTGAAATCATGATGCGGGCATTTTCTTAGGAGATCTTTAAATCTGTCCCATGCCTCTCCGAAGTTTTCATCAAAACCTTGACGAAATCCAGCAATTTCATTTTTTAGATTAGTCGTCTTTGATGGAGGGAAGAAATAATTGACAAATTTCTTTACGAGATCTTCCCAAGTTTCAATGGATCGAGGGGGTTCTTTATCCAGCCAAATCCGGGCTGCCCCTTCGAGTGAGAATGGAAATAGCATCAATTTGATAACTGTTTGTGGCACATTCTTGTAATTGATTGTAGAGGTCAACTTGTTGAACCAACGAATGTGTGCATATGGATCTTCTCGTTCAAACCCGTGGAATTGGTTTGTAGAAACGAGCTGAATCAAATGCGTTTTCAGTTCAAAATGATCAGAATCGATGGGTGGTAAAACAATGGCATCTCCGTAACCCTCGGTGGGTGCTTGGAGCATCTCAGCCATTGTGCGTTCGTCTGCCATATTATCAGTGGGAACAGTACGAATCTCGGGTTCAACTATTTGGGCAGCACGTCTACGATTACGTCTTCTCGGAATATCTACGAGTTCACGTAAAGGGCTTGTCGACGTGGAAGAACGAGTGCGCATGCACTAAATAAAATATTTCAATTAAATCAAGATCGAAGCAAAACACAAGTGAACTTAAACCAACAATCAACAAGCGTACGGTAGCTCTCTAAAAGATAAACGCACAGAGTGGCGGAGAAGCAAAGGTGGGCAATTAATGCTCCTTAAAAACCCGCTTCTTTCAGTTCGACAATTTAATGTCAAACTATCCTTAAACCTCCGTTATAGTTTGTTTATCAATCAAAGGTGAGCCGATATTCGCAAGTGATACAGAGGCAAGTTTTAAATCTGATGTTTGGGAATCTTATTATGATAATACCCAAGTTGAGGATTATTATTTCGATTTTGCTTTTAATCTTTTATTTTACAATAAAAAGGAAATGTTTTTAGGTTTTTATTTTTTATATGATATTATATATATAAAAGAAAAGAAAAATATTTTTGTTTTTTATATTTGGTTTATGGGAAATAGGAACTTCACAAGGAAGGGTCTCAAATCACTAATTGCTAAAACTTTACACAATATTGTCGCAACACAACCTCCCCGGCAGCGGCGCCAAAATTTAGTGAGTGGGAAATACCACTAGTACTGATAACTTGAAAGGATGAAGAAGCAATTAATGCCTTTTGGCATGTTAGGTAGATGGGATAGGAGGAGGGGGTGGGTGTGTCAGGAAGGCGGTGGAAATGGTGGTGGTATTGGTGACTGGTTTTGGCGGGTTTAGTGGTATAGAAGAGGAGTTTGACTAAGTCAAACTCTGGTTTAAATAAGGGGATGGATCGGTTGGTATGTGATTGGGCTGTAATGTAGGATGGGCTGGTTATAATAAGGTTGGTTTTTTTTTTGTGTTGGTTGTTTACAGATTTTGTATTTCTGAATTTGTTGAAGGTTTGAAAGTGTTTATAGTTATGGGCTTGTAAAGTGTAGTTACAAGGGTTTATTTTTTTTATACGAGGCTTTATTTTGATTGGGGTGTTTATTTTATTTAGGACTAATCGTGTAGAATTTGATTTGATATCCCAAGGACCATATTTGTATTTTTTATTAATTTTGAAGTTGAAAGTAATTTCCAATTAATAAAAAAGGGCTAAATTGTACATGTGAAATAGTACAAGGTATTATTGATAAATTATAATCTTTTTTTACCAAGACATAAATTTCCAATTTTGAACAATTGAGGTTTAAAGTTTTCCATTTTTAGAAAACTTTATCATCAGGACTAAAGGAACATGTTGATTCCAAGGACAAAATTTGACTTTTTTCATTTCAAACCTCAGGACATTCTCGCAATTATGAAATTCGGACTGAACTGTCAATTTGCAAACTTTGGATTCGTTTCACTTGTTTTCAATCTTTTGGTTCCTGAATCATATAAAAACATTTTAGATATTTCCTGTATTTTGAAGCATATCGCATGTTTTTAATGTTTTTGAGATAAAATTGTGACAGAAATGATGCAGTATTTAGACACCTATATAGAGACTCATCTATGTGCAGGTAAAAGGTATTAAGAGAGTTTATATAGCCAAAACCAGCAGATGGGGTTCGAAGGAGATGGATCACTAATAGGGTGCGACTGTAGTGATCTAGTCCCTCATTTGGTGAGCGTATACATTGTTAGTGTAAAACAGGTTTTAGTAATAACTCGCAAAAGTACATATGACTTTAGGTAGAACTGCTTAGTTCTAAACATTGGTTCAGTCACTATTCTCAATACCCGACATTTGGAATTTGATGGTAATAGATGAGGTTCTGGTGGTACTCAATGAACATCAAAGCCTTTAGGGTATACAGCACAAGAACCAGGAAAGTAGAGGAAAACCTGCACGTTCAGTTTCTAGAAAATAAGTCTAATGTTGCAGGTGAAGGTCCAAAATGGCTATTTGATCTTGATACTCTAACCCAATCTATGAACTATGTACCAGTTGTTGAAGGAATATTTTCTAATGATTTTATAGGTTCAGAAGATGGTGTTGAAACAGATGAACCAAGCTTGGAAAAGGAGAAAGATCAAGATCACATACAGATGCCTATTTGGAATAGTGTGGATTCATCTTCAAAGGATGCTGGACCTTCTACTAATGCAGACAAAGAAGGTTTTGAATATGGAAATAATGAAGGAGGAGTTGAGGAACCAGAGAATCATGAAAACAGTACAAATGAAAATTGTACTGCTGAGCCTCAAGTTAGTACTGCTGGGCAAAATGATCATACTACTGGCCCATCAGTTACTATGATGAACTCAAATAATTACATTTTATTATCATCATTTATCCTATTTATTTGACTTGTTTACTTTTGTAATTCTCAGGTAAAAACAAGTATTATGTGAAACTTGGCGATTTTGGACTAATTATGGAGCAAAACATGCAAGATGTTAAGAGTCTACTGAAATGTACAAGATCAAGATCATTCTGCTCCAGATACGCTGCAACATACTTATTACATACGGCGCATCACTATCAAGATTTCACAAGTGACAATCCAAGACAGCAAAGGACATGCGCCGCATAGAGAAATGGAGTTACGCCGCATCTTAAGTCGGTGTACGAATATTCCTGAATATATTAATCTTGGACCCCACGCGAAGTTAAGTCAATGCGCCGCATCTACTTATCCTATGCGCCGCATCTAACCCTCAGACAGAAACTATAAATACCCCAAGGCCAGACGAATTTCGGTGTTGAGCAAAGTTGGACAGTGCAAGATACCAGACGAATTCAGACGTGTTAGCAGCACAAGACACACCCTGAACGAAGATACAAGAGCTGTAAGAAGGTCCTGCATGTATTTAATTCATTAAGTAGTTTTGTTTTATTGTATTAGTACACTTTAATTCATCAGGATTGATGGGCCGATTCCATGTGACTACGGAAAATCATGGGCACCCCTTAAAATTGCTTTCCCATTAATTAAAGTTTATATGTTGATGTCTTTGGTGACTTTTATTAGTGCATTGATAACCTCTGTGTCTAGCTGAACATTGCTTGGGTCGCCATGCCCCTTCCTCGCCTATTTATTCTATCGTTTCTAGGATAGTAGGATAGACATAAGTAATCATTAAGGGTTTACTCGCCGATAAGATTAGAGCCAACGAGAAAGGGTTAATTACATACACTTCATATAAAACTAGCAATAAAACAAGTGACAAGCTACTTAATTATCAGGACAGGTCTTCTTATTGTCTCAAGTATCTATCTGTGTACATGTGTGCTAATCGCTGATTCGTGCTCATTAGTTTAGTTTATATTTAATCATAACCAAACCGTGCCAGTCTCTCAGGCTGAACCCCCTTGCGTTAGATTAGGTTGTACAGCTAACTTAAGATATTAAAATACTGATTAGAATAACTAGATAATACGTTCCACTCTTAGTGATCGACACTCTACTTACCATTATATTCATACTGTCCGGGTACACTGCTCGTTAAAGTGTGTGTTTTATTGATAAGTCGGCTAAATATAAATTTAAAACTTGAGTAGGCATTAATACTGCTAAAACCACAACGACATCACGCGCGCACCAAGTCTTTGGGCTGCTGCCGTGGACATAAAAGAATTAGAGCAATACACACGCACATCAAGTTTTTGGCGCCGTTGCCGGGGAGTGAATTGTTATTATCTGTTAATTTGATTAGTATTTTAATTAGGTTTTCTTTTTAATTTTTAGATTCTAATCACTAACCCCGTTGTATATTAGTTAAATTGCATTCATTGTATTATTTGCATATTTTCTGTTTTTGTGTGTTTTTATTTTCTTTAATTTTTGTTTCTTTTCGTTTGTTTTTATTTTTTGTTTTTCTTTTTATTTTTCTGTATTCTGCTATCATTGTACTGTGCTAATACAAACGATACGGCGCATATATTTTCATAGATACGGTGTATTGCGTTTAATTTTTATAAAATACAACTCGTTTACTAAATTCGATACGACGCATCTTTCCCCAAGATACGGCGTATTCTGTTTTTAATAAGAAATTTTTCTAAACGATAACGCCATACGACACATCTGTTTTTGCAGATACGGCGTATTTATTATTTTAATTAAAAACAGTTTTCGAATTATTAAACAGATACGACGCATCGATTTTTATCGATACGGCGCATCTACTGAATCGAAAATCTTGTATTTTGAAACGTAACGAAAATACGGCGCATTAGCTTTTGTTAATACGACGAATTTAATTTGTTAAATATAGTTGATTTTTGATATTCACTTTGATCGTTCCACTACTCTCGTGCACAAGTTGGTTTACTTTCAGGATAAATGATGGCTTAAGCATCACTATGGAAGATTACATTCTGAACCTAACCAAGAGACGCTAGTTGGAGTAATCAAACCTTTGATGATTGAAAGGCTGTAATAAGACGACAAGAGTGGAGGAGAATTCAGTACCGGTACCATTGAATATCTTAAAATTCTTGAAATAGAATTCCAGGTATCCTCTACATTAATTTACCTAGCCTTATAGAGAGTTCTCTACGAAACCTCTCCCGAATATAATCTTAATTTTGTAAGCTTAAAACGATATTTGCTCATAACCTTGGAGTAAATCATTATCCACTAAACAAGAAGATTATAATCATTAATAAAACGGATATGCTTATTGTTCTTATCTTGAATTTATATATATCATATGGTATACCGTTTTACCCCAATTTGATGTGTAAGGAAATGTGTTGCGGAGGCCAAGGTACGTTCCTTATTTAAATTTCGTTCACTAGCACAGTAATACGGCGGATCTTAGTTTTCTAAGCGCCGTATCTCTGACTAATTAAAACTTATTGACCAGTCAACGAATTTAGATAAGATACGGCGCATCGTATTTACCCTATAAATAAGAAAGAGATGCGCCGGATTTCAATTTCTTACCCCATTATTCACATAGTAAAATCGCACAACAATCGACCGAATCAAACCCTCTAATTTGAGTTCTTTTCTTGGATCAAACCTTCTAATCCGAATTCTTGACCAATCCTAATCGTGATATAAGGTAATAAACTTATTTAATTTTATTCGAATTTAAAAATTAGGGTTTGCGCTATATCAATTTTAATGGGAAGTTTAGGGGCTTTGATTAAACCTTGGACTAAGATGATTTCCCCATGTTAATTTTTGAATTGATCATTGAATTCGGAGCCGAATTAATTTGAATAAAAAAATTAAGGTTCGGGAGGTTTATTTTGAACTTTGGAGGGAATATGAGATGTTGTGGTTATAGAAAATCTTAGATTTAATATATGGGTAAAATGGAACTATGATGTTAAGTGGGAGTTTACGTCACGGGTCCGAATTCTTGGAAAACATGCCTGACCCCTTTATTTTATATACTGATATATTGCTAGATGCGGCGCATCTTGGTTAATTGATGCGGCGTACCGACCTATTTCCAATTTAAATACTTCATTGTTACGCCGTATTACTTAACCTAGATACGACGCATCCCCCATACGCCGTATTCCAATGCATGCTACACATCTCTTTGATACAGCCTAGATACGTCGCGCTGATTTATCAGTTGCGCCGTATCAACCTTATTGCAGAACTGTTTTCTAACCTCTAAATTTATTTCAGATGGAATTACCAGCGGTTGGACGTACACACCCATGGCTCCGATTTGAAACAATGGGACTGACACAGGGTGCCGTTGATGATTACATGCCTAGACTTAGGAAGTTTTATCAGAGGAAGGTGTTCAGTGTTCCAGTTTTGGATTTTGACAGCATCGGGCTTATTGATGGGGGTAACGCTGCTGGTAGGTTACGGACTAGGTTGGAGATGGTACACGGTGATGGGGAAGGGTAGGTTTTATTCAGGTCTTACGCTTGGGAAAGGTTGTTTAGGATTGAGGAGCCGTTGGTGAAGGTTTTGATGTTGGAGTTTTTCAGTACAGTGCACTACAGGAAGACAGATCTTGGTCTTGACACGTTCGATACTTTGGTATTCAGACTGGGTGGTTTAGAGCGAAGGATGTCTATGGGGCAGTTCATACTAGCTCTCGGGTTGCACACTACAGAGGAAATGGCATCTCGGGTTTTGCTGATTATTGGGCTGACAGTTTAAGGGTCGTTTCGGATCGTGGGGAGTTAGGAGATTATTGGGTTGAGATTTCATCTGGGGGTGATTCGACCACCACCACTCCTTCATACACACTTATTAAAGAGCCCATGAGGAGGCTTTGTCACCGTCTGATAGCCCTGACTATTGCCGGGAGGGGACAATCACCTGAGAAGGTGACTACTTTGGACCTTTTTCTTTTGAGGAGCATGGACGAGGGAGCTGTGGTGAACGTCCCTCACTTCTTAGCACATTATTTACACAGAGTAGCTCCAGGGAGAGATGGTAGAATCCAGATAACTTGGGGTCACTTTGTCTCTCGACTTGCTAGGCACTTTGGGGTATTGGGTGATGAGATTCCCGCTGATCTCCCGATTGATGTAGCTAGATTACCTGGTATGGATGCAGACTATCTTGCGACTAGGCTTGGGATATGCGAGGAGATGATGGGTGGATACTTCTGGGCACCGTTAGGACCACCTAGGCCTGCTGAGCTGGAGCAGGGGGATGCTCAGGCGGCCCCAGCTGCTGCTCTAGCTCAGGAGGAAGTACAGGCACCAGCACCACCAGCTCCCCGCACTGTAGGATAGAGAGTCGAGAGAGTGGAGCTAGAGGTTAGGTCAATGAGAGAGGCTCTCGAGGCACAGAGAGTTGAGCTTGCTGGAGTGAGGAGAGATGCGAGCTGGTTAGTCGATGGTGTCAGTAGAGTGATGGCTCTTCATGGGATCAGCCACCACCTCCCAGATGGTGCTTATGTCAGAGGGATGACCACATACGAGTGCAGGGTTTGCCGCAGGACTGACGGAGCTAGTACGTCAGCAGCCCATACAGATGACGTGACTCCCGACCAGCCTACAGCTTGACCACTCTTTGCATTTTCATCTTTTGATTTCGAACATGTTTCATCGTACATTACTTATATTCTTTTGGGACTATACTAATTATTACTACCATGTTTATATCTAATGTACCAGTTTATGTTTCTTGTTATATTTGATGAAGACTGGCATTAAGTTCAGCATGAGTGAACGAGAGAACCCGAGAGATGAACTATGGAACAAGCCCATTTGACAACAGACTGTTAACAGTCTGTTTGGTAAATACATGCGCCGCATCTAGTAAAACAGATGCGACACATCCTATCCTTTATTTTATTTTATTTCGTATTTATTCCAGGCTCGATACGGCGTATCTTCTTCCATAAGATACGGCGTATCGACTGACCTGATGATTTTCAATTTAATTTTTTAAGTTTTATTTTTACTAACTACTAATGTTTTATGCAAGTTTGAACCTTCTTAACTCAGGTGTGTTAAAGTCTGAATGGTATTATAGATTCCTGCATTTCTGTGGATACATCATCTATGAAGCTTAAACGTTCTCATCCACAAGAAAGTTGATTTTTGCTCTTATACGAATAATGGAGGATCATACCGAGCAAATCTCAGGGGAGTTTTTCTGTTCTAATTCTTTTATTTTCCAGTTTTTAACCTTTGTAACAAACAACGAGGACGTTGTTTAACTTAAGTGGGGGGATTGGAGAATTAGAACACTTACTTGTCCTAAATTTTTTTAAAATATGCTTAAAATGCGCTTAATATATCAAAATTTAAAATTTTTAGCATGTTTTTGTTTAAAGTCTAAATTACATAGCTGCACACATAACCTTATTTTCAAAAATTGTG
Source organism: Artemisia tridentata subsp. tridentata (assembly GCA_021014915.2). NCBI lineage: Eukaryota > Viridiplantae > Streptophyta > Magnoliopsida > Asterales > Asteraceae > Artemisia > Artemisia tridentata. The sequence goes on from CP139501.1 coordinate 97,807,218, forward strand.
AACTTTTCAAAATTCACAAATCTATGAGTGTGCCGGTGACTTGTAAACTTTAGAACTTGGCTTGTATACTATTCGAGACCACCATAATAAGTATTATCTGTATAATTGGAATGACTTGTCTAAATTGGTAAATTTCTAGGATTACACCCAAATAGCCTTTATATGTTATGTGATATTAACTAACTGCATTGGTTAGTTAACACCCTTATAAACCCTTTTGTTACTCTCACTTTTAGAGTAAGATACCCCTAGAAAAACACTCAGAGCCATTCCTTTCGTTTCTTACACCTTTGTTATAATGTTTCGTTACACCCTTACACCTTAGCCTACCCTGTAGATTAAAATCCGTGATTAATTGCTTTAGGCAAAGTGTGTTTCCTTACATTACCTGTGTTTGCGTGCGTAATTCATTATCTTTTGTTGAGTCAGGAAATTGCACAATGCAATTGATATGAAAGTAAATATTGTATATCTTTTAGTTTATTTTTCGTGTGTTTACTACTTTCGCTATTACAGTTATTTCTGAAAGTATGAAAAGTATGAAGAAAAAAATTATCCGGAAAGATAGTGATAGAAAAGTTGTGAAATTCTACACATATATGTTGAAAAAAAAATCGAAAAAAATAGAAAAGAAAAAGAAAAAGGAAAAGTTGGAAGTTTGTTTTAACCAACTTATGTAAAGTTTTGTATTAAGTGGTTGATATCACCACTATTTGTTATATATTATATTTATGGATTGAATGGGAGTTGGCCGTTATGGGAACGCCAACTAAGGTTATTCTTTTATTGAGATTTTGTTGAGTATAATTCGTGTCTACCTAAAGCGTGTGTTTCAAGTGTTAAAGCGTGAGTTATTCAATGATATGAGTCTTATTCATGGGATGGTTGGGAAAGTTATTAACCACACTTAGGATTTTAATTTATCTGTTTTGTTTATTTTTCATTTTACACCAATTAGTATCCCAAATATTATCCATACCCTGCATCATTCTTTATCCAAACCTTTGATTTATTGAGATTAGGGATTTGAGCAATCTTAAGTATCGTAGTCGTGGATTCGGCTATGTATTTATGATTTTGTCGCCCTTTTTGATATAATATTATTGGTAAAGTTTACTTGGTCCTATCTTTAGCCTATTCGAGTTAAGGATTTGAGCAATTGCAAGTATCGTGGTCGTGGATTCGATCATGTATTTGTGATTTTGTCGCCTTTTCTAGAATATGAGATCGACAGAGATTAAAAGGAATGATTAACCCTTAACCAACAAACCCTTTTTACCACTTTAGACTTGTTATTCCTTAGCTTTAGTGGGGGAGATGCGTATACTTTCCAAGCTTATGATAGAATATTCGTCACGACTGGACAGTTAAACGATTAGATTTGCTTTTATCAAAATATTTTATTTTATTTCTAATTCGTTAAGTGTTTGGTTGTGCAATTATGACAAAACGAATACATGCTTAAATATAAAAATAATCCTAATATCTTTTAGGATACATTTTCATAAGATTAATTCTAAGGTTTACTTAGGGACAAGTAAAGTTCAAGTGGGGGGATATTTGATGAACTCAAATAAGTACATTTTATTATCATCATTTATCCTATTTATTTGACTTGTTTTATTATATTATATATGAGAATTGATACGTTAATGTTTACTTTTGTAATTCTCAGGTAAAAACAAGTATTATGTGAAACTTGGCGATTTTGGACTAATTATGGAGCAAAACATGCAAGATGTTAAGAGTCTACTGAAATATACAAGATCAAGATCATTCTGCTCCAGATACGCCGCAACATACTTATTACATACGGCGCATCACTATCAAGATTTCACAAGTGACAATCCAAGACAGCAAAGGACATGCGCCGCATAGAGAAATGGAGTTACGCCGCATCTTAAGTCGGTGTACGAATATTCCTGAATATATTAATCTTGGACCCCACGCGAAGTTAAGTCAATGCGCCGCATCTACTTATCCTATGCGCCGCATCTAACCCTCAGACAGAAACTATAAATACCCCAAGGCCAGACGAATTTCGGTGTTGAGCAAAGTTGGACAGTGCAAGATACCAGACGAATTCAGACGTGTTAGCAGCACAAGACACACCCTGAACGAAGATACAAGAGCTGTAAGAAGGTCCTGCATGTATTTAATTCATTAAGTAGTTTTGTTTTATTGTATTAGTACACTTTAATTCATCAGGATTGATGGGCCGATTCCATGTGACTACGAAAAATCATGGGCACCCCTTAAAATTGCTTTCCCATTAATTAAAGTTTATATGTTGATGTCTTTGGTGACTTTTATTAGTGCATTGATAACCTCTGTGTCTAGCTGAGCATTGCTTGGGTCGCCATGCCCCTTCCTCACCTATTTATTCTATCGTTTCTAGGATAGTAGGATAGACATAAGTAATCATTAAGGGTTTAATCGCCGATAAGATTAGAGCCAACGAGAAAGGGTTAATTACATACACTTCATATAAAACTAGCAATAAAACAAGTGACAAGCTACTTAATTATCAGGACAGGTCTTCTTATTGTCTCAAGTATCTATCTGTGTACGTGTGTGCTAATTGCTGATTCGTGCTCATTAGTTTAGTTTATATTTAATCATAACCAAACCGTGCCTGTCTCTCAGGCTGAACCCCCTTGCGTTAGATTAGGTTGTACAGCTAACTTAAGATATTAAAATACTGATTAGAATAAATAGATAATACGTTCCACTCTTAGTGATCGACACTCTACTTACCGTTATATTCATACTGACCGGGTACACTGCTCGTTAAAGTGTGTGTTTTATTGATAAGTCGGCTAAATATAAATTTAAAACTTGAGTAGGCATTAATACTGCTAAAACTACAACGACATCACGCGCGCACCAAGTCTTTGGGCCGCTGCCGTGGACATAAAAGAATTAGAGCAATACACACGCACATCATACTACTACTAATGATTTCTCAGAAAATGAAGTGGATATTAACAACATGCCACTCACCTATCCAGTTCCCACAACTCCACACACAATAATACACAAAGATCACTCTCTGGATAATGTGATTGGAGACATACAGTCTGGTGTGAAGACAAGAAGGCAGACCATGTCTTCAGATCAACAAGGCTTTCTTAGTGCTATTTATGAAGAGAAGAAACATGAAGCTTCTAAAACATGTTTGTTTGTGTGTTTTCTTTCACAAGACTTAAGCTGGGTGGAAGCTATGCAAGAGGAGCTTCTCCAATTCAAGATTCAGAAGGTTTGGGTACTGGTTGATTTACCCAAAGGTTTGAGGGTTATTGGTACTAAATGGATATTCAGAAATAAAAAGGATGAAAGGGGGATAGTGATCAGAAACAAGGCTAGACTTGTAGCCCAGGGGTATACACAAGAAGAAGGAGTAGTCTATGAAGAGGTTTTTCCACCTGTAGCTAGGATTGAAGCCATAAGATTTTTCTTAGCTTATGCTTCTTTCATGGGCTTTACTGTTTACTAAATGGATGTCAAGATTGCCTTTCTCTATGGTACTATTGAAGAGGAGGTATATGTCTCTCAATCTCCAGGCTTTGAAGATCCTGAACATCCAGACAAGGTGTATAAGGTGGTAAAAGCTCTTTATGGATTGCATCAAGCTCCAAGGGCCTGGTATGGAACATTGGCTACTTATCTGTTAGAGAATGGGTTCCAAAAAGGCAAGATTGATCAGACTCTATTTATCAAGAGGAACAAGGGAGATATCTTGCTGGTATAGGTCTATGTGGATAATATCATATTTGGATCCACAAGGAAGGAGATGTGCATAGAATTTGAGAAACTTATGCATGATAAGTTTCAAATGAGTTCCATGGGTGAACGTACCTTCTTTTTGGGGCTACAAGTAAAGCAATCAGCTGAAGGCATATTTATCAGTCAAGATAAATATGTGACTGAGATACTAAGTAAGTTTCAATTTACTGATGCTAAAGTGGCAAGCACACCTGTTGATCGAAAAACGTTTGCTTAAAGATGCAGATGAAGAAAGTGTTTATGTACACACCTACAAGTCTATGATAGGGTCCTTGATGTATCTTACCTCATCAAGACCAGATATTATGTTTGCTGTGTGTGCCTGTGCAAGGTTTCAAGTCAATCCCAAGGCTTCACATTTAGTTGTTGTGAAGAGGATCTTTAGGTACCTCAAGGGTCAACCTAAGTTAGGTCTATGGTATCCTAGGGAATCACCTTTGATTTGGTAGCATACTCAGACAGTGACTATGTTGGTGCAAATTTGGATAGGAAAACAACAACAGGTGGTTGTCAGTTCCTAGGTTGCAGACTTATATCATGACAATGCAAGAAGCAGACAATTATGGCAACTTCGACAACTCAAGCTGAGTATGTAGCTGCTGCAAGTTGCTGTAGTCAAGTTTTATGGATTCAGAATCAACTGCTTGACTATGGGTACAATTTTATGAACACTATGGCATACATTAACAATAGCAGTACAATATGCATTATTAAAAATCCAGTGCAACATTCTAAAACAAAACACATAGGAATTAGGCATCATTTTATAAAAGACTGCAATGAGAAAAAGTTAGTTCAGGTTGTCAAAATTCATACTGATCAAAATTTTACAGATCTTCTCACTAAAGCTTTTGTTGTTGGAAGGTTTCAATACTTGGTTGCAAGTATTGGAATGCTTAATCCTTAAAATTTTTAATCTGTGTGTTTTTGTACATGAAATTGGATTTGTACTGCTCGGTTAGTCAATTAGTACTGTTGTGTGTAGTTTGTACTGATAATACAAATTAGGACTGTTATGTTTGAACTGTTAGTCATAAGTTTATACTGCTATGAAACAAGTGCTTTGCATTTTGATTTCTTGGTTTTGGACTAACAATTGTAGGTATGGAGTTTAAGCACAAGGGATTTACTAGTGCATTGTGTGAGCAGCAAATGGTGGATTGGTTGCTGACATAATAGCTTGATGATGGACAGAGTTTGGGGGTCCCTTAACAAAGGTTTTATGCCTAAGTTGAGAAATTCTTTAAAATATCTTTCTTGAAATCTTATTATGATGTTTTTGCATTTGAATTGAAGGCATAGTTAGTCAGATAGTAACTGATCTAACTCACTCTATACCATTTTATACTTTTATTAGTATAATGTGTTAGTCCAAGAACATCTGGTAGAGAGAACAGCGAGCAAAAGTGAATCTAACACATTTGTGTTAGAGGCAACACCTGCCACGAGCTGGAAACCCTACCAAGAAAGCTCTTTGAATGAGTTTATCTGATCGCAGGCAGTTATTCATAACCAAAATTATTGGTTCTCACACAACCAAAGGTTGCATTAAACCGAAATTTGATTAAGTGTCTATTTTTAAACTTAATCCCTTCAAAATGATAGTATGCACTATTGCTTTAAATCAAAATTGAGTTCATACTGCCAAGTCAAAACTTTTCCAAAAAGTTAGTACTGCTAGGCCAAAGTTAGTACTGTTAGGCTAAAATTTGTACTACTGGATAGCCGTTAGTACAGGTGCGAAATAACAGCTTTTTGAAAATAGCCGTTGAGAAGTTGTTGAGATTTTTTACTGATCAATATCTTTAACTAAGGGTTTCTTTTTTTTGTTTGGATATTTTCACTTTTAATCTATTATATTCACTTTTCTTCAATCGAAAGTTATCTTTTAATTGAAGTCGGTCCACTAGAAACCCTACTAAGTCTCATAAAATATCTCAATTCACTTTCCTCAACCTACTTTCTAACCTAATTACTCAAATCCCAGCAGTCAAATCAAAATTTTACTGATAATAATGGCTTCTTTAACTTTTGTCGACAAACATAATATGGTGGCCTATTTGGAGAAAACGGATGAGGGTTCTCAATTTCATCATATAGTGAATTTCTTGAATGCTTCTCACATAAGGTATTCTTTAACACTAAATCCTACTATATGTCTCCCAAATCAAAAAGTTTTGGCAGTCTGTTACTGTCAGAACTATTGAAACTGGAGACAAGGAACTTAATGCAACAGTAGACGGCAAAACCATCACTATTGCTGAATCCTCAGTTAGGAGGCCTCTCCACCTAGCTGATGACAATGGTATTAGTGTCATGCCCAATACTGAAATCTTTCAAACCTTAACCAGAATGGGGTACAACATCCAATCTCAATCTTTAACTTTTCAAAAAGGTTGTTTTGCCCCACAATGGATATTTTTAATTCATACCATCCTTCATTGTTTAAGTCCTAAGAAAACTTCATGGGAACAGTTCAGTAGCAATATTGCAACCGCTCTCATTTGCTTATCAACCAATATGACTTTCAATTTTTCAAAACTTATTTTTGAAGGAATGGTCAAGAATGTTGACAGTAAGTCAAAATTTTTGATGTATCCAAGGTTCTTAAAATAATTTTGAACATGAGGAAAACTCAGCTTTTACCTCATCAAACTTTTTATCAAACACCCAAACTTACCCAAAAACTTTTTAGCAACATGAGGATAGCCTCAAAAGGGTATAGTGGAGTAGAAGTACCTTTGTTTGATTCCATGATACAGGTACAGAGTGAAGGGTCAACAACCCCAGTTGATTCCCAACACACACCCACAAGTTCAGAACAATCAACCTCACAACCCACATCATCACCCACTAGGAGTTTATCCAAAGTGGACTCTGTTGTTCCTCAGCACAGAGTTCCTACTTCTTCTCATGATACAGATGATGCTGACAATGTCAGTGTAGGAAGGGCTTCCCCTACTGTCACAGGCTTAGAAGCTGGGTAGGAAAGGGGTAACATAAGTAAGACCCAACATATGGCAACACCTACAGTACCTAGTTCTTTTGAACCAAGTATTAGTGGTGGAATCCCAAGCCAAATGGAACAAATGGGTAGCTAAGATGCTCACCATGTGGTGGAGTCTGAGTCTTTGCCCCATGATGCACCTCTCCCTGAAGGTAACACATCAGGAAGTGCCGAGGGCAGTTAAAAGCTCAAGGAATTGATGGATTTATGTACACAACTGTCAGATAAGGTTTTTACCTTGGAGGTTGAGCTCACAACACATAAACAGGTCTTTGGAAGAGTCTACACCAAATTAGTCTTGAAGGTGAAGAAACTGGAGAAGAAAGTCAAGACTCTTCAAAGACAAAGGTCAGCTCACATGGTGGAATCTTCTACATCTTCCAGTTCAGGTGATGGTTCACATGAAGACATGGGTGAGGAATCTTCCTAACAGGGGAGGAAGATAGCTGAGCTAGATAAAGACCCTAATGTATTTTTGGTCCAAGAGGAATCTAGTACTCAGGGGAGGCTAGATGAACAAGTGAAAGAAACTACTCAAGATCAAGAAGGTACTGCTGGTGAAAAAGGTACTGCTAGTGCAATACAAGGTACTGCTGGTGCAGTTTACACAAGAAGAAAAAGAGCAGACAAAGGGAAAGGTGTGATGATTGATGATGAGCCACCATCCAAGAAGATAAGCCTGAAATCACAAGCTCAAATTGATCTTGATGAAGAACTTGCTCAAAGACTTCATGATGAAGAAGTAGCAAGAGCAGCTGAAGAAGAAAGAGTTGCTAAGTTTATGGTTGAACATAAGCTTTTGACTGAAGAAAAAGAAAGGGCTGCTCAAGTTCTAGCTGATAGGGAATTAGCTGCTAAGCTGCAAGATGAAGAAAGGTCACAGTTCACAACTGAAGAACAAGAACAAGCAATTCGTTACTTATTGGAGCAGATTAGAAAGAGTCAAAGTAAGAAGCAAGCTACTTAGAAGAAACCTCCTACAAGAAAGAAACAACTGAGGTACATGAAAGACTACCTGAAACATCAAGATTATTGGAAGGAAAAACACTTTAAAGGTAGATCTTATAAAGAAATAGAGAAGTTGTACTTCAATGCCCATAGAAGAATTCAGATGTTTTTAAGAGGTGAAACAAAAACAATTGAGACAAGCAGAGGAGATAAAAGAGTATGTGAACAATTAGAAGCAGAGGAGTCCAAGAAGCAAAGGACTGAGGAAGAAGAAGAAGAAGTGTTAACTGGTGAACAACTACAAAATATGATGGTGATAGTTCCAGAAACACTTAATGTGGATCCTATTCAAGCAAAACACCCTATAATTGATTGGGAGATATACCAAGATGCATCTAGGAAAGGCTGGAAGATCATCAGAGTAGGAGGACAGTCAGAGGTATTTAAGCATTTTGAAGACCTGATAAAGTCTTTTGATAGAGAAGATCTGGACAGACTTTGGAGTCTAGTTCAAGAAAGGTTCAGGACTGCTAATCCTACTAAAGACAAAGATAAGGAGTTATGGGTGGAGCTGAAGAGGTTGTATGAGCCTGATTCAGAAGATGCTTTATGGAGATTTCGAGCCCATGACTTGGCTACTACTTGGAGATTGTTTGACAACAGTGGTGTTCATCAGGTGTCAACAAGAGCAGGAGTAGATGTCTACATGTTAGTTGAGAGAGATTACCCACTAAGAGCAAAAATACTATTGGTCATGCTAACTGCCAAACTAAGAGTTGATGAAGACTCAGAAATGGCAAGGGAGTTGGTAAGGAAGATACATCAGCAGGCAGAAGATTTGAAGGCTATAAGATAATGTTTGGAAGAATCGTCACAATCCTCATAAGGTACTTATTTAATTCAGAAACTTGTTGATTTTGGGTAAATCACAAGTTTAAGGGAGGATTCATTTAATTCAGAAACTTGTTGATTTTGGGTAAATCACAATTTTAAGGGAGGATTGTTAGGAATTAAATGTTGAAGACTTAGTACTGCTGAAGATAACACTAACAGTACAAACTGCTAGTGTAAGTTGAAGACTACTGATATAGCTAACAGTACAAACTATTAAGTTAGTACTGCTAGTATAGAAGACTGCTTGCATGAAGATACTACTAGAAGGATAAGTATGGAAAAGATTGTATGTATATCTTGTTTAGTTAGAATTATACGAGTAGATACTTATCTTGTAAAGGACTCCTTGTGCTATAAAAGGAGGTCCTAGGTTAGATGTTTAGATATCAGTCATATACGTTTTTCTTAAGATTCAAGGTTTTGTAACCCTAGTGATATCTGAGATCACTTGTATTATTATCTAATAATATTGAATCGTTTGGAGTAACATTCTGTGTTCATTGTTCATTCAAACTGTGTCATTACTGTTACATCAAACCAACCTTCTAAGTATCATCAAGTAGATTTTGCATACTTGTTGATATAAACTCAAAGTATCCTCAACACATCCTAAGTGTGTTAGATCCTCTCAAGTCGTTTGAATTGGTCGAGTTCTTCTTGCATTGACTCAATCTAGTTGTCGTATGTCAGTGCGTCTTTAATGTTTTTGGGTTCACCTTGAAAAATTGTGAGTGCGTAGATGCAGTTTTCAGCATTGGTGTGAAGTTTTCGTCTTGTCATAACTGGAGCTGAGGGATTGCCAATGATATTTACTAAGGGGTGATCTTTAATCCAATTATGTGTTGAAGGTGGTGTTGATAGAACGTATGCAGATTAGACGGGTCCAAATTGCGTGTGGACGACTCTGCAATATCAGGAACAGTTGGAGTCGGTGCAAAAGGATTAAAGAACGCATTTGGGTCATAATCTGCAGGTTCGGATACTAGTTGTTGTTGTAGATCTTCAGCTGAATTTTCATTGTTGGAATCGGTTTGTTCTGCTGTTGATGAAGATTCAATTGGAGGTGCATCTGTTGCAACGGTTGTTGTTGTAGGAGCAGGTGTATCAGGTATTGGAATATTAGCAGGTTAGACAGCGGAAATAGGTGATATATCTGGTGCACGATATTCAAATGAATCATCAAATAGTGGAGCAAACAAGGTTTCCAATTCTTTACGGTTAAGTGAAAGAGGTGCAGCTGATTGATTTGGAAAGTTTAGATGATTTGTTGCGGGTCCTAAGTTGTTATGCTCAGAAGCCATTTCAGTAACTTTATCGAAATTAGCATGAATAGTCTCCTGAATTTCTCTAGTACGACGATTCCAGATTCGAAAACCTTTGGAGTTTTCACAATATCTAATGAAGATGCGAATTTTGGCCTTTGCTTTGAGTTTTCCAACATTATCACGATCATTATTTGGATAGCAAAGAGCACCACATACATGAAAGTGTTTAATATTCGGTTTGCGATTGTGAACAATCTCATAAGGAGTTTTGTGATGGCATTTGGTGATCATACAACGGTTTTGGGTATAACATGCAGTTGATACAGCTTCTGCCCATAAGTAATCAGGTAATTGAGCGTTGATTAACATCGTTCTTGTAGTTTCCACAAATGTCCTGTTGCGTCTTTCAACAACCCCATTATGTTCTGGACTTCTTGCAATAGATGTTTGATGTTCAATTCTCACTTTCTCAAAATAAGATCGAAGAGTCTGATTCTTGAATTTAGTTCTATTGTTTGTTCTAACTTTTCTGACCGTATTACGAAGCTGAACTTGAATTGTTGTGAGAAAGGTGATGATCATTGAAGGAGCTTGATCTTTGCTTAGGAGAAAATAGACCCAAGTCCATCTAGAGTAGTCATCAACAATTACTAGAATGTAGCGTTTACCATTTATTGTTTGAACAGCATAGGGCCACACAAATCCATATGAAGTAGTTGAAGAACGTGATATGTATTGTGTTCTGTTTTTGAGGGCAAATGTGCGTGAGTAATTTTTCCTTGTTCACAAGCTGAACATAAGTGATCTTTTGAATATCGAAACCGTGGAAGACCATCGACTAATTTGTGATGTGAGAGTTAAGTCATGGTTTTGAAATTCAGATGAGACAGTCGTTTGTACCATAACAATGATTTTGTCGAATGTGCTTTCGAGAGCAGACATATAGGAAAATAAGCAATCATATCAGACATTGAGATGGTGTAAAGACTAGTTCCACGAGTGCCCGACATTAGATCATTTCCTTGTAAGTCATGAACGAAACAAGTTTTCTCCCAAAATGCTACATCCAAATCCCCATCACAAATTTGACCGACGGAGAAAAGGTTGTGACTAAGGCCTTTGACATAATAGACACGACTAATTTTCATGTTGCCATTGACGTAATATCCATAGCCCATGATAGCAACGAAATGATCATTCCCGAATCTGACAGTGCTGATGAACTTTGAAACAAAGTTTACTAACAATTTGACGTTGCCTGTCATTTTTTGGGTATAGCCGCTATCAACAATCCATAGAACAATTTGTACTACCTGCATCACACGAAGACAACAAAGATGGAGTGATGGTAAGGGTAGAACCCAGAGAACTTGTGGGTTTCGTTGGGTTAGTCACAAAGTTATTAATAACTTTAGGTAGCCAAGTAAAACTAGGTTTTCTTTGTAACCAACGTTGCCATGTCCAACTAGTTCGTGCTTTCTTCTTATTGAATTCGCTAGGTGATGGCACTGTCTTAGGAGGTGTATTCGCAACTACGGGAGTGTGTAAGGCATTTGGAGAAACTACACTTGGCAGTTTTCCTAGCACAGACATAGAAGCAATATTGGGCCTAGAGGGAATGCCAGATGTACGTTTCTTATTACGAGTTAAAAGGGAGTTAGCTACACATTTTGTATGATCACCAGATAACATACTATTACGACAAAACATACAAGATGCATTAACATTCAAAACATTAAAAGGTTCATCATTCGTTACACTGATAGTATGATTACAATTTGCCAAATTAGAATCTAAATCAGATGCAACATGAGTTTTATTCAAATTCCTAAGTTGATCTTTTACTTCTGGGGCTTCTATTTTTCCATTTCTACGTTGCAAGATCCTTTCTTCCGTATGTTGCTCTTACGCTTTGATCTGCTAGTGCTAGTAGTGGGGACTATTCCTGTAGAAGTGGAAGGATTTAAATTAGTAGGCTGAGTGGATGTTTGCCTAGGTGTTGTGTCCATTTTGTACATTCCAGGTGCAATCACATTTGTGTTAACAAACTTTCCTTTTTCAAGTAACTGAATTTTCTCTTTTAATTCAATGATGATGTGTTTCTTTCCTTGTATTTGACACTCAAGTTCTTTATTAAAGTGAACAGTGTCTTCGCGGTTTTTTCTACAGTATGCATTTTCTTTCAAAAGTGGAGACCGAGTCTTTTTTAAAGAGTCATAAATTGTTTTATACTCATTTTTTAAATTCTCGATTTCCTTTTCATATTTGAAAATTTGATATTTTAAAACAACATTTTCTTCATCAAGATTCTCGACTTTGGATGTGTGACTGTTTTGAAAGGACATCGTTTCATTTTGACTTCGCAATTTTAATTCAAAATCAAGACTCTAAGTTTGACACCATTGAAGCTTCTGATTAAGTTGAAAAATTTTATTTGAAAGTTTACTTTGCACATCATCATTGTGTTTCATGATTCTCTCAGTTTCTTTTTTTAAAGTCTCAATTTCTTGTTTCAATGTTTCAGTGTCAGCAGTGTGACCATCAACAAGCATAGAATTGCAAGACTCATAAATATAATTCATAATCGCATAAATAATATCAGAACTTAGAACATCTTCCAAGAGTCGATCAGCTTCATTTTGTAAAACTTTGTTTCGACGTTTTTGTTTTGAGATCGAGTATTCTGTTGCATTGAAAGTGTTCATCATGGATGTTACATCTTTTTGGAGTTCCTATTCCCAGTGGGTAGCACAAAGACGCAAATGTTGAACGTGTGGTAAAAATTATGTTTGAAAAATTTCTCTCTTTTCTTTTTCGTAAGCGGATTGAAAAGTGGAAACTTTTATCTCTGAGTTACGTTCAATTGCTTGTTCTAAAATTTTGATGTCTTCCATAAACGTATCAAAATACCTGAGTACAAGATATCATTTAGGTAATGGTGCAATTTCACCAGAGGTTGGTAAAGGGCCATTTATTTGTGCCACTGGTTTAACAGGACCAACACCAGAAGAAGATTTATGAATTTGCATTACAAACCATGGTTGTTCTGTTTTATCTCTTTGAGGAATGAAGGTGTCAGAAATATGAGGCACATTTGAATAATCAAAAGGTATAGCATATGGTTTAAAGCTCATTTTTTATCGACTCTCTTCTTCCTGTTCATGTTCTTCCTCATAATCATGTACAACAGCACGCACAATTGATTCATCAAATAATTGGTCTGCACTATACAACTTTGGATTTTCTTTGAGTGTTGTGTGTAGAAAACGTGGTTTATTATCACCTAGAGCAAAACCATGACCTTTGGGACTTGGTTTCAAAGTGAACTTTTGTATTGTTGTGATAGACTCACCAGTTTTGTAACCAACTTTTTGAAACTCTTTTAATTTGTATTCCAGTTTGACAATTTCATCAAGGTAACAATCAATTTGTTTCCTTGACTTTTGTTTGTGTTCAGAAAAACTAGCTTGACGAGTGGACATCTCGGTTGTTGTTTTCAAAAGTTTTGAATTGAGATGTTCAACTTGTTGTTTGAGCTCACTTTTTTCTTGTTCCAATTTAGAAACCAATTTACTATTAGAAACAATTAATTCTCGTATTTGATGTTGTAAGTCTTGTTCTTTGACATAAGCTTTTTGAAATGCAACTTCAAAACTTTGTTCTCATTTTTCTTGTGTTTCAAAATTTGTGAGTTGTATTTTACAGCACTCAAGATCCGCAGTTAATGATGCAATTTTTGCTTTTAATCTTCTGTTAATTTCATTGCATTTTTCAATCTCACATTTTTGTGCATTTAATTGGGATTGGGTGGTTATAAATACGGTCATGAGTTCTAGATCTAGACCAAGCGAAGGTTTATTTTGTTCAATTTGATCATTGTTATCGTCATCAATTGGATCATCAAATGAAACAACTGGGTTAATTTGATCATCATCATCAAATGTAACAACTGTGTTTATTTGTTCATCTTCTTGAGGAAATAATAATGAATCATTTTGAACAACTTGCTCCTCGTCTGATGCAGATGCAAATAGAGATGGAATTTCATGTATCAAACATGTGGTTGGATCAGGTACCTAAGACAGACCATCAATGTCATACACTGGGCCTGTTTCACTCATGTGATGTTCCTGCATGTTTGCCATTAGCATCACAGCTGAATTTGCTTCCAAATCTTCCATGTCATCATTTGAATATGCATTTTCCATGAAGCTGTTTTCTTTGTCTGTGAGAGTGCCCCCTGATTCATCCTTTAGAGCTAGAAGTAGTGCTTGCTTATGAAACCTACTGCCTCTGACTCTAGGTTTGGGACATGCATTAGACAGATGACCTTTCCCATTGCACTTATAGCACTTAACCATAGTATTCCCAATTTCTGTATTCCCAGTTTCCATAATTTCATCTTTTTTCTGAGGAGCACCTGCATTGTTCCGTTTTCCATATCCTAAATTTCTCATATAACCTCCTGATCCAGTTCTTCCATAAGTATGATTTTGTGTTTCAACCCGTCCATCTTGTACAAATATTATTATACACTAACAAGTTTCATGCAGTCCAACATAAATACTAAGTGGTTTAGCCTAGCATAACAATCAAGAATAAAGAAGATATATAAAAAAACAAACAATAAACATAAATGAATGATTAAACATAGACTTATCTTAATATTATATGATGTTTACAAGGTTAAAAAAGGGTAAAAAATATTCATAAAAACCGTCTAGAGTTTGGCTCCCAATAATTGAACTCAAATTAAGAAAACAATGCAAAAGTATAAATAGAATTTTGGCTTTGACGGCGTCATTCTTGAGGTGTAACGCCGTCAGCTCGCCGTCTTCTATTAGGGTTAATTTGCACCGACTTGTTAGGACAGCGTCAGGTCTTGAGTGTGATCTGCGTCAGGCTTGGGATTTGACGACGTCAAGTAGGCCATCTTAGCATACTGACACAGGTCGCAGAAATTGCAAAATTCATCTTTCTGACAACTTTTGGTGACGGCTTCACACATGCCGGTCAAAAACTTGAAACTTTGTCGTTTTCATCCGTTCTTCGCCAAATGAGCCTAAATCTTGTATGTTTTCAGCAAATTCATTCCCAAAGACCTAAAACTTAAAAAGAAAGAATTCTGAGTAATAATAATGTTAATACAAATAAACCGTAAAAACGTTTATTAATATTTTTCGATCTCTTTAAGTTTTGTTGGTAACAACATAAAATTATATCAAGTACAAATCTAAAGATTACATGTTACTACATTTATTTTACTTACTTACATTCTAATTAAGTTATGTATTTTGTTTGTAATATTAAAAGATATATGTAAATGTGTTGGACTATCCATAGACCCATAACCCATGACCCATGGACCTTGACCCAAAACCCATGGCCAACGTTCATTGCATCGTGCATGACATCACAATGGGTAAAATCCATGACCCATGGCCCAAAGTTCATAACCCAAGACCCAAAGTTCATAACCCATAACCTAAAGTATGTATTACATCATACATGACATCATGTCAGTTACCCATGACCCATAGTCCATGACCCATGACCTGAAACCCAGAATTGTAACCCAAAATCCGGACTGGTACTACCAGATAGCCAGATCCCTAGGATTACACTGGCCGGATCCCTCTAGAAAGGGATCCGGCAGAACCGGCTGAACAGTGGATAGACTGCCTATACATAGTGAGCTATTACTTCCTTATTTCTCACCCATTCTCATATACTTCTTCTCTGATTATTCTATCTCTCTAACCTCATATTCAAGGATCATTCTTGTAGCTTTCTTTCTCTTATGTTTCTCATGGTTCTTCTTACAAAGACGGGATCACGTTTCTTGCATACGAGTCATCTATTCTTCAAGAAAAGAGTTTGCTCGGCTTCTTCATCACCTCATGATCACTGAGTTGTTTCTTGTTGTTGATACATCTTCTTGTATTCATTAAGTAGTTGTGATAGTTGTGTAGTTGTGTTGGGTTGGTTCTTCCATGTAAAGAACCCGATATTTAGCTTAGTACGGGAAAAAGTGTAAGCGACGTTGTAAGGCTTCTCCGCCGGTTGAAGGAGTTTTGTTGACATAGTGCTTAAAAACTCTCGAGTTGGGTACTCGAGGAGTGGAGTAGGGCAAGGAAAGTGTCCTTGCAGCCGAAGCATTTAAATCATTGTGTCACGGTTGTATCTCTTTCTCTCTTTACTATGATGTGTTTGTTTCTTCCCTTACTTACGTGCATTGTCTATATTCTATCATCTAAATGTTTCACTTACAATCGATCTAAATATTTTATAAACTAAATTTTAAATTGGTAAAAATTATTTAACCCCCCTTCTAGTTTTCTACAATTGGCATCAAGAGAAGGTTTTCAAAAAAGTTTTTAAGTAAATTGTATTTTAAAACTTTTTTCGATCAAATGGATTTCGAAAACTACAAAGAAGGGCAATATATGCAAAGACCACCACTCTTTAAAGCTAATGGTTTTATATATTGGAAAAATAGATTCGAAACATATGTGAAATCTAAAAGATACTGATCTTTGGAATATTATTGTTGATGGGGATTATGTGCCGGTATTTGAGAGCATCTCTATCGACAAAAATGAAGTCGTTTCTTTGTGTCTAAAAGATGAACAAAAGAAAATGCTTTCTAAAGATAATGAGCCAAATATTGTTTTATACAATGCTTTACCTTAAAAGGAATATGAAAGAATTTTTGTGCATAAAACCGCTAAAGATATTTGGAATTGCTTGGTGATTACTCATCAAGGAAACAAACAAGTGCAAAACAAAAAAATTGATTTATTTGTTCAACAATATGAGCAATACTCAATATCGGATGATGAAAGTATTAATAATGCATTTGCTAAATTTAATATTATTATTACTTCATTAGGAATGCTTTTCCTTTTGTAGGGTTCACACCTTTTCCAAGCGTAATCATGTCAGGAGATTCTTGAGAGCACTTCCGGCAAAATGGAGACCAAAGGTAACGACGATAGAAGAATCAAAGGATTTGACAATCCTTTCTCTCGACAAGCTCATTGGCAACCTCAAAGTCTATGAAGTTGTACTGGCAAAAGACTCCGAGGCCTTAAAGGAAAAGAAAGAAAAGTACAAGTCACTAGCCCTAAAGGCTAAAAAGGAGTCAAGTGACGAAGACTCTTCATCCTCAGATAGCGATGATGAAGAGTATACCATGGCCATAAATGACTTCAAGAAGTTCTTTAGATGAAGAGGAAGTTTTGTAAAACAACCTTATGATGACAAGAAAGGCTTCCAAAAGGTCAAGGAAGACAAGAGGGGAAAGGATGACCGAAAGTGTTTCAAATGCGGTGATCCAAAATCACTTTATTAATGATTGTCCCAAACACTCAAATAGTGAGCAAAAGGCGTTTGTTAGCAGCTCATGGTGTCCAAGTGAAGAGGAGAAATATGAGATTTGTCTCATGGCCAAAGACTCTAACGAGGTACGTTCTGATTCTCCCTGTTATAGTAGCTCATCTTTAGATGATGAATCACTAAACTTAGAATATAACAAACTTTGCAAAATTAGCCTTAAAGTTATTAACAAAACCAAACATCTAAAAAGAAAAAATGAACTTTTAGAAAATGAAGTTTTGGAGTTAAAACAAAAGATAAAGAGGCTTGAAAAAGGTAAAGAAGCAAATGTAGAATGCAAAGTTTGTATACATCTCCAAACGGTAATTGATCACCAAGATTCTAAAATAGCTAGACTAAGTACAAAATGCCTAGATGAAATAATAGACACTCAGAAAATATATAAAAAAATAACAAAATTGGTTTTGGCTTTACAGAATGCATGCCTTCGACTAGCGAAGAAAAATCAACCAAATTTGTTCAAACGGTTGTCCAAAATGTTTCTGAAGTGGCGGATCCGGCGGATCCTTTGAAAAAGTATCCGGCCAGGCTTAAGCAAGGGATCCGGCCACCTGGTACATCAAAAGTTAAAATTGACTCGACCAAATCACCTAGAAAAGAGTTCGTAGATGTAACTAAAAAGAAGTTACCTAATGCTACTATTAGAAATATTGGTGTACCACATCATGGTAAAGGAATTCTAAGACATAGGCCTAATGTACGACCAAATTCCACTCCACCATTTAGGAGACCAAACGCTCCTTACCCAAAAGTAGTTTTGACCACATGGGATGGGACAACGGATTTCATAGCGGTTATCAATCCCAAGTACCTAACTTTGGACCTTGGAACCAATTTTCCTTTATAAACCAAGTAAATGGTTTGTATAACGCAAATGGACCCATGAAATATTGGGGACCGAACGTTTGAGTTGTTGTGTGCTTGTAGGTTTGTCTAAAGGTTGACCTAGAACCAAATGAATAGATAAAGGACAATGTCCATGACACATGACGGGAAATAAAAGCCTATTTTCATCTTACAAGGCTTGTGACGGGGGTAATGTAGTGTTTGATAATGGCAAAAGCAAGATCATTGGCAAAGGTACGATCTTGCATAACTCCCTAACCGTTAATGATGTTTGTCATGTAGATAACCTAGGATTCAACTTACTAAGTATTAGTCAAATAGTAGATAAAAAGTGTGAAGTCCTATTTAGTGAAACCGGTAGTAAAATACATCAAGACGGCATTACAATAGGAAAAGGGGTCAGGAAAAATGGTCTTTTTGTAATGAAAATCGGTAACTTACGTAAAGATAAACTTTGTCTAACTTCAATAGATGATACTTCGACCCTTTGGCATCGAAGATTGGGTCACGCCAATATGCGACTTATTCAATCACTATCATCTAAAGAGCATGTTAGAAACTTACCAAAATTAAAATATGAGAAACATTTTTATGATGCTAATAACATAGGAAAACAAGTCCATGCTAGTCATAAAGCTAAAAATATGGTTTCAACTACTAAGTGTCTAGAACTTTTATACATGGATTTATTTGGTCCATCGGCTATTCAAAGTTACGGAGAAAACTTCTCTACTTTAGTAATAGTTGATGACTACTCAAGGTATACATGGACTAGATTTTTGAAAAACAAAACCGAAAGCTTTTGATCACTTTGAAATCTTAAGTAAGAAAATTCAAAAACAACAAGGTTCTCCAATAGTGTCGATCCGTACGGGTCATGGTCGGGAGTTTGATAACGAAGTACAATTTGGAGCTTTTTGTGACGCTAATGGTATTACTCACAATTTCTCGGATCCACGTACTCCGCAATCAAATGGGGTAGTTGAACATAAGAATCGTACTTTACAAGAAATGAGTCGAACCATGCTAAATGAATAATCAATTCCTCAAAAATTTTGGTGTATTGCCGTCTACGCATCCACATATATACTAAATGAAATCTTAATTAGACCTTTCTTACGTATGACTCCTTATTAGTTATTTAAGGGTAAAAAGCCATCTCTAGATCACTTTAAAGTCTATGGAAGCAAATGCTTCATTCTTAACACAAAACACTATCTCACAAAATTCGATCCTAAATCTACCGAAGGAATTTTCTTAGAATACTCACCAAATAGTAAAGCATATGTAATCTTAAACAAAGAAACAATGAGAATAGAAGAGTCATTAAATGTTAAGTTCGACAAAAGTCCTCCTCCTAAATCCCAACCTCTCGTAGATGACGATATAATCAAAAGTCAAATCCTTGAAAATCAAGTTAATGAAACTAATAACAAGGAAGATTGTTTGGAATTAAACCTAACAGTTAGTACTGGTGGTTATAAGTTAGTACTGATGAAGAATTACTGAAAACAACACTGAAAGTACTAAGTCAGTTAGTACTGCTCACACAAGAAGTTAGTACTGCTTATATTTTTGTAAATGTGTAATAGATAATTATAGAAAGGATTTTGTAGATATCCTTATTAATATAGATTATAGTTATCTTGTACAGAAATCCTTGGTGTATAAAAGGATTGCCTATGTTAAAGTTTAAGAAGGACTCATTCACAACCCGCATTTTCAGGATATTTTCCATATTCACTATTCATCTCGGGAAATCACTATTCATCATTTTACTATTCACCGATCACTATTCACCATTTTACTATTCATCGTTTTCGGAGTCAATTTGAGATTCTGAGAAGCGTTCAGAAATTTTACTATTCACATGACACTATTCATTCCCGGAAGAATTCACTATTCATGGTTATCGTTCATCACTTCGTAAACTGGGCTTACGGGTATTCAAATACGCGTAACCGGTGAGGTTTAGCGGCGTATTCATACATCATCATTAAGGACCCGTCATATAGACTAGAAGTAGTCTACATATCATCAGTAACATCTTCAGTATCCTAGGTCATGCACGGATATGCATTATTTCAATTTACGTATGCTCAATTTGTAATTAACGTTACCACTCAGTTTTTACTACTAATAATATACCCGATACTCCCGACAGTGATCCCAATATGTTTTCCTATTCAATATAATGATATAAAAATTATATTATTAATTTACCCGGTGTTTTAAAACCATTTGCTATATTTTCCGGAAAACGCCTATAACAGCGTCGGTTTGCGAATTTTCAACTCGATAATTATTTTAACACCCGATTCTCATCAGGAATATAATTTCATAATTTTTACAACTTCGTCATATTTTATTTCACCTCGTTAACATTTATTTCAAGATAACTCGGTACCCGATAACACTCAATGTATGCACTAAACTAACTAATTCTAATTAAATGGGGACATAAGCTTTAAATGCACATCAAATCCTTCTCTTTTGGCTTGCACATGCCGCCCCCCCCTTTCTCTAATAAGCCAAGGATTCATAAATTGTCCAATTAATGCCATTAGTACACATGTTTTCTAATTAATTTCCATAACACATTCACTACAACAACAACTAGCTACAAGAGATCAAACTCTCTCTTTTTCTCTCTACCTTGCTCGGCCCAACCA
The DNA here is from genome assembly GCA_021014915.2 of Artemisia tridentata subsp. tridentata. Taxonomy (NCBI): domain Eukaryota; kingdom Viridiplantae; phylum Streptophyta; class Magnoliopsida; order Asterales; family Asteraceae; genus Artemisia; species Artemisia tridentata. The sequence continues at coordinate 97,828,034 of CP139501.1, forward strand.
AGAGCACAAGAGATCATCCATCAATTTTTCAAGTTAAAGTCATAATCAAGCTCCATTTACCTTCCTTGTTAAGGATTTGTGATCAAACCTCAAGTTTATTACTCATTTCTTATCAAAACTCATCCAATCATCAAGTAAGTTTCAAGAACATGTTTTGATCATTTTATACTTTCATTTGATATATATGTTCATGTATTTTCAAGTTATATTAATCATCCATGCAAGATACTTATGTTTTACATACCACTTTTGAACATAAACTCCCTAAATCACTAGATCTATAGGTTTCACTAGTAATCCATGAGATCCACCAAGGTTGGTGATGTTTAGGACCCCATGACACCCTAAGAAGGTGTATGGTAGGATTTGCGAACTTGTGGAGTTGATTTGAAGAGATTTGAGTAAGTTTAGAACTTTAAAAATGGATTTTTAAACATTATAGATGAGGGTCTGTCCATAAACGGCAGATCTGGAAACCTCAGTAATTTTTGAACTATTTTGGTCTAAATATTCAGAAAGTACTTTCAAAAACGAAGCCGTGGGCGCCGGAATCACTAAAATCCGACTTATAACGAAGAAGTTATGAATTATTTAAGTTACGCGACGAAAACTATATTTTTCAGAAAAACTGTTGCTGATTGCCGAACTTTAAGGGGCAAAACGAGTCGTTAGCCGTGATCTAGATGAGCCGAGCCATTGAAAATATGTTAGTTTATATTTATACGAAACCGTGGATATAAAGAACGTAGAAAACGAGCTTATAACGACCGAGATATACACATTTAAAGCCCGACAATTCAATACTTATTTTGACAGCCCACTTTTATAAAGTGTTTTAAGTATGAAAACTAGTATTTTTACAAGTCAAAACATTGATAGCCGATTATCTAACTGATCGAGGCGCGGTTGATCAAAAGTTGAATATAACGATATTTAGATATTGTTACAAGGTTTACAAAAACGTTGAGTTTTATTTCTGACACATAACGAGCTATATTTCACGGCTAGTTTTGCAAGGCCGTTCGGGCATATTTTCAAAAGTTTTAAAAAGAGTTATTTTGCGACGAAAACATTATATTAACCAATATAACACCAAACAAGGATCGTGGAGTACCGTTTCAACATATTTACACGAAAAGTAGTATTTAACTTAACGAGACGTCAAAAATGTATTTTTCGACGATAAACGTTATTTTCCAAAATCATCGAGTGGTATCGATAACATACGTATTTGCATGTGCAGCATCATTTCATTTCTTACATTAGATTCCATCATTCATATTAGGTTGCGGTTAGAGATCGTGCCTCATTTCAGTGTATCCACTTTTGTCATCGTAGCTATCGTACCAGGTGAGTTTCATAGCCCCTACTTTCGTACGTTTTGAATAACTGTTTTGGGGGAGAATACATGCTCATTTTCATCCAAATGTATACATGATTTACTTGATTATGCCACTTGTTTCATCAAAGCATTACTTGCTCCACTTATGAATGTGTTATTCATCCGAATGTATTCACTAGTATTGCACTAAATTCTTATCACTCATGGACACAAGTACTTCAAACATTATGCATACTTAACCGAATGAACCGGCTCCACTACTATGTACATACATGACAAAATGAATGGGTCACATAACCGAATGTACGGGTATTATGACTGAATGAACGGGTCACATGACGAATGAACTGGTCACACAACCGAATGAACGGGTCACATGACGAATGAACTGGTCACACAACCGAATGAATTGGTCACATCATCGAATGTATTGATCAACCAAATGTACTGTGAATCTTGTGGTCCACATATTACTTTTATTCACCAAACCAAAACTCATTTGGCAGTGGGTTGTAAACACACAGGTTGCAAGTCTTGTTATGGCCAAGGCTTGGGACTGAGTGGATTTACAATGCCTTTGCTGGGAAATCATTATCCAAAGGCATTACATTTTACAACAACTCTATGAACTCACCAACCTCGTGTTGACGTTTTAGCATGTATTTTCAGGTATTTAGCAAAGGCACGCTACTGGAGGCTTTGGCAGGGCATGGCATGGTCATAGAAGACTCTGATAAACATTTGGGACCGTTTTACTTGTTTTAAAGGGCCTATTTCCGCACAACTTTTACAATGTAAATTCAACACTTTTGTTAAACAATTTTATTCTAAATGGTTGAGGTGAAAAACCGTTCTTTACACTTGTGTTGTGATACCAATTGAGTTGCACCCCAGCGATGTGTAAGCTTCCGCTGGACCCGATTTTGGGGGTGTGACAGATTGGTATCAGAGCCAGGTTATAGAGAACTGAGTGTTTTTAAAACCTAGACTATAGCTACATTCACGAAAACTTAATCCTATGACCGCCACGTGCCTGCCTGCCAAGCTGATGCCTCATTTGTGGTTTGTTGCTGACATAATTGATGAGATTTGTATCTCATTATCAGATAGATTACACTCACTTATTCTAGTTGATTACCATACTTGTCTTCCATATTAGTATGCTTACATATCATATGCGTTTCATTGTTACGCCTTTTTCCTTGCGTAGTTTCATTATTCGACCTCGAGATTGGTCATTTGCATTAGTCTTTCAGAACATCTTTTCATATGTGAAGGACATGGTATTAGTATAACTGGGCTGAGTATTTCAAAATTCATGGAACCTCGGTAGAATATAGACTGGTCATCTATATTCGACCCGGGATAGTGGGACATAGGCTGACCACCTATATCCGACTCAGAGATGAATTTTGCAATACTGAGAATGGTTATAATAAAATTTTGTCCAGATCAATTCTCTACCCAACTTCCAAATGTTTCATTCAGGTGTGCGTACTCAAACGTTGCAAGAACATTTCACACCTACACCACTTCGGTTACCACTGAGTGGAAGTGCACCGATAAATCATTGCATCTCATGGACATTCCCATTGTGCACCATACATTTACATCACCGTACTCTCTTTCATCATTGTTGTGTGATTTCCTCATCATTGTTATTTGGCTCCCTCACCATTGTTCATATAGCGGTTGTTACAGTCATTTCCCTTCTCACCATCACTATCATTCCCCTTTCCAGTCCCATATACAAGGATTAGACGACACTCTATGGATTCCTAGGTTACTCATCACTCCCTACTCCCAATGTTGATAAGTGGATATTATCAACGACCTTCTTAGGAAAGACTTTCCATACCATCTATGAGGAGGATTCCTCGATACATTAAGACCATTCAGACTCGACAGAAATCTCAAAGTATCACTAAACCATCCGAACCGCTATCACTGGCCTGATCGCCGAATTTCTATCATCTAGAAAGTATTGGCTTGACCCAAAATTACAAGATTCGTTTCGGTACGAATGCTCCCTAAGCAACACTATAGAGATAAATCCAACCTCTTAACCAAGACTATGGAACATTCAATTAAACAATACCTCATCCATAGACATTATTCAAACATATTAGACACCTACACATTTGTGCAGACCTACCTACCCGATTATTTCATCCCCCTAATACTTTCACTTTCAAATGTATTTTTCTTTCTTCAAACCACAGTTATACAAAACATATATCTTGTAAGAAATACTTTTCTGAGGCACTCGTTTTGACAAGCAAATTCCTTTTGGTTAATTCTTTACAAAACTATTGAATGTTAAGAAATTGTAAACGTCAATCTGTGGCAAACTATACCATTCACCTCATGTTGAAAATAGTCCTATCATGCATAACTACTAAATTTTGAAACATCAAGAGAAACATTACTTAGAAAGCCGTTTGCTTAAAATCGTAAATTCATTTATTTAGGAAAGGTCTATGAACCAAACACACCATCTCAAAACAAACCTTGAAGATCAATCACTATATTGCAACACTTATACATTTAGGGTTTTGTGATTTGACGACATAGAACTTGGGGAAAACCCTAGTATTGGAAACTAAGCACCGTAGGTGGAGAAAGACTCGATTCATGATATTCTTGCGAAGGAACACAACCATATCCTAACCCAGTATTCCCAATAACGTCCTTTGACGTATTTAACCTTGTAAGACTTTTTTTTCCACAAGATCCATGATACCTATTCCAATCATACCTAATAGGAAGATTCGATTCACCTCAAACTTTTGACAATTTCTTTAAGATTCCTTTGGAACCACACCACCCAACATCTTCGGACCAATGGTCAGAATTAGAGGACAATGCAAACATAGGAAAATATGCCCAAGGCGGGTGTGAATAATCCGGGAAATGGTTGGGCTAACCATTTGCTATAAATTGGATTCACTTACAACAATAGCTATCACAAGGTCCCAAGGACAACACCATTTGAAACATAATTCACCAAAGCATGAGAAACAAACCCGAGATACATTAGATCATTCGAGATTCATTTTAGAATCGGCCTGCTGACATACAGACTTGAGTTTCCATCAGAGTTTAGCATCACATGTATATCTCATCTCACATTTCAAACCTCAAGAAGTGCTTTCCAAATGAACCACTCGTAGCATACTTCATACCATTCCATTAGAGGAAATTCAACCCGACCATAAGTTTAACCTGGTGGAGAAACCAATGAATCATGGACCGTGAGGTCAAACAGTTGAAACAAAGTCGGATTACTATTATGAAGTTCCCTGAATTCCGGAAGGAATCCTGAGTTTACCTGGGAGCGGGAAGACTAGATGTGACTAAGATATCATCACTTTTTCACCAACACCACTTCCGAGACCAACGCAAACTGAACTTCGGGACGAAGTTCCTTTTAGGGGGAAAGACTGTCACAACCCGCATTTTCAGGATATTTTCCATATTCACTATTCATCTCGGGAAATCACTATTCATCATTTACTATTCACCGATCACTATTCATCATTTTACTATTCATCGTTTTCGGAGTCAATTTGAGATTCTGAGAAGCGTTCAGAAATTTTACTATTCACATGACACTATTCATTCCCGGAAGAATTCACTATTCATGGTTATCGTTCATCACTTCGTAAACTGGGTTTACGGGTATTCAAATACGCGTAACCGGTGAGGTTTAGCGGCGTATTCATACATCATCATTAAGGACTCGTCATATAGACTAGAAGTAGTCTACATATCATCAGTAACATCTTCAGTATCCTAGGTCATGCACGGATATGCATTATTTCAATTTACGTATGCTCAATTTGTAATTAACGTTACCACTCAGTTTTTACTACTAATAATATACCCGATACTCCCGACAGTGATCCCAATATGTTTTCCTATTCAATATAATGATATAAAAATTATATTATTAATTTACCCGGTGTTTTAAAACCATTTGCTATATTTTCCGGAAAACGCCTATAACAGCGTCGGTTTGCGAATTTTCAACTCGATAATTATTTTAACACCCGATTCTCATCAGGAATATAATTTCATAATTTTTACAACTTCGTCATATTTTATTTCACCTCGTTAACATTTATTTCAAGATAACTCGGTACCCGATAACACTCAATGTATGCACTAAACTAACTAATTCTAATTAAATGGGGACATAAGCTTTAAATGCACATCAAATCCTTCTCTTTTGGCTTGCACATGCCGCCCCCCCCTTTCTCTAATAAGCCAAGGATTCATAAATTGTCCAATTAATGCCATTAGTACACATGTTTTCTAATTAATTTCCATAACACATTCACTACAACAACAACTAGCTACAAGAGATCAAACTCTCTCTTTTTCTCTCTACCTTGCTCGGCCCAACCAAGAGCACAAGAGATCATCCATCAATTTTTCAAGTTAAAGTCATAATCAAGCTCCATTTACCTTCCTTGTTAAGGATTTGTGATCAAACCTCAAGTTTATTACTCATTTCTTATCAAAACTCATCCAATCATCAAGTAAGTTTCAAGAACATGTTTTGATCATTTTATACTTTCATTTGATATATATGTTCATGTATTTTCAAGTTATATTAATCATCCATGCAAGATACTTATGTTTTACATACCACTTTTGAACATAAACTCCCTAAATCACTAGATCTATAGGTTTCACTAGTAATCCCATGAGATCCACCAAGGTTGGTGATGTTTAGGACCCCATGACACCCTAAGAAGGTGTATGGTAGGATTTGCGAACTTGTGGAGTTGATTTGAAGAGATTTGAGTAAGTTTAGAACTTTAAAAATGGATTTTTAAACATTATAGATGAGGGTCTGTCCATAAACGGCAGATCTGGAAACCTCAGTAATTTTTGAACTATTTTGGTCTAAATATTCAGAAAGTACTTTCAAAAACGAAGCCGTGGGCGCCGGAATCACTAAAATCCGACTTATAACGAAGAAGTTATGAATTATTTAAGTTACGCGACGAAAACTATATTTTTCAGAAAAACTGTTGCTGATTGCCGAACTTTAAGGGGCAAAACGAGTCGTTAGCCGTGATCTAGATGAGCCGAGCCATTGAAAATATGTTAGTTTATATTTATACGAAACCGTGGATATAAAGAACGTAGAAAACGAGCTTATAACGACCGAGATATACACATTTAAAGCCCGACAATTCAATACTTATTTTGACAGCCCACTTTTATAAAGTGTTTTAAGTATGAAAACTAGTATTTTTACAAGTCAAAACATTGATAGCCGATTATCTAACTGATCGAGGCGCGGTTGATCAAAAGTTGAATATAACGATATTTAGATATTGTTACAAGGTTTACAAAAACGTTGAGTTTTATTTCTGACACATAACGAGCTATATTTCACGGCTAGTTTTGCAAGGCCGTTCGGGCATATTTTCAAAAGTTGTAAAAAGAGTTATTTTGCGACGAAAACATTATATTAACCAATATAACACCAAACAAGGATCGTGGAGTACCGTTTCAACATATTTACACGAAAAGTAGTATTTAACTTAACGAGACGTCAAAAATGTATTTTTCGACGATAAACGTTATTTTCCAAAATCATCGAGTGGTATCGATAACATACGTATTTGCATGTGCAGCATCATTTCATTTCTTACATTAGATTCCATCATTCATATTAGGTTGCGGTTAGAGATCGTGCCTCATTTCAGTGTATCCACTTTTGTCATCGTAGCTATCGTACCAGGTGAGTTTCATAGCCCCTACTTTCGTACGTTTTGAATAACTGTTTTGGGGGAGAATACATGCTCATTTTCATCCAAATGTATACATGATTTACTTGATTATGCCACTTGTTTCATCAAAGCATTACTTGCTCCACTTATGAATGTGTTATTCATCCGAATGTATTCACTAGTATTGCACTAAATTCTTATCACTCATGGACACAAGTACTTCAAACATTATGCATACTTAACCGAATGAACCGGCTCCACTACTATGTACATACATGACAAAATGAATGGGTCACATAACCGAATGTACGGGTATTATGACTGAATGAACGGGTCACATGACGAATGAACTGGTCACACAACCGAATGAACGGGTCACATGACGAATGAACTGGTCACACAACCGAATGAATTGGTCACATCATCGAATGTATTGATCAACCAAATGTACTGTGAATCTTGTGGTCCACATATTACTTTTATTCACCAAACCAAAACTCATTTGGCAGTGGGTTGTAAACACACAGGTTGCAAGTCTTGTTATGGCCAAGGCTTGGGACTGAGTGGATTTACAATGCCTTTGCTGGGAAATCATTATCCAAAGGCATTACATTTTACAACAACTCTATGAACTCACCAACCTCGTGTTGACGTTTTAGCATGTATTTTCAGGTATTTAGCAAAGGCACGCTACTGGAGGCTTTGGCAGGGCATGGCATGGTCATAGAAGACTCTGATAAACATTTGGGACCGTTTTACTTGTTTTAAAGGGCCTATTTCCGCACAACTTTTACAATGTAAATTCAACACTTTTGTTAAACAATTTTATTCTAAATGGTTGAGGTGAAAAACCGTTCTTTACACTTGTGTTGTGATACCAATTGAGTTGCACCCCAGCGATGTGTAAGCTTCCGCTGGACCCGATTTTGGGGGTGTGACAGTTTAAGAAGGACTCATTCATAGAGATTCAAGGTTGTAAACCCTAGTGATAGAAGATCACTCGCATTATTGAGATAATAATATTGAATCGTTTTGGTTATACTTGATTGTCTTTATTGTTCATATACACAAACTCAAACACTGTTCCATTCATACAAACAAATCTTCTAAGTGTTAGCTAGTAAATTCCGCGTGCTAGTTAATATTACTCAAAGTATCTATCTAACACAAGGCGTGTGTTTAGATCCGGTCAAGTGGTCTCAGAGCCAGGTTCTGATACTTTGAATTAGAAGATCCAAGACGAACTCTATCTATAAGGAAGATGGACATGGAGACAACAACCCAAACCAATGTTGCTGCAAAATTGCCAATTCTCAAACCTAATGAATTCGATATGTGGAGGTTGAGAATAGAGCAATTCTTCCAAGTGCAAGACTATGCACTCTGGGAGATCATAGAAGATGGAAACACATTCAAGACTACAACCACTACAACTGTAGTTGAAGGTAGGACTGAAACAAAAGTGCAGACAAAGCCTATGACTACTGAAGAGAAGGCCCAGCACAAGAATGATGTTAAGGCAAGAAGCATGCTGCTTATGATCATTCCTAATGATCAATTATTGAACTTCAGTAAGTTCAAGTGTACCAAGACATTGTTTGAAGCTATTGTTGCCAGATATGGTGGGAATGAAGCCACCAAGAAAACTCAGAAGACATTACTCAAGCAACAATTTGAGAACTTCTCAGCTACAAGCAATGAATCACTAGATCATATGTTTGACAGGTTACAGAAACTAGTGAGTCAGCTTGCTATTCTTGGTATTGAGATACCTCAGGAAGATCTCAACTCCAAATTTCTGAGGAGTCTACCATCTGAATGGGCTATGCATGTGGTTGTATGGAAAAACAAGCCTGATATAGATTCCATGAGCTTAATGGATCTATATAGCAACTTCAGAATAGTGGAGCAAGATGTGAAGAAGGTTGCTTGAACAAGTTCAAGCTCAGGGAATTTGGCCTTTGTAGCAACTCCCAGTACCTCAATTTCAGAGGAAGAAGTTCAAGTTGCTGGAGCAGTTGGTACTGCTAGATCAAATATTGGTACTGCTAGTACTTCAAGCAGTACTAATGGACTTTTGGATGAGAATACTTATTGTGTTTTTCTGACTACTCAGCACAATGGAAGTATGTTAACTCATAGAGACCTTCAAGAGATTGATGAAGATGATCTTGAAGAGATGGATATCAAGCGGCAGCTTTCTCTTCTTAGCATGAGGGCTAAGAGATTCTTGAAGAATACTGGCAAGAAGATAATCATTAACAGCAATGATGTTGATGGATATGACAAGTCAAAAGTTGAGTGCCATAATTGCCATAAGAAGGGTCATTATTCAAGAAAGTGTAGAATGTCAAGACAACAAGATGGCAAGAACAAAGGCTTTGGAAGCAAGACCAGAGTTGTGGAAGTTACAGACTCAAGCTCAAAAGCTATGTTTGCCATTGATGGCTTAGGATTTGACTGGAGCTACATTGCAGAGGAGGAAGCAGAAGCATCTACAGAGATGGCTCTCATGGCATTTTCAGATTCTGAGGTACATGTTTATAAGTGTTCTAAATCTTGTGATGCATTAAAAGATCTAGAAACTCTTAAGAAAAGATATGAAGAACAAAGAATAGAGCTAACCCAGACCAGTTTTAATTTAGCAAATCATAAAAGGGCTTTAGCTGTGTTAGAAGAACAAATTGGTCATTATAAAGGTAATGAATCTAAGTTTGCTGATGATATGATTATACTTAAGAGAGACTTAATGTTTAGAGATAATGAAATTAGTGTATTAAAACATGAGTTGGAAAAGTTGAAACAAGCTAAAGAAAACATTCAAATAAGTGTAGACACATTAGAGTATGCATCTAAGGGTGTCAGTAAGATAATTGAATGTCAAATTCTCAACAAAGCTAAGTCAGGCCTAGGGTATAAGTCAGTTCCACCTTTTTATAGAGGAATTCCCACACCCCCAGGCATTGACCTAGAACACACAGGTTTAGAGGAATTTTAACTACCCAAAATAGAGTATGGTCCAAAACCTAAGGAGAATGTGGTAGTAGATAAGCCTGTAGAAGTAAGTTTTGAGAGTGCAAGTGATAAATCACTCTCTGAGGACAAAGTATCCTCTGATAGGCCTCAAGTAGGGAATTAGATGCTCCAACCATAGAGGATTGGACTTCTGATGATGATGAAAGTGATCAGGTTGAGACTAAACCTGATAATGCTAAGGTAGGAGGAACAAGGGTTCCTAAGGTGGTCAAAACTGAGACTGTTAGGCCTAAAACCAATGCTAAACCATTTAGACCAACAGTTAGGTATGCTGAAATGTATAGAACCACAAACAAGCCCAGAGGTAACCAGAGGAATTGGAACAACCTCAAGTCTTACCAACTAGGTGATGACTTTGTTTGCTATAGGAAAGCTTGTTTTACATGTGGTCGCTCTGACCATCTTGCTGCTTATTGCAACAATAAGGTAACTAGGTGTTCAAGTCCTAGGGTGAAATCAGTAAGACCTCCCATTCAACCTACAAATTCTAGAATAATACCTAGATCAGTTCTTTTAAGGTCTGGACCAAGAGCAGTTCATACTGCTAGACCAAAAATTCTTACTGCTAGGCCATTTATACCTGTTTACCCAAGACCAACAGTTCAAGGTGCAAAAACAACTTTTAAATCAGCACTAACAACTGTTAAGAGGCCCTTTAATAACAAAGCAGTGTTAAACAAACAAATTTGGAAACCAAGAGTACAAACCACAAAGCCAGCAGTTCATACTGCTAGCCCAATAGTTAGTATTGGTCATCTTAATCATATTGCTAAGGGAAATATGAGCAATGGTGTTAATGCATCAGCATCATGGGTTTGGAGACCTATCAAACCTAATGGTACTTCAATTGTTTTAAAGAGAATGAATTATGTTGATGCTAGAGGCAAGCCTAATTCTGTGATGGCTTGGGTTCCACAAGGAAATTAATTCCTTGTTTGGGTGCAATGTTAGTCATATGCTTATATTGTTGTGAGACAAGTGCTTTGCACCTTGTTTCCTTGTTTTTGGACTAACAATTGCAGGTATGGATGATGAGCACAAAGGAATTACAAGTGCTTTATGTTTTGGACTTAATGGTGTTTTGGAGTTTAGTGTGTGATCTGTGCACACAACAAATGGTTATTGGTTCACCATGTCTAACCCACATAAGAACCTGTTAATACAAATATCGTCCTAAAAATGTTATTTATATTTTACGATCTTTACTTAGTTTTGTTAATGACAATTACAAAGTATATCTTTTAGCAAATTATAAATACTAGCTAAAGTCACTTTAAAACACATTTTATATTTCACAAGATTACTTAGAATTACATTTTACACATCTACTATTTTATTTCCTTAAAAGGAAACTTTATTTTTAAAATAATACAATGACATCATGGCATGCATCATACATAGATTATGTGATATCTTAGTTAGATCTTCAAGCAAGATTGTTGACTTTGGAAGATCTTGATATGACAACACAAAGATATGGAAAGACTATGGAAGATTTGGAGAGATTTGATAAATCTCTTAGCTGTCATACCTGCGGAACCAAACGTCTACAAAGACGGATCCCTTTTATGGGATCCGCCGGATCCGTGGGTTGTTCACCAAGTTTGCCTATAAATAGCAGACTTATCATTTGAGCATTTCATCACTTACAAAGTAGAAAACATTCATCCATTTATTTACTAACCCATATTAGTCATATCATTGATCTCTCTTTTGTAGCAAAGAAGATCAAGCTAAAGAACTTCAACAAACATACTGTTGCAAGTTCTAGTAGTTAAGCACTGTGTGATATAGTTGTAGTTCACACATCATTATTTGTATCATTTATCTCAGTGAGTTTGGTTAGTGTTTTAGTCCTCAAAACACAAAGAGTGTAGGGAGTGGTTGTACCCTTGTGAAAGAACCAAACGGGAGTGGTTGTACCCTTGTAAAGAACTCGACATCTAGCTTAGTGTCGGTAATTGTATAAGCGACGTTAGGTTGGTTCTACCTTGAAGTAGAACTCGGTGTTTAGCTTAGTGCCGGAAAAGGAAGTAAGCAACATGTAAAGGTTTTCTCCACCTAGAAGGGAGTTTGTTTCTTAGTAAAGGATTGCTCTCGAGTTAAAGGCTCGGGGAAGTGGAGTAGGGCAAGGAAAAGAGTCCTTGTAGCCGAACCACTATAAACATCCGTGTTATGTGGTTTGATCATTCCTCTCTTTACTTTTCGGATATATTGTTTGATTATTTTTGTGCGCATAGTTTCATTGAATTCACATAAGTTACAAAATGGTTTAAATTAATTTTAAACGGTAAAACTATTCAACCCCCCCCCCCTTCTAGTTTTCCACAATTGGTACCAGAGTGGTGTTACTCAAGAATTTTAAAATATATTATATTTTAAAACTTGAAACGATCAAATGGATTTTGAAAACTTTAAAGAAGGGCAATCTATACAAAGACCATCACTTTTTGAACCAAACAATTTTATATACTGGAAAAATCACTTTGAGACTTATGTGAAGTCAAAGAACCGTAGGAAGTGTTTTAAATGCAGGAATTTTAGTCACTTGATAAGAGATTGTCCAAAGCCTCCAAAGAACAAATCTCAAAAAGGATTCAATAATAGAGATTGTAAAGATAATGACAACAAACCAAAGATCAACGAAGTTGCTCTCATGGCCAATGACACCGAAGAGGTACTTTCTGACTCGTCATACTCTTTCATAAATGATAACACGTTAGATATAGAATATAACAAATTATGTAAAATCATTCTAAAAATCATAAGTAAAAATAAGTTCTTAAAAACCAAAAAGGAATTTTTAGAAAATAAAATTCATCAGTTAAAAGAAAAAGTCATAGGATTAGAAAAAGGTAAAAGTACTAAAACATGTGTCTTATGTCAAGAACTAAAACATGAATTAAAAATACTAAAGCTTACCCAAGAGAATCTTATAAAACAAAACTTCGTTTTTAAAAGATTCGATAAGCACATAAACTGTACAAATGATACAATGAGGTTACTAAAAATACCTTATGGTAGTTTCAAGAAAGATTTCATGAAAAATGGTCACTTAAATGATTTTCAGATTCAAATGACAAAAGAAAATAAGACTACACCAACTGAGTCAGTGACCCACGGATCCCACGGATCCAAAACTTTGGATCCGCGTGGTATAACCAAAGGATCCGTAGGTACAGTACAGAAAAGTCAAAACTTAAATAGTATTGAACCTGTTAAGATATCTAGAGAGCCTAACACTAATTCAATTAGAAGAAAAGATAATAATGAAGTTAAAACGACAGTAGACACTTCATTATATAAAGGAACAATGCTTAGTGAACAAATTCCATTTGACTACCTCCAAGATATTAGTGAACCTTGGTAATATTTTGATTAACCCAAAAGGACCCATGAGATATTGGGGACCAAATACTTGAGCTTTCATTAGGTATGCTTGAAAGAAAGGATTAGATCCAAATGAATGGATGAATGGAACTTCAAGATACATTGCTAAAAACTAATGTATCTTCTCAATCCACAAAGTGTCCAACGGAGGTTACATTTTGTTCAATAACATTCTTAGAAACAATCATTGGAAAAAGGTACGGTTCCTCATAACTCCTCATGATAATTGCTCTCATAGATAATTCAGATTTCATACTCACTTAATATAAGTTATTGGTACCACATCTTTAATATAGTATTTGAAAGTTAGCATGATGAGTAGGAAAAGGTTCTTAAACCTTTATGACATAAAATTAGATTAAAACACATAAAGACAAGTATTGTTTTAACTTGGATTATATCTCAACAATATAGCATCAATACTTAGATAGTGTCAATAAAATAGGATAAGTATATAGCATATTCTCTCGGCATTGCCGTGATCACAAACTTAAGCAAGCATCAAAAGTTTGGAATGATCAACTTGTCAAAATAAACCGTAAGTACACCTAGTAGAGAACACTCTTTACTAAGTAGGATCATGTGCTTTTAGGATGACATCGTCTCCAAATCAACTTGTCAAGATATGCCATGACTTCTCAAAAATTATGCATAACAAATCATGAAATAAGTAGATAAACTTCATCTAAGATCTTAAAAAAGTTAACAATTAGGAAAAAGGATATTTTCAACCAATTTGAATATATCACGGATATGTATAAGAAAATTTAGACTGGAAACCATTTAAAAAACACTCACGTTCTCCTAAACCAGACTCACCAAGGATAAAGATAGTAAATACACAAGATGACCCTAAACATATAGATGCATCAGGTAGAATATTCTATCCCATAGCTCCAAATATTATATATGTCTACACTTTCAAGAAAATTCCAACTTGAAGCCATCAAACATTTAGGAACTTAAGAGACATTTATAGTATCTCAAAGGTACAGGTGTAGAAACCATAATATATGTCAAACTAAGATCATCCCGGTAATTAGAGATATAGGAATAGTTCAAACAATATGTGTACTAATGTGAGACATTGTATCACATCATGATTTACTAAGAAACAAATGGTCCTTGCTACCTTAAGTCAAAGTGTGGAGAAACTCTAGTGGTCTATAATATTAACCTCTATAACCTTTTTTCGCTTGTTGCAACAACATTGCAACAGTTCTCCTCAGCAAAAATTTAGCTTAACTTTTTCATCATCATTTCCGTCCTAAACAATGTTTAGATGATGAGAACATCTCGAATTGAGAAAGTTTCTCAAAAGACAACATTGATAATCCTCTCACAAATACCTCAAGAAAGAACCCTACTTCTGTCCATGGATTATTGAAAACAATTGTTCGAATCCTAGTTCAACTAAAAAAAACAGAAATAACCAAACATATATTCTGATCCTGCGGATCCAATCGATAACAAGGGCGGAACCCTTGTTTGGGATCCGCCGGATCCGTGCTTTGCTGAGACTAATTCTCAATAAACAGACACTGTTTACTGTTCATTACACTCCTAACCACATAAAAACCAATTTGTTGACGACCCTTATCATCCCAAAACTAAAAAATTTCATTCGCCACAATTAACACGTTATTAATTGATCATTGTAAGTATCCTAATCCATCTCAATCTCTTGTTTGTATCTAGAATTCATATAGGTTGCACTAAATTAAATTAGGGATTATCAAAAATAATGAGGCACTTCAAAAACAACTATCAAATCATGTTTTCAATTAGACACTACAATTATCATCAAATACTCCATTAAGATTACTTTTTCACAACTAGGAAAAACTACTTTCAATCATTGTTCATACAAAATCAAAAATGTTATAATCCATATGTATTTTCGGATCAGGAGTGTTTGGATTATCTCATATTTTACTACAAAAATCTTTGCATCAAAAGAGTCGAGATAATCATACTCCACATTATTTTCATTCAGACACATATGTATATGTTATGTGATTCTAACTTAAATTGTATGTCTAGGAAAACCATGCCTCCCGCTACTAACTATGATCACAAAAAGACCACCAACTACCTACCTAAACATCATCAAACAAAGGGACTCTCAGAATCTCAAGTCAAAATTTTTAAAGCTTTAGAAAGTCGGTACATTCATGAAGGCAGAACTGTAGATTCATCATTCTTAGAAGAAACAAACATCCGTGACCAAATGACTGTCATTCAATTTGATGCACTCCTAGACATAGATGAGCCAATCATCCCTAGGTTCATTCTCGAGTTTTATGCTTCCGTGAAACTCGTCACTGATGACCTTGGATCTTTTAGCATCCATTTTAAAATAAACCAAAATCCCTACAATTTCCCATTAGATCATTTCGGGGAAGTATTAGGCATTCCTAGAGAAGGAACTTGTTTCTACTCGCACAAATGGCCTTTAACCATTCTTGATTCAAACCTAGATCGTGAACACCCATATGATACTCCTTTAACTCCTAAAGAAACAATCTGTGATCATCTTTTCAAGCCTAGAAGCAACCAAACTAAGAAACTCTGAGGAAAAGATGTTAGTCGTGATCCATTCGCTATGGAACTCAATGAACTTAAACCCGAATTTAAGAAACTTGAAGAGATTCTTAGAGAAAATGTCATTAGCACTATTGGAAACAAAGATCATGTGAATGCAAGCTTATGCTACATGCTCTATTGTGTGTCTACTCATCAAAAGTTCAATCTAGCCTACTATATCGCCAAAAGAATGGTTGATATACGTGTCTTAGGAAAAACCTCAATGCCATATGGAATGCTTCTTACACGTTTGTTTAGAGCTTCCATTCCTATTCCTCTAGACTCATTCGGCTTTGTTCCAGACTACATCGAAGTCAAACACACTTTCGTTCCGCTTAGTGACTATAGAGTGGCAGTAGGAAAAGGGAAACGGGCTCACACCTCATCCTCATCTTCATCATCATCATCAGCTAGTGATGAAGATGGTTTACCTAACTCTAAGCTTCCTCCAATCAACTACTTGAGTCAACTTCCTTCCCTTGATGATGAATCTGCGGAACATCGATAAGCAAAGGGAATTTTAAAGAATGTAGGACGATGGATGATGAAACTCCGCAAGGATCAGAAGAAAATACTTAAATTATTGAAAGATAAGTGAGATTTAAAGAGTGTTTGGTATAATACGTTATTAGACTATGTATTGTTAAATTTATGTGCTTACTAAGACCTGATGATAGTACTTGACTCTTTTGTGGTTTAGCTCAACTTGAACTAATGATAACATGCATTGTTATCAATTTTCCGAATTTAAGCCACTGTTTGGCTTAACTTCTTTTGCGATGAAGTTTGTAGATCAATTTTATTTATAAAGTGTGCTAGAATCTACATATTTGGTAGCTTTGCTTTACATAATAGACAATAGATATGTTCCAGGAGAATTTTCGGGTTTTCATCGAAAAACGCAAAATTTGCATTGCTCTCTGTTTGTTTTAGGATTTTTGTTTGGCGGAACTGGCGGATACCTCAGTTTGGATCTGCCTAGTGTTAACGTTGGCTCCGCCTATCTTAAACCTGCGGATCAGACGGATCCAAAAGTTTTGGATCCGCATGCTTTGTCAATTGGATCCGCAGGAATACACAGTAATCTTTTTCACAAATTCCAACTCATTCCAATACTTAGATTGTAGTTTAGCTTTCTTAGATTATATTTAGACATCTTAGAAAATTAGGAAAATCCACCTCCCACCAAAATTTGAATATTTTGTCCTGCTCATAACTCACAGACTCTTTCATTACCTTCTCGAAAACTGTGAATCAATTACATTTCTCCCTTTTGAGTCACCTTTCTGCATACCTTCATGTCAACTACATTTCTATGGATTGACTTTGTCAATAGGACAAACTACTTTATCTTACTCCAATTCTTTGAATTTTACACATCATTAAATCCAAACACCAACTTCCATAAAAAATGGGAAGTATAAATTAGAACCTTAAGATGATCATAACACACTAAATCTTCATCTTCTTTGCACACCATTCTTGTAAACCTCTCACAATGCACAAATCAAACAAATCTCATATGTCTAGACCATACAGACAAACCGCTAGAATTAGTGTTAGACCTTACTGGCTCATTAATCCAGTTCCAAACGTAAGCTCACTAATCATATCCACTACTATCACTACAACTTCTATCATAACTCCTATAGTCAACATGTCTTCATCTTCAAAATCACCATCACCAATCATAATTCCACTAGGTACAACATCATCACCCACATATAGCACACCACCACCTGTAGATTTGGCCTCTCATATTTTAGACAATTTTTTTCTATCAGACACTAACATTTTTCCTACAAGCTTAACGACAGATCTGACGGATCCCTAATTTTGGATCCGCCATGTGTTAGCCTTGGCTCTGCCATTCTTCAACCTGCAGATTAGGCGGATCCGAAAATTTGGATCCGCACGCCTTGTCGATTGGATCCGCAGGTATAACAGTAAACTTCTTAAAACTTTTTGACTCATCCCGATTCTTAGATTTTAGTTTCTAGTGTTCTTTAGAATAGGTTCACTGATCATTATACATCTTAGAATGATTTAGAAACTCTTATAAACTTAAGAACAACATTTCCCACCAAAATTTGAATTTTTTAATTTAAGGAGTGAATTACCTTTCTAATACAAACAAGGAACCCTTTTTAGGGATCCTTCAAATTCATGGATACATCACATCACAGGATTTTCCACTATCCCTTTGCATTTATTGCATATCTTCATCATATTACTCAACACAAGTTCTATGGATTGACTTATGTGATGTGATTTGCACAAATTTTTGTTCCAAATCATTAGGAACCAACATTCTCTATTGGATTTACATCAAATCCAAACACTAGTTTCTATAAACCATCTGCCTATAAATTAAGATCATAACTTAGAGCAAAACTCACTCATTTACCTTCTTCACCACATATAACCTGTACATCTTAGTTCTCTTAGCTCACCATGACCAAATCAAACAACTCTTCAACCTCTAAACCTCCAAAATGAACCGCACGCATTAGTGTTAATCATCTTCTCTTAATATCTCATCTCCTATTGCAAGTGAGAATTTCCTCAATCTATCAACACCTACACCATCAAATGTGGTCATACAAACTCCTCCTCCAACAATCACACCCATAGCAACCACACCACCACCCGCTCCATCACAGACTATCAAATCCCCATCACCCCCAAAATCACCCAAGTTGCAACCTATGGAGCTATTTAGGACTCCACCTACATCACCTCATCCATACCTTGATGACTTGGAGGATCTCCCACCAAGATCAACCAATCCTCCACCCATGACCTTTGAAGGTCAAGAGCCTATGCTTTTTCATCCGATTTTCCCGGATATCCATGGTCCTTTATACCATGATGCACCATCATCTCAACCTCTCTCACCCACATCAACTCTCATTTCCATAGACGAGGCAATGTGGATCAATTTACCTCAAACCCAAGAGGAGATTAGTGAAGAGCTCAACCGTCTTTACACTCTCTCGGGTATGGTAGATCACCGCCTCAATGAAGCCATGGACCTCCAAAACATCCTCATGAACTCCCTCCAAACACCACCACCAACCAATGAACAAGCACAACCACCACTACCCAACAACCAATCACCACCACCACCACCACAACCAAATGAGTCTACTCTTCCGCCCGGTTTTCCTCGCCATGATTACAACATGTGTGAAAGAACCGCTCACATAGCTCAAAGGACAAACATTTTGATGCATGAGCTCCAAAATGAAATGAGGTTCATATTGAACCACATTCTTGAGCGTCTAAACGCCATCTCTCATCCTCCTCAATAGGAGTGTTCTAGTCTCATTATATAGGACCTTTAAGGATGTTGTCTTAGGATTTTTTAGGTTGTATTTTTCATTTTATTGTAACTTCATATTTTTGTGAATTTGGTCACATATTCTCAATATATATATGAAGGTTATATGTTATGCTTGTGAGTGATCAATATTAAGCATATTATCATTATTTAGGTGTCTAACATCATTATATAGCTATTTGAAATCTACATTATAGTTTGATCACTTTTACTTTAGGTACAAAATTTTGATCAGACACTACATTTTGACTTTTTCAAGTCAACAAGATTAACATTCTTATTTAGATGACCATTTCATATGCATTATGCTTCTCCATTGAAGCTATTCACAACTAACATTTCTTTTGTAGCATCTCATACCCTTCAAATGTATACGTCGGGAATCTTATAATGGAGAGTATACATCAAGGGGGAGCATTTCATCTTTTTAACCATTTGTTTTGTAGATTCATGCATCGTTACCTTGTTACTCCATTTAGGGGGAGTATCAAACAAGGGGGAGCTCTTAAAGTTCTCAAAATCGCATTCCGCTATGCAACTCTTCTTTTTGTTTTGACAAAAAGGGGGAGAAAGGATTAAGTTTGCATAACTGTGTATCATCACAGTACACACACTTTTGCATAAAAATAGTTTTTAAACTCAAATAAAACAAACTTAATCTATATTTTAAAGAACTCATGCTATATTTATTCCTTTTCTAAAAAATATACTTTATGTTTTATCATCAACAAAAAGGGAGAGATTGTTAATACAAATATCGTCCTAAAAACGTTATTTATATTTTACGATCTTTACTTAGTTTTGTTAATGACAATTACAAAGTATATCTTTTAGCAAATTATAAATACTAGCTAAAGTCACTTTAAAACACATTTTACATTTCACAAGATTACTTAGAATTACATTTTACACATCTACTAGTTTATTTCCTTAAAAGGAAACTTTATTTTTAAAATAATACAATGACATCATGGCATGCATCATACATAGATTATGTGATATCTTAGTTAGATCTTCAAGCAAGATTGTTGACTTTGGAAGATCTTGATATGACAACACAAAGATATGGAAAGATTGTGGAAGATTTGGAGAGATTTGATAAATCTCTTAGCTGTCATACCTGCGGAACCAAACGTCTACAAAGACGGATCCCTTTTATGGGATCTGCCGGATCCGTGGGTTGTTCACCAAGTTTGCCTATAAATAGCAGACTTATCATTTGAGCATTTCATCACTTACAAAGTAGAAAACATTCATCCATTTATTTACTAACCCATATTAGTCATATCATTGATCTCTCTTTTGTAGCAAAGAAGATCAAGCTAAAGAACTTCAACAAACATACTGTTGCAAGTTCTAGTAGTTAAGCACTGTGTGATATAGTTGTAGTTCACACATCATTATTTGTATCATTTATCTCAGTGAGTGTGGTTAGTGTTTTAGTCCTCAAAACACAAAGAGTGTAGGGAGTGGTTGTACCTTTGCGAAAGAACCAAACGGGAGTGGTTGTACCCTTGTAAAGAACTCGACATCTAGCTTAGTGTCGGTAATTGTATAAGCGACGTTAGGTTGGTTCTGCCTTGAAGTAGAACTCGGTGTTTAGCTTAGTACCGGAAAAGGAAGTAAGCAACGTGTTAAGGTTTTCTTCACCTAGAAGGGAGTTTGTTTCTTAGTAAAGGATTACTCTCGAGTTAAAGGCTCGGGGAAGTGGAGTAGGGCAAGGAAAAGAGTCCTTGTAGCCGAACCACTATAAACATCCGTGTTATGTGGTTTGATCATTCCTCTATTTACTTTTTGGATATATTGTTTGATTATTTTTGTGTGCATAGTTTCATTGAATTCACATAAGTTACAAAACAGTTTAAATTAATTTTAAACGGTAAAACTATTCAACCCCCCCCCCCTTCTAGTTTTCCACATAACCAACTAGTCCAGAGCAAACGGTTTCTGGTAAAGACTAATCAAATCCGTTTATGGTTGCCAATTTACCTAAAATTGTAAGGTTATCAACTCACCATATCTAACTGTGAAGAGTTGGCTAGTCCAAAGAAAACGGCTATTGGTAAAGACATATCAAATCCGTTGATAGCTGATAGTTTGCTAAAAACTATATGTGTGTTATAATGCTTAAAATTCATATAAGTTAATACTGTTCTTTGAAATTTTTTGATAATGGTTTTTACTGCTAGTGCAAAGTTTGTACTGCTAGTGCAAGTTTGTACTACTCAACTAGCTGTTGGTACTGTTGTGTCAGTAATTAATTTTGGTGTAAAAACTAGCCGTTGGAAGTTTGTTGAGATTTTTACTGTTTAAATTATTGTTTTTAAGAGATCCTCTTGTAGATATTTTAACTTTTATTCTATTATAATCTTATCCTAAAATAAAAGTTAACTTATTCTTTAAGTCGGTCAAATACAAACCCTAATTTTCTCAATAATATCTCATCTCACTTTCATCTTCTACTTTCTAACCTAAATTTTCACTATTCACCACAGTCAAATCAAATTTTTACTGAGAATATTATGGCTAATTTGGAATTTATCAAAACGCACAACTAGGTTGCTTATTAGAAGAAAACAGAGGAAGGGGATGGACCAAAATTTTCTGAGATTGGGGACTTCTTGAACGCGTCTCATATTAGGTATGCTTTAATTGTTTCCCCTACTCTTATTGTCTCTCATATCACACAGTTTTGGCAAACCGTCATTATCAAAATTAGTGAAGAGGAAGACATAGAAATTCACTCCAAAGTGGATGGCATATCTTTTGTTGTTACCGAATCTACACTTAGGAGACATCTTAAGTTGCAAGATTCAGATGGTATCAACAATATGCTAAACACTGAAATTTGGCAAGAAATTGCCAGAATGGGGTATGATACATCCAATCAAAAACTCATTTTTCAAAAGGGATGTTTCTCCCCACAATGGAGATTTCTAATACATACTCTCTTACATTGTTTAATTCCCAAAAGAACATCATGGAAGCAATTCAGTAGCAATATTGCTATTGCCCTCATATGTCTGTCAACAAACAAGGTTTTCAATTTTTCAAAATTTATATTTGAGAGTATGGTTGCAAATGTGAAAAGTAAAACAAAATTTCTTATGTATCCAAGATTTGTTCAAAGCTTTTTGAATAAGAAAAAGAATTTGCTCAGGCAACATAAAGAAATTTTTCCTACTCCTAGCCTACAATCAAAAGTTTTTTAAAATATGGCTATGGCTAGTAGATTGTTTAATGGGGTAGAAATACCTCTATTTCCAGAGATGATTCAAGTTGCTCAGGGTGAAGGGTCAGTACACCCAACTGATCCCCAACCAACACCCATTTCAGTTCCAGAAATAACCCAACCACACCTAATTATCACAACCTATAGGAGAAGGTCTACACCTAGTATAACTAGAGTGGCAACTGGATCCTTGCCCAATGACTCACCTCTCCTAGCAGGTAACACAGCTAGAAGTGATGAGGGCAGAGATAAACTAACTGAATTGACGAATCTTTGTACAAAATTTTCTGAAAAAGTGGAAACTTTAGAGAATGATCTGAAAAACCACAAGAACAACTTTGCCAAGGTGTATACTAAATTGACTCTCAGGGTAAAGAAGTTGGAAGATCAGCTAAAGAGGAAAAGATCAAGAGTGGTGATAGATGATGATTCTTCAGATAGTGACTCAGATGATTCAGATGATGATGAACAACTTCAATACTTATTAGACTCAGATCCAATTGTGAGAGCACAAGGAGTGCAGCTTCTTAAAGATCAGAGTTTAAGTGAAGAAGAAAAGTCTGCAAAGCTCACTGAATTCATTTTGAAGAAGAATAAAGAAGTTGCTTGGAGCAATCTTATGCAGAGGATCAGAGAAAGACAAAGTAGAGGTTACAAAAGGAAGATGCCTACTTATAAAGAACAGATCAGCTTCATGAAGAGTTATTTGAAAAATCAAGCATTGTGGAAGCAGAGTTACTTTAAAGGAAGATCTGATGCTGAAATTGAACAAGCTTACTATTCAGCTTATGCAAGACTCAACAAGCCAATTTCAAAGGATTTCAAAATTGATACAAGGCATGGTAAAGGAAAGAAAAGGGAAGCAGAGGTGTTAGAATCTGATACAGCAAAGCAACAAAAGACTAAACCTAAGGGATTAACTGATGAGCAAATCAAGAGTATGATTGTGGTAGTTCCTGAATCCACAAACATCAATCCAATTCAAACAAAACATCCTATTGTAGATTGGAAAGTATTCACTGAAGGTAGAATGAAAGGATGGAAGATCATGAGAACTGGTGGAATATCTGAGAGATACAGATTATTTGAAGATTTGCTTAAGGGTTTTGATAGGGAAGATCTTAATCAGTTATGGAACTTAGTACAAGACAAGTTCAAAGTTGCAGATCCTAGTGAAGATAAAGATAAAGAACTATAGGTACAGCTGAAGAGGATTTATGAACCAGATGGTGGAGAAGCTATATGGATATTTCAAGCAGTGATCAAGGATGTCTCATGGAAGCTTTTTGACACATGTGGTGTACACAGAATTTCTACCAAGGATGGGATAGAGATATATATGCTGGTTGAGAAAGACTATCCTTTGAGAACAACTGTATTAGTTACTTTAGTGCATTTAAAATTGGAGGTTGATATAGATTCAAACATGGCTGATATGTTAATCAGAAGAATTTGTGATATTGTTGAATAGAGGAAAGCCCAGACAAAGAGAATTACTTGATGATGTTTGGAAGAATCCCCACATCATGGAGATGAAGTTTAATTCGGAAAAAACTTAGTGATTTGGTAAGAAATCATAAGTTTAGGGGAGGATTGTTAGGAATTAAACCTAACAGTTAGTACTGGTGGTTATAAGTTAGTACTGATGAAGAATTACTGAAGACAACACTGACAGTACTAAGTCAGTTAGTACTGCTCACATAAGAAGTTAGTACTGCTCATATTTTTGTAAACGTGTAATAGATAATTATAGAAGGGATTTTGTAGATATCCTTATTAATATAGATTATAGTTATCTTGTACAGGAATCCTTGGTGTATAAAAGGATTGCCTAGGTTAAAGTTTAAGAAGGACTCATTCATAGAGATTCAAGGTTGTAAACCCTGGTGATAGAAGATCACTCGTATTATTGAGATTATTGAATCGTTTTGGTTATACTTGATTGTCTTTATTGTTCATATACACAAACTCAAACACTATTCCATTCATACAAACAAATCTTCTAAGTGTTAGCTAGTAAATTCCGCATGCTAGTTAATATTACTCAAAGTATCTATCTAACACAAGGCGTGTGTTTAGATCCGGTCAAAGATGAACTATTAAATAAAGAAATTATTAACGTTAAAGAGTCTAAAGATCACCCTTTAGAAATAGTCATAGGAAAATTAAATAAAAGAACCTTACGTTGTCAAGCTCAAAATCAAAGTAATCTCTTTTGTTTGTATCTTCTTTAGAACCCAAAAACGTTAACGAAGCTATTAAAGAAGAAAGATGGATAATGGCTATGCAAGAAAAATTAAATCAATTTGTAACTAATGATGTTTGGAACCTTGTTCCACCTCTTAAAAATCAAACCATAATTGGTACAAAATGGGTTTTTAAAAACAAACTAGATGAAAATGGGATAGTATCCCGCAAAAAAGCTAGACTTGTTGCACAAGGGTATAACCAACAAGAAGGAATAGATTTTGATGAGACCTATTCTCCCGTAGCTAGATTAGAATCTATAAGAATCCTTCTAGCTTATGCTTGTGCTAAAGATATCAAGCTTTATCAAATGGATTTAAAAGTGCTTTTCTAAACGGTTTCATAAATGAAGAAGTGTACGTGTCACAACCTCCCGGATTCATAGATTTTGAATAACCGGAATATGTATACAAACTTAAGAAAGCTCTCTATGGTCTTAAACAAGCTCCTAAAGCTTGGTACGATAGACTTAAAACATTTCTCTTAGGTAATAAATATACAGTGGGATTAGTAGATAACACTTTATTCACCAAGAAAAGTAAACACATATTATCATTGTTCAAATATATGTGGACGATATTATATTTGGATCTACTTGTCAAGAATTGTGTGATGATTTTCCTAAAATCATGCACGATGAGTTTGAAATGAGTATGATGGGAGAATTGAACTTCTTTCTCGGTTTACAAATTAAACAACTAGAAGATGGTATCTTCTTTAACCAATCTAAGTATATTAAAGAAATGTTAAAGAAATCCGGACTAGATGACTTTAAATAAATTAAAACACCAATATCATCCGACACTAAACTTACCAAAGACGAAGACAGTGAATCCATTGATAACACCAAATACCATGGTATGATCGATAGTCTACTTTATCTCACGGCTAGTCGGCCGGATATTATGTTTAGTGTTTGTTTATGTGCTCGCTTTCAAGAAGATCCAAAATCTTCTCATCTCTAAGCCATTAGAAGAATCTTTAGGTACATATAAAAGGTACAACTCAATTGGGGTTATGGTATCCTAAAGGGACAGGGGTAGAAACTATTGTATATGCAGATTTTGACCACGCAGGTGAGTATGTTGATCGCAAAAGTACAAGTGGTGTTTGTACATTTATGGGAAATTTTTTAACATTGTTGTTCTATAAGAGGTAAAACGCAATAGCCATCTCTACTACCGAAGCAGAATATGTATCCGCAAGCAAAGCATGCCAACAAGCACTATGGATGAAACAAGCTCTTGTTGATTACGACATCCGTCTAATTGACATTGCCATCCTCTACGACAAAAAAGGCGCCATAGATCTTAGCAAGAATCCAGTCTTGCATTCTCGCACCAAGCATATAGAAATAAGCCATCATTTCCTAAGATACAATGTTCAAAAAGGAAACTATTCTATTGAGAAAGTTTCTTCCCAAGACAACATTGCCGACATCCTTACCAAGCCGTTGAAACGAGAACCGTTCAACCTTCTACGATTAGGACTAGGCCTTATGGAACAATCATCTTAATCTCTCTTCTAACTTCTCTTTCTACAAGGTACGCATTTCTAATTCCTCTTCTGAGTTTAGGATTTCTATATCGTACAAATCACAAATATTAAAATCTATGGGGTTTTATGTTTATACTTACACAAATATATACTTCACTTTATCAAAAATTGCATCAAATCTTTAACAAATCTATTCTTCTAAATTTACACCCCATACGTTCAAATCAAATCTTCTCACGTTTAGGACACTTATGTCTTTCATACATAGTTAATACAAAATGAAAACCTTTCTCATGCATCATCTCATATGTCTCTTGAATGCTAAAGGGAATACATAACTAATATGTATTTTCGGGTACATTCAAATGTAGCTACATTGAACTAATGAGTGTTCGGGTTGTCTCAAGTATATATATACGTATTTTACACTTCTATCTTCATTTTTCTTTCTAGAGTCGAGATAACCGCAACTCCTCATAGTTTACATATAGGCACACACTAGTCCTAATGTATTTTCTAGGCAAAATTTCTGTCTGACTGCATCAGATACCCGGATCCCTTATGGGATGAATCCGTGGGAACCGGGTGCACATAAGACAATTTTGTCTTCTTTTGACGTTTTTAAATTGAAATTTATTACTTTTACCACTTTATACTTAATATTTACTGAGTTTAAGACTTGGTGCTTAACCTCTTATGATTACTTGCATTCAATTCATATCTAATCATTAGATTATGCGTTAATTTGAGGTTTTAGCATTCATTGCAATGCATGATTTCTCTCTAAAAATAAGGTCCTAAGATGCTTGCCTCTCCATCACCCTCATCTCCTCTAAATCTCAGAAACTTAGTAAACCATGGCATCCAAAAGATCTCAATCCGCTCAAAACCGTAAAGATTTATTTAGCGAAATCAACACCCTTCAAAATATCATCAACATACTTGAACAACACATCCAAGAAACCACTCATGTTCAAAGCTCAAACTTCATCCTACCACTTTCCATTATAGCTCCACCACCTAAAGTTAGGAAAACCGCTAGGATTAGCATTAGGCCATGTTGATTTGGCGACCCACTATCTTTTTCCAACAACTCATCACCTCCAAGCAACTTCTCACCACCAACCGACTATAACATGGCACCACTACCATCTCCACAAAAATCACCTCCTAAATCTCGTATGCTCACTACCTTAGAAGAACTACTTAAGACTCCAAATACTACTCCAGTACCACTATCTACTCCTCCACCCACTCCACCTCAAACCTCCAAGTCAACACTACCACTTTCATCCAACATCATCCCCAAAGAACTAGTTTTCTCCACTCCTCCAACCTCTCCAAATCCCTTTAATAACCTTGAGGATCTACCTCCTAGGTGTAAAAATCCACCACCTCTACCATCCATCAACTCAATTAAACATGTTGCTAATCAACCTCCACCAATCCCCGATGTCATGGATGTTGATCACTCTCTACCAAACTTTCCACTAACTATTCCACACCCATTTGATGAATCTCTACCACCTCTCCCACACCATATCTTTTGCGAACATTGCCAAAGCTCTAGGGAACTCGCCATATAAATTAGGGATGAAATGCGATTCATTCTTAGACACATCCTAGATCGCATTATCATCATCACCCATCGAAACTTCCGCCTCTAAAGGATATGCAGGCATCCAAGACCAATAATATATTTTTTTCTTTTCTCTTTGTTCTTTTCATGCTTATTTTTAAGTCTTTATAAGAACATATCCTTGTTCTTATTTTTACAAGTGCGTATGGCCTAAATACCACTACATTTTTTTCGTTTTATTACAAGGATTAGTCTTATGTGCCTTGGCTTTCTCTCGTCTTACTTCTCATCTTTAGATTCGTTATCATGATATGGATCTATTATTACTAACATCTTCTTATGTAGGTTTTCGACTCCATCTTTCACTTGAGGTCCTCATCTAGGGGGAGTTCACGTCAAGTAGGAGCTTAGCTTTTGGGATATTCATCCCGCCTTATTTTTCTCTTTGACACTCTTTTTGTTTCGACAAAAAAGGGGAGAAGAGATTAAAACTTAAATCTTTTTCAAAACTTTGAAACCTCTAATCCTTAAGTTTTACTCATCATAATTTTATGTTTTGTCATCTACAAAAAGGGGAGATTGTTAACACAAATAAAACATAAAAACGTTTATTAATATTTTTCGATCTCTTTAAGTTTTGTTGGTAACAACATAAAATTTTATCAAGTACAAATCTAAAGATTACATGTTACTACAATTATTTTTACTTACTTACATTCTATTTAAGTTATTTATTTTGTTTGTGTGACAAATGGTAAATTTGCCCTAATATTAAATTCATAACCATCCATTTATTGTGACTAAACTGTCAGGTTAGGTCATTATGTGATTATAACGGGAAACAGACCTGCACTTATTGACACTCGGAAATCTTACCAAGGAACAGTGAAATTATCACATCTAATAATTTACTCATGATTATTGTATTGAAAACGGAAGGTTATCCCAGTTTCACACGAACGGACACCACACGCAAACCTGGAATAAATTTGAGTGAATAATTAAGGACTCGGAAAAATATTCAAGTGTTACATAACAAATCTAAAAATATAAACTCACGTATTGATGACGGTTTCAGGACGGATCCGAATTTGACACAGCTTAACGAAACGCGGGTATTAAATTACCCCACCCTAACTAATAACCCACTCAATCCTTGAAATTAAATACTACTCCTCCACTAACACACTAATCAAAAACCTGTAACCCTATTACACTTTTTGTTCGCCCCCAACTCTTCCCCATACCCTTCGAACCATCACCATCTCCAAACACAGTCCATATCAAATCCTTTTGACCTAGAATTTTTGTCCTCAACATGAATCACGTGCTAATCTAGGTTAAAGACCCATAGAAGTGGAAATAACACTTAAGTAGTAAGATTCTTCTCCCCAAAAACGGAAAGACCTTATGGAATTACTCTCCACAATCCGCCATAAATCTACGCCTTCAAGGAGATGTCGAATCACAACTCCACTCAAAAATACCACAAAAATCTGAGAAGTTCTCAAGGAAGGATAAAAGTGGAGGTTGTGATTCGGTTTGGAGGTTGGGATTTATCGGATTGGAGCAGTGGGTTCTCGGGTTAGAGATTAATTAGAGTGTTCATCCCTTAAAAATCCTTGAAAGGTTCGATATCGATTCGGATTTAATTAGTCTTTCTTATTTTTTTAGAACCATTTATGATAATTAATTTGAGGTCGAATGGATGAATAAAAATAAGTAATTATTTTTTAGTTTTCTTGTTTCGAAATGATTTTGAGGAAACACTTGCGTAGGATCATGTTAGTTTGGATCAAATAAGGATAATGATTTGTAAGAAAGTTGTTATATTGTTGTTGTTGTCATTGTGGTTAGTGTGGCATGAGAAGTAGGGATTATAGGACTCGATTCGTGTATTTAGAATTGATAAGCCTTGCGACTGCCTTGCGTTTAAAGAACTCTAGGGAAGCACGGGCTCGCGGTTTGAACCTGGATAGAGTGTGACTAGCATAGGAGGGCTAGATAGGATGTGGTATTGTTACTAGATGAGCGAAAACCGCCCACTGTGACTGACCATGAACCAAACCAATGACCACTCAATGCTAGGAGCATTGGTGGTGGATGTTAGCAGGAATGGACCACCTCACGTAGAGGAGGTTTGATTCAGATTCTTGATGATCACTAGACAAGACACATAAGGGTTATGCCTTCGGTTCAAGGCATATAGAGGCACCTTCTAACCCAAGAGCCTACCCACAAAGGATAGCACCGAATTGCCCTCAAATGCAACCCATATAGGGACGAGAGTACTCGAATAGGGCACACCCTTAGGATGGATTGTATTATATGTCATTGTTAAGTGGATGTAAGGAACTTGAGTCATGATAAGCTAGGTTCCTCTGAGGTTGATTTTACATATGTCGAGACATGTAGAGAGGGTTAAGGAACCCAAAACTTGTCATCCCATAGACCTCCAAGGACACAAGTCGAGTAGTACTCGAATATGGGTCAAGAAGTAAAGCCGAGACCATGACTAACAACTCATCTCAGTTGCGAAGGAGAGGAGTTCCAGGGGGCATCACCAAGATAGTAACTTGGTACCTTCTATATTTTGCCTAGTAAAATGTCAGGCCAAACAACCCAGCTACAGGCCCAACTGTTAAGCCCACCTGATAGCCCACTTGACAGCCTTTAACCCAGCCCACTAATGGGCCTGCGTATAAACCCTTTAGCCCACCAGATTTAGTACTAAACACAATCCATTAGTGAGTTAGTTTCCCCCTCTTCGAACCCCATGGGCCGCAGCCCATTAGTACCCATTAGTTTTAAAATCAAATAACTGTTATACAAATATTGTCACGAACCATTAAAATGAGTACGAGCCGTTACGAAACTATATGGTGTTAGTTAATATATGGATACGCAAAAAGGGAAACTTGTATAACCAAGAAACAAAGAAATGAAATTTCATTATAACTTTCATACAACTTATATAGTCAAAATTATTAAACGATTCACAATAACTAATATATAGACAAGTAAAAGCTATTATAGCCGAGTCCAAAAATGGGATTTCATTTACCTTAACATACATGTACATAAAAACTAAATAGCCGAATGTTAAACGCAACGAAAACAACTAAAATGACTAGACTAAAAATATATATATATTGTTATACAATTAAATTTACATACACTTTGGAAAAATAGGGATATATATATATATATATATATATTAGTATGAACTCGTGTAGTAGGATGTGGTACTCCAATTCACGATAGGTATAAACCATAACACACGTCGAGGTATATAACAGTACGTTAACACTTATATTCATTATGTGACAATCAAATAAGGTAAAAGTGAACGTCACTAAAAATATATCATTTAACATGAATAAATTTATCGAAAGATAAAACTTTAAACTAATGTAGTGTAAATTGATCATGATAGTTAAATTACTCAAGTTAACGATATATATTAAACTTCACAAATCATTAGGTAATAAACGTCACTAGTAATAACATGAATATAATATCAAACTAAACTGGAATGAATTGGACAATATATATATTGCTCTAAATTAAAATATGTAGAAATGAGTCGAGATAGATTAATTGTAATAACACAAACTTCAATTCTAAGTTGATCCAAGAATTAACGATATATATTAACTTTTAGACCATTTACTAGTTAAGTGATAAACACCTCAAATGTTAAGTCATATTTTAAAACTCAACGTAAACAGACATAACGAATAAGTTACACCATTACAATATATGTATGTACATATCACAACTAAATTTAATTAAATTCGTACCTAGATTGTTAGTGATCCCAACCCCTCATTACCGTACCCTTAGGTTAGTTGTAGAGTTACACCCCGCCATTCCTTAGGAAAGACTCTAGTGACCGCACTTACTGCCACACAAGTGACAACAACATAGGTACCCTAAAACGTTGAAATTAAAATCTGAAGAGACTTGAATCTAACACTTGAAACTAAGACATTGTTATTTAATTTAGGTTGCGTGTTGGTGTCGTGCACTCCTTAATTTCACAGCATTCACTGTTCAGGCCAATAAAGGTGAGTTTATAGCCCTATTTTTTTCTTTTACTTGTTTTGGAGAGAGAAACATGCATAAACCAAGTTTTGTGATTACTATTACTGTTATACCAAAGTTATTACGTAGTTAGCCTAAGTCCTGATATGTCCCCTACTGCCCGAATTTCATGAACCGTTAATTCCGGTTAGGAAGCGTGAATGTTATAAATAGATCTATTGGGAGTAACGTCCCCGTTCGGTTTGACCGGATAGGCAAACGAGCATATACCATATCAATGTACAAGTGTCTGGGATAAACACTTGCCAGGGCTTTTTATGATTTACATGCTTCTAGAGCATGCAGACCTGTTAAAGCTTCGGTTGCATGAACTTAGTGCTAGCGTAATAAAACATTAATGTGACAATTCAATACTTAAACTGTTGATGATATATTTGTCTTTAACTGAAACCTATGAACTCACCAGCTTTTAGCTGACTTTTAGCATGTTTTTCTCAGGTATTGAGGTTTGTACAAAGAGTGGCAAGGAACGGCAAGGCGGCAGATTTATACTTGACCAATGCATTTTTAAATAATAATTAAGACTTGTTTTTGAGGGACCAGTAACCTGTAAACGATTGTGAAATCAAATGTTTTATTTTTATATATATGAAATCATAATAAAGAGTACATCTTATAAAATGTGTAATTGGTTCCTTGATACCTTATGTTATGATTTCCACTTCCGTAGCATCCCAGGGTATTAATGCTTCCGAAAAGTCAGATTTTGGGGGTTTTACAGTTTGTAATAATAAAAGATGTATGTAAATGTGTTGGACTATCCATAGACCCATAATCCATGACCCATGGACCTTGACCCAAAACCCATGGCACATGCTCATTGCATTATGCATGAAATCACAATTGGTAAAATCCATAACCCATGACCCAAAGTCCATGACCCATGACCCGAAGTCCATAACCCATAACCCAAAGTATGTATTGCATCATGCATGACATCATGTTGGGTAGCTATGACCCATAGTGTAACACCCCAACCCGACAAGGGTAAAGGTATCACACCAATGGTTTCATATCAGATCAAAACAAAGCATACATTACAGTAATACAAGGAATCTTAAAGGTTACAAATGAGATTACAAGGAAATACAAAATTTACAAAGGAATAAATACTAAGTCTGAAGATATAAGTTCTTCTAGTCATCTCTACTTCAAAATAACTATCAAAGTCTTCTAAGTCCAAAAGTCTCTTCTCTCAAACCCAGCTTCCAACTAAAAACCTGCCGCATGGAAAGAAATGCGGCTGAGCTTAAAAAGCTCAGTGAACAGATACATATACAAAGCAAAGATAACGAAACAGAAATATAATATGAAGCACTGGGAAATGTCATAAGGTATAAACAAACAATTGGATAATAAGAGAAGGATAGAATAGTCATCCACCACGAGCCCAGAAACTCAAAGTCATAATCTCAACATCATAATCTCACAGTCATAATCTCACAATCAGAGGGGATACCTCTTAGGCAACCAGATAATATGAGGGGTGTCCTCATGTATCATAATAATGGAGTAGCTAGCTCCCAGAAAAATGTGAAAGGCGTGTATTGCACACAAGCACCAGTCACCTCAAAGTCATAATCTCAAAGTCATGTATAACAAGCCTAGGATTGCAATCCATACGCCCCCACTCAAAGTCATCTCAAAATCATAATCTCAGAATCATAATGGCCATATCATAATATAAAAGGGGACGGCGTGAGAAATCACTCCCCCACACAGGAGTCATGCCAGTGGTGCATCACAGACATGGCCAGGTTACCTTCCTGGCTAGGAAACAAAAAGGTGGCTCGGGTATCAAACTAAGAGTCAGGTCTCAAGGTCATGCAAACGGGTTCATCTCAAAGTCATATCAAAGCATATCTCAAGGTCATGTCAAAAGTGAATCTCAAAGTCATATGAAAAGGTTCATATCAAAAGGTTCATAGCAAAAGGGTCATAGCAAAGGTTCATAGCTCAACATCGAAGCATAGGTGATAAGACACCCTTTCTTAAAAAGGGTAGAGTATCCGTACCTTAGACCGCAAGTGAAAACACAACAATAATATAAAGATCGGAAGCAAACTCCTTCTTCAGCGAATCTACACGAATTCATGATCGTCTTAGTTAATAACTTATTTTAAATCAGAATTCTCATTTTAGTCGGCTTTCCATTTTTAGTAACTTTCCTTTTATAAAAGCTTTCCAAAAATAGTAACTTTAATAGTAAGTTTCCTCTTTAAGTAGTTTAACCATATTAAGTAACTTTCTATAATTAGTGACTTTTCATATTTGGTAAGTTTCCATATTTAGTAACCTAATACTTTAAGGTTATAATTGACACTTAAATAGTATTTAAGGGTTAAAATGACCATTATAATAGTTTAGGGTGAATTATGTCAAATTAATAAAGTTTAGGATCATAAATGTAAATTATCAAAATTTAATATTTAAAATGTCAAATAATTAACTTTGGGGTTTATACTGTAAATTATACCAAAATGAAAATTTAGGACTCCGTCGTTTCATAGTTTATTTAAACATACTCTTGACATTAGTTTAGACCGCGGCGGCCAAAATACAATTATTTACATGTATACCCACACGGCTCACATTTATGTATATACACGACATAACTCCATATCCATGCATCATATTTAAACTCTTTACATACTTCTACACCATATATCATGTGTCGACTATAATACATCCCGCTCATATATCGACTCTTATGAGAACTAATTAAGTACGATCCAATTTTATTAATATTACATCTATGTACCCATGCACATGCATATATTCTCTTTTAGTAAAACACAGTCCACATGCATATATTATCTTTTAGACAAACTAAACCAATTTGACTACATTTTGCCTGGCTGTGTGGTAGTTATAGTTGATAACTGTATCTTTTCAATTAACATGTCATTTAAAACCTTTTACTTCAAGAAGCCCATCGTAGGCATTTTTTTTTGTTGGCTTGTTTTCCTTTAGTGTCATCTAGCTTTACAACGTTCATGAATTTAACTGGTTATATTGTCATAATTTTCAAATGAGTGAGGATTTAGTCATGCTAAACAAAAGATTCTAACTTAATACTCATGCGAAAACTTGAACTCATAACTCCAGCTTCACATGTAATAAACATGTTTTAGACTCGCGACTTATCGATTCATCATTTATGTATATTTCGTATTCGTATAATCTGGATGACTTATGATTAGTGAGTGATTTTGTATTTAGATGTTAGTTAAAGGTGTACCTCTAGAATGAACAAGGACAAATAGTAGGTGCAAGGACACCAACACCGATTCGAACATGAACACTATGACTCAACGAGGTATGATCGAAACTGGAACCCGAACAACCAAGTATCAATCGCGAACCAAAAGTCTTCTTGCACCATACTCACGATCTAACCAGTACCACACCAACGATCACCAAGCACGAACCCATAACCAGGACTCACACAGCAGATCGAATCGAGCCATGCACGACACAAAGTCAAAATTCGTACATGCTCCTTTGAATGATGGACGTAGGAACCCAAAGTTTGTGAAATCACACGTCTAGTTTATTCATACGAACATGAAGGAGGTTTAGAATAATATTTGAGGGGTTTGTGAGTTATGAGTGTGGTTTAATTGTGAGACAAAGGCAGATGTAAATCAATGGTGATATGTGCAAATCTTTTCCCCATGCGTGTGATGCACAAGATAGAATGAAGCGTTTGCTATTTTAGGAAGATATGGTCAAATCCTTGACATATGAAATTGAAACTAATTTGACGTGATTAAAGGGGCCTAATGAGTTCTTACCTTTTTCCTTATCTCGAAATCCTTGACAATTATTTTTATTTTTCTCTTTGGTTGAACAATATTGTTTTGTTGACAAAAATAATTACTAAAATCATGGAGCCAATCACTAACTCAAATTGTGGCTGATTTGTATTTTGTTTCTTATACGAATGGTTCACGTTTTTATGCAGTCCTCTATTTTTCGTTGGTGGGGAATATGCAAACTATGCAAAACACATATTAGAAAAAGAAAAGAAAAGCAATGTGACTATCCATATATTGACTTGAGACATTATTTACTTAGTTTAATTATTTTATTATTATGCAAATTTAATGCTTATCTTCCATAATTATTTGTGTACAAGTTTTTAAATAAAATCGGCCTACATGTTATACCTTTAAACGTGCCATAATTTATATCATATGGTTCATACATACTTTCATATAATACTTTAGATTATGTGTTCATATCGTATGGTTTCGATTCATAACATGTTATATAACTCAAGTTTTAATTTATAGCGTATTTTATAAGTTCTTAAAAGTTCAAAATTAGAGGGTATTTTGGTCATTTCGGATTGTTTTAATTTTGGGGTTTTACAATTCTTCCCCTCTAACAAAGAATTTTCGTCCTCGAAAATTGAAGTGAAACGAAACGGAAGCACAAAGAACCAGAAACGGAAATGCGAATGACTTGTTTCTCATGACTCTATCTTGTTGATCAAAATAGCTTCGGTCTCTTCAGAAAGGACATACCATACTGAATTCGGATTAAAAAAAATAACATACCAAATGTAACAAATGATAATCGTATTCTCTCGGAAGAGATACAGGGAATACGTAGGATTTTGACGGATACGCCGTCCATAGAATTTGATTAGACAAATCAGATGAGAACGTACAGAAAACAGATTGTTCGATATCATCAAACGGCAGAAGGTTCTACAACATCACCTAAGATTATTATCGGCAATATAGAGGTCAGGAACACGCGTGACGAGAATCCAAACGTATCAAATCGCATAACGGTGAAAGCAGATTAAACGCATAGATAGAATGAACCTAAAGTCTCACTAACACAGATAATCTCCAACAGCTATCAGAAATTCTCATGCTTCTAAGGCACTTCTCGAAATATCATATGCCCACAACAAGTGCACGTTATATGATGTAAGTATTATCACGTTGGCCAGACGTCATAATACTGGCATCATATAAATATGCCCTCATGATGGTCATACTTTATCTCAAGTCGTGAACAAAACAACTTATCTTAATCCACCTAGTCCTTCTACGGTCTCAGAGGTCATCAAATTCAAACATCATAACTAAGAGGAGAACGAAACTATTCGAAAGGGTAACGGAAATCCTAGAATGTCAATCGAAAATAAGGTACGTCGTTAATGGCGTCAGGTCTTCCACAATTCATCATAGTTCTCATAACAAAACCATCATCCAACAACTGCAGAATAAACACAGAATGAAATTACTAATAGAAAACTTAAATCATTCAAAGGATCTTATCATCAGGTAACGGAAACTTAAGTAGGTTAAGAGGAAGCGAATTACGTCATCAATGGCTTCATCCTTCACAGAATCAACTCTCCCAAAACACAAATGTTCGCTTCAAAATTCATCCATTCCAATACATGATTCTAAATCTCTTCCAATTCCAAGTAGTCTGTCTACGTCTGTCCATATGATCATAGGGTGGAAAGGGATTATAAGCTTGAGTCTGGTCCCTCAAGCCTTCGGCACCTCTTCTAGACACTGTGGTGTGGTAACGTGAATTCCTTCTTGTATGCTTCTTCCATGGTAACGCCGGTCACGAACATCTTCTACTACTCTTCTACAAGGTTCCTAACTCTAACAACGGTCTTCAATCTTGGTCCTTTCTGTGGAAAACTCTGTCATCGCAAGATACCTGGTAGTGCTGTCTGCAACAATCTCCGAACGCCAATCAAACCTATTCCTCCAGAACACAGGGGTCATTCTACTCAATACGAAAATGGTCTATATATTCCTCCTTCGTCTCTGAGCACAAACACACTGTCATACTATGACAATTGTCCAACTACTCGCGAAAACATGATTTTATTAGCCAATACAATTGGCATCATTTAAAACTCATAATGATCACAACGAGTACGAAAGCAGCTTCATGAATCATCTCAGGGAAAACTTCATATCTACTTCACATCACCTATCTTCCTCTTCACGAATAAAACTGAAATGCTTCACGGAGGTTACTCTCAGTTGATCATCTCCCTTCTTAGAAGTTCTTGTGATTACTTCTTCAGTCCTTCGAACATTAATTGAGGCTGTCTGATACGGAATTTACAGAGATAGAACAATTCAATCATTGACACGCGAAAATGAAAAATGATTATGATTAGGTTTACGATAGTCGATACGCTGACGCATAATTTCCTCTTTCTTCTTCATAAACTAATAGGGGTATTCAAAGGGAACACTGAGGTGACAAAACCATATTCCATCAGCTTCTTCAATCTCTTAACTTTTATAGCATCATGGTTCGTCAACTGAGATCGGTCCAAATTTCATTCTACTTCTCAAACAAGAGGGAAACCCAAGAGTTCCATCGGAGAACACCAGAAAATTTGTACAACAAAACTTCCAATGCCAAAGTTGTCAGGAGAAATTTGACAATTAAATGAGGTCGAGGTAAATGTTTCCATAGCGGCGTTAAACTTAACAGATTTGAGCGGTTAAAGGTTATCATAACAAAAGTAGGATGCAAATAGATTTCTGAAGTCACATATCAGATACGGAAATCCCTGGCAGCTTATGAGGGCCAGCCATTCCATAACCTAAAGACCTCAAAATCGAATTTATCAAAAGTAAACGGATACGTAGGATGAGCACGGTCGCCAAGCCAGACGGATAGTTCATATATCAAGGTCAAGTACATGGTTCATTAAAGTGTGGAAATAGATAAGCGAACAATTCAAAGTGTTGGAGTCTTGTTTGGCTATTTAGCATAAGTGGCAGGTAGGTTGTGAATCATCGGTAATACGAACATCGTATAACTGTCAAAAGTGAGGCGTATAGAATATATGTTATCAGCATCATCACGCTCAGTTAACAATTTCACATCGAGACAAAATTATCGTCATATCCTTCCAAAGGAAACTAGTTGACGGCAAGATTCATTATTAAAAGGGAGGGAATAAACTTCTATATCCATGGTTAATAATCACCAGATTTCTCATAGGAGTAGTAATGGATTTTGCAAGACAGAGTAGTATGATTGCGTGGTTTTGTAACCTTACAACAGGTTTTACCTCTCGAGGGATCTCAAGAGGCTTACAACCCCACCAGGCAGTGTACCTGACCCATGTAGTATAGTGTAGTGGTAAGTACGGGGGATTGATCGTTCTCCACAGGGAATAGTGTTCGTTAGGTATGAAAGGCTACTCTAATTAGGTCTAAGGGTTGAGGAAGATTCTTTTTATGTTTTTATAATTTTTATGAAAGCAAGTAAAATCTTGGTTTTGAAGGAGTGGGCGGAATTAGTTGCTAGTCAACTAACCCAATTTACTACGAATGCAAATAAAATAAAATAACAAAAATGAAAAGTGGTGAGAAACTTATGTGTAGAGAAATGTGTTTACTTAGATTTCCTTACTCCCTAACTATCTTTTACCGGTTAATTAGTGTGTATTAGTCGCGTGGATGACGGGTGTATTCCTTAATACCATTCGTGGGGTGGCGTACTTACTTCCCCAAACTCTACAAGCTCCTACTTCACTCCTATGTCGAGCCGGCTAGGAAGCTCCTAACATGGGATCACTAGAATTCGCTTGTGCATTAAATACAACCATAAAAACCTTTAGTACGCGTTTGGTTCATGTTTCTTAAGACGTTCAAGCAAGTTACCGAATAGGAAGTTAGCCAGTTTTCTTAAGCCTAACATAGATAAACAATCATCCAATACAACTAACAACACACTAACAACCAATAATCAATAGCTAGGTTTCATTAGATCTAAGCAAACACAAGATAAAATTAGCCTAACATGTTAAACAAAAGACAAGCATAAGATAGAATCAAACAACACATAGACATATTGAATGATTAATTGATAACTTATCTTTCAATGAAACATGGAAGATCTCAAGGCAAAAAGCCCTGAAAAAGTAGCTAAAATCGTCTTAGGGTTTTATCCCAAAATTCCACACACTAAGCTCTCCCTTAATGACAAAAAATTAGAAAACTATATATAGATTTTTGGATCTGACGGCGTCACCTTATGGAGTGTGACGCCGTCACCTCGCCGCTTCTAGGGTTCCCGGGTGACCTTCTTGACGCCGTCCCTCTTTATCTCTTCAAAAATCCATTCTGGCCTATCAAGGCTTGACGCCGTCGGATTATGAACGTGACGCCGTCCCCTTATGATTTAAGCCGTGACGCCCTTGATTTAGTTAAAGCGTGACGCCGTCAGAATTCTCATGCTAACTCACTGGCCCGTCATGAGTAAATTTCACATCCAACTTTTCTTGCCAAGGCATGACGCCGTCCCATGTTAATTGTGACGCCGTCAAGAGTAACTTTTAGCCGATTCTTGAGACTTTGCCGTTTTCTTCACTTTAATGCTCCAAAAACGTCCAAAATGCCTCCTTTTCCAGATTTCTCCTCAAAAGTACCTAAAATGACAAAAGGAACGATTTAGGGCAATATTTGATCAAATAAATACGATTTCGGGCTTAAATGACCCCTTAAAAGCGGTACACTTTTCGCCTCATCAAATACCCTTACACTTGAGATTTGCTTGTCCTCAAGCAAATGCGCTTTTATTCTAATCAAAATACAAGTTAGGGGTCATTTAATGCAAACATAAAAGTAATTACAACAAATATTCGTTCCACTTCAATCATAATAAGCACGGAGATTATAAACTAGCACCTCACAAGTAGTGTTTAGATACTCACATCTCTCAAGTGTCATCAAAATAAATCTCATAAATGAAAACGGAAAATATCTCTCACTACCTGTCATAGCAAATAGATTACCATAGGCTTGGGAAAGGATCGAAAACCTCCTCCACTAGGCGTAAGCACCTAAGATAAACTATCAAAGAGGGCTTTTAAATGGGTTATAACGTTAGGTGTAGGGAAAAGGAAAACACGGTTTTGTTGGATACGGGATATTTTACTGGTGGCGAGTTAAAGATCTTGATCAATTACATGTACTATACAATGTTGCTAAGCCAAGACTCGACTCGATCTTAAGCTAAAAACGAAATAACAAAATAACAAAAATATAAAACAACCATAAAATAAACGGGATGGTAGTCCGTATGTTTTTTCTATTTTTCATTTTCTCATTTTTTTTTTGTGTTTTTCTTGATTTTTCGATTTTTTTTTTTTTTTTTTTTTTTTTTTTTTTGCATACACTTTTGCCCTACCATCCAAAATAATACATCATAGGGGCGTTGCATTCCCCTTACACTTGAATTTTTACATAACTTTACAAATACTAATCTAATGACTCGAATTAAGATAATTGAAAAACTTGGAGTACTTTTTAAAATATTTAGCACATATGGGGGTAATAAATGATGTTCTTCCCCATTACTCCATTATACTAGTACTTTACCCATGAGTCCCAATCGTCCCAAAACAATATGTACAAGGATATGACTCGACTTAGCAACCATATAATCAACTAGATAATTAACTTGGGGTTAAACAAATGTTGTAACAATAATGCACTAAAGATGAGTGCATACAAGGTAGGCTAAGGCGATTTGGGTGTACATTTAAGTGGGGTGTAACAAATTCTTCCTTTAAGTAAAATGCTTAAAGGTCGAAACGAAAAGATAGGCTCTGAGGGGTGTACTAGGGGTATCGTGTACTAAAAATGAGTACAACGCAAAGGGTGTGGGAGAATTACTTGACCAATGTAGCCAACGTAATTATAACAAAAACACAGGTGTAAAACAATGGGTTAATCCTAATGCCTCTTATCATGTAGTAAATCTAACTACACGAATGTAGTCTCACTTGTGGCCTCGGAATGGTCCTAACGCAAGTTCTAGAATCTAAGTGCTACCGGTACACACATCATAGCATAAATGCTTTTCCTACCAATTCTAGGGGCGAACCTCACATATTTGGGGGTGGAAAATTTTTTAGTGGTACGGTTTTTGTGCTAGTCATATAACTCCTATCCGTGAGACGCTCATTAAGATCAAAGTTTCACTCCTATATGTTGTAAAAAATTTTAAATTTGGCACTAAAATTACCTTAATCAAGTATTTCTCTCAGTTTTATTACACATCTATTATTAAACAAACAAAAATCATGCGCAATTGTATTCTCTAAAATCGTACTTTTACCCTCCCCTTACACTTAAGATGAACATTGTCCCCAATGTTCAAATAATAAGATGTAAAAGCATAAAGTAAAAGAATGAAATCAAATACTCCCCTGATTCGCTCGTTGGATAATGAAATTACACGGTTAAATCTTCTTCCAAGGAGAATGTTGAAGCTCCATGACTAATGCATCGCCATAAGCTTGATTCCATAAACATTTCCTTGTCCAAAATAACCTGTTGAACCTGAGAAAACAAACACGAAAACCTGCATAACATCGGCGGGATAAAATCTATATATAAGGATATAATGCTTGTGGAATGATAATTTTGCAGATTCCTGGAGATTATAAGTTGGAGATTTAATAAAAACTTTTTATGAAAACAAAACTTTCAAAAATTTCTGGAAATTAAATCTGACGCCGTCAGGTTATAACCCCTGACGCCGTCAGAAATGACCTGACAAAAATTTTCATTTTAAGTTTCCGGAAAATTTC
The DNA here is from genome assembly GCA_021014915.2 of Artemisia tridentata subsp. tridentata. NCBI lineage: Eukaryota > Viridiplantae > Streptophyta > Magnoliopsida > Asterales > Asteraceae > Artemisia > Artemisia tridentata. Next base: position 97,870,755 of record CP139501.1, read on the forward strand.
TGGAAAAACCTTTACCTTACTTCCTGGAAATCCTGCAAAACATCACTATGACTCGATACAAGCATTTGACTCAAACAAACACTAATATGTATGCTAATTTATTATTATTACGATTCATGTTCATATGTGTTCTAATAAACCGATTTAGATTTCCCTTACACTTATCTTTTGCAAAATACCTTTATATGTAGTTAAGACGAAGTTAAAAACAACATAAAGCATTTTCACAAATTACTTTTGAACATGAATCAATAAGAATAAAAATTAAACACACATACGAAAAATAAAATCAAACAAGCAAATAAATAAACACACAAAGCAAATAAAACAAATAAAGCTTGGGCTGCCTCCCAAGAGCGCTTGTTTTTGTTCGAGTCACGAGCCTGACTCTACCCTTATTTAATGGATAAAGGAGAGGTTTTCCCTACACTTAGGATTAAGTGCGGGTGATAGTAGCGATACACACCAGCTCGGTAGGAGTATGCCACGTGAGGAAAGAGTGGTGGATGAATTATATGCTCAAAGGGGTGTGCTCCTTTCATCATAACCTTACCTAGTTCACTTTGGTCAATGGGTGAGTTAAAGTTTTCTCCTAGAAAGGGATCATCTTCTATCAACTTCGAGAGACTCCAAGTTAAGAATCCACTTTGACCTAATAAACCTGGTTTAAACCCATAATGTTTTTTGTGATCAATCATAAATGGGTGATGTAAGCATGTAAGGTCATGGTTCACTCCTATGTTAGCTTCCTCTCTACAAGGCCTAGAGTCTACTACCTTAATCTTAACATTACCCGGACTACATGGTTTGATGGGTGGATCGGGACCTAATTTAACTCCTAAGTTCACATCTAAGGATGAAAGATTAGTTAACGGTTTTGGTTTAGGCTCCGGCTCATCAAAACTAGGAACTTCCATAGAACTAAAAGAAAGGTTGTGATCACTAAAAGCATTCAAACCCATTTCTTCTAGTTGGGTTTGGTCAAAGGGCTCTACCTCTATTGGGGTTCCTATAGTCTCCTCAACTTCTTCCGGGTAAGTCACCGGCGGTGTGTGTGCCTCAAATGATGGTAGGACTTGTGGGGTACTTGGTAGGCTTATGTTACTTACCTCATCATTCCTTGTGTCAAGACCACCTATATCCTCATCATGTGTTTTATTAGAATCTAACCCTAACATTTTCCCTAGTATCTCAAGTGCTTCTCTAGGCATCTCAACTTCTATATCCGAATCATAAGGATCATCCTCAATATTCTGACTGCTATATTCAAATTGCCCAAAAGATTCATCATGTGTTTCTTGAGATTCATCGTCATCGATCATAAAACCTAGGTCTTTTTGATCAATGTGATCATGCTCGGCTAGATCCTCCATCACATCAAGATAACCTATGTGTTTGTTTTGTACTATGGCATTACATGACAACCACTTAGGTATCTCAACACTAATGTATTCATCCCCAAACAAACTTGTTTCATGATCCAGGAAATTTATATTCAATTGACTTGTACTAACGTCTGTTGGGTTGTCTACCCTATAATAATATTGGGCACAATCTTCTATGGCATCCCATGCTTCTTCAGCACTTAATTCCCTAAAGTCCCCATTGGCAAAATCCTCAATGCGCATTTGGTCATATTGGCCAACACGATAGTAAAAGGTTCGGGTTAGGGATGCTAAAGCGAAACTATGATGAGGGAATTTTCGGAGTAAATTTCTAAAACGAGTCCATGCATCATATATGGGTTCATCTCGATATTGTTTGAAATTCGAGATGTCAATAGGGTAGAACGGCCTTTGTGGTTGGTGGTATGGTGGATTCGCGTACTCCATAATGGTGAACGGAAGAGTCAATGGAAATTACGAACAAACACACAAAGAAAAAGATAGACTAAAGAAATCTAATAAAAAGAAAAATAAAAATCTCACTAGAAAGGAATCTAGTGAGTAGACCTAATAGAAATAAAAATTCAACCTAAACAATAACTATTCCCCGGCAGCGGCGCCAAAAACTTGATTGCGTGGTTTTGTAACCTTACAACAGGTTTTACCTCTCGAGGGATCTCAAGAGGCTTACAACCCCACCAGGCAGTGTACCTGACCGATGTAGTATAGTGTAGTGGTAAGTACGGGGGATTGATCGTTCTCCACAGGGAATAGTGTTCGTTAGGTATGAAAGGCTACTCTAATTAGGTCTAAGGGTTGAGGAAGATTCTTTTTATGTTTTTATAATTTTTATGAAAGCAAGTAAAATCTTGGTTTTGAAGGAGTGGGCGGAATTAGTTGCTAGTCAACTAACCCAATTTACTACGAATGCAAATAAAATAAAATAACAAAAATGAAAAGTGGTGAGAAACTTATGTGTAGAGAAATGTGTTTACTTAGATTTCCTTACTCCCTAACTATCTTTTACCGGTTAATTAGTGTGTATTAGTCGCGTGGATGACGGGTGTATTCCTTAATACCATTCGTGGGGTGGCGTACTTACTTCCCCAAACTCTACAAGCTCCTACTTCACTCCTATGTCGAGCCGGCTAGGAAGCTCCTAACATGGGATCACTAGAATTCGCTTGTGCATTAAATACAACCATAAAAACCTTTAGTACGCGTTTGGTTCATGTTTCTTAAGACGTTCAAGCAAGTTACCGAATAGGAAGTTAGCCAGTTTTCTTAAGCCTAACATAGATAAACAATCATCCAATACAACTAACAACACACTAACAACCAATAATCAATAGCTAGGTTTCATTAGATCTAAGCAAACACAAGATAAAATTAGCCTAACATGTTAAACAAAAGACAAGCATAAGATAGAATCAAACAACACATAGACATATTGAATGATTAATTGATAACTTATCTTTCAATGAAACATGGAAGATCTCAAGGCAAAAAGCCCTGAAAAAGTAGCTAAAATCGTCTTAGGGTTTTATCCCAAAATTCCACACACTAAGCTCTCCCTTAATGACAAAAAATTAGAAAACTATATATAGATTTTTGGATCTGACGGCGTCACCTTATGGAGTGTGACGCCGTCACCTCGCCGCTTCTAGGGTTCCCGGGTGACCTTCTTGACGCCGTCCCTCTTTATCTCTTCAAAAATCCATTCTGGCCTATCAAGGCTTGACGCCGTCGGATTATGAACGTGACGCCGTCCCCTTATGATTTAAGCCGTGACGCCCTTGATTTAGTTAAAGCGTGACGCCGTCAGAATTCTCATGCTAACTCACTGGCCCGTCATGAGTAAATTTCACATCCAACTTTTCTTGCCAAGGCATGACGCCGTCCCATGTTAATTGTGACGCCGTCAAGAGTAACTTTTAGCCGATTCTTGAGACTTTGCCGTTTTCTTCACTTTAATGCTCCAAAAACGTCCAAAATGCCTCCTTTTCCAGATTTCTCCTCAAAAGTACCTAAAATGACAAAAGGAACGATTTAGGGCAATATTTGATCAAATAAATACGATTTCGGGCTTAAATGACCCCTTAAAAGCGGTACACTTTTCGCCTCATCATAGTATCAGATGATACATTTATATCCAGCACGGGTAATGAATTCATAGAATGTGTCAAACACATCAGGGTTAAATGCCCTTCGGAATGGTTGGAGAGGTATCAAACAGATCGGAAGTGAAGATCAAAATCAGGTAGTAATAGTAAAAGTTTAACAATCGAAAATCATGGTAGGGAGTTCAAATGGTTTCAAACACCGAAGGTGGAACATAGGAGGGTAGTCGTCAATGATCAATCAACCTATCCTTTATCAGAATAAAAATCAAAGTTAACTATTCAATGAAAACAGATCGACAACGCAAGTCTTATCGTTCAGAAGTGAGAGGAAAACATTCTTCTACTCGTGGTTAAAACACCACCAGACTTCTCATGGAAACGGAGATGTTTAAGATGAACTCAGATAGGGTCAGAAGATTCATAGATTATCAAAAGCAAGTAACAGAATGTATCAAGTAGGTTATCGTCATGGAGATTCTCATAATACCCGAAAAGACATCAAAATGATTAACAAAAGAATCAGAGGTCGGAGTCGGAATCTTAGGTGGTGCAAAGCGTGAGCTTTCAATATCCAAAAGTGATCTCAACAAGCAGGGCACGGATCAGGGTGATGCGGAAGCAATGATACTTAAACAAAAGCCTTATAGTCTACCCATTCCTCACTGGTCAGAACTTAATGTCCTATAGGGAAATCCTAAAGCAAAATCTTAAAGGTTATCTTATGAGCGCCTACAGTGGAAACTTAGTGGTCTAACTTACACAGGCCAAGGGTAAATGTATTACGAATCGCAGCCTGTCGCTCTGATACCATAATTGTAACACCCCAACCCGACAAGGGTAAAGGTATCACACTAATGGTTTCATATCAGATCAAAACAAAGCATACATTACAGTAATACAAGGAATCTTAAAGGTTACAAATGAGATTACAAGGAAATACAAAATTTACAAAGGAATAAATACTAAGTCTGAAGATATAAGTTCTTCTAGTCATCTCTACTTCAAAATAACTATCAAAGTCTTCTAAGTCCAAAAGTCTCTTCTCTCAAACCCAGCTTCCAACTAAAAACCTGCCGCATGGAAAGAAATGCGGCTGAGCTTAAAAAGCTCAGTGAACAGATACATATACAAAGCAAAGATAACGAAACAGAAATATAATATGAAGCACTGGGAAATGTCATAAGGTATAAACAAACAATTGGATAATAAGAGAAGGATAGGATAGTCATCCACCACGAGCCCAGAAACTCAAAGTCATAATCTCAACATCATAATCTCAAAGTCATAATCTCACAATCAGAGGGGATACCTCTTAGGCAACCAGATAATATGAGGGGTGTCCTCATGTATCATAATAATGGAGTAGCTAGCTCCCAGAAAAATGTGAAAGGCGTGTATTGCACACAAGCACCAGTCACCTCAAAGTCATAATCTCAAAGTCATGTATAACAAGCCTAGGATTGCAATCCATACGCCCCCACTCAAAGTCATCTCAAAATCATAATCTCAGAATCATAATGGCCATATCATAATATAAAAGGGGACGGCGTGAGAAATCACTCCCCCACACAGGAGTCATGCCAGTGGTGCATCACAGACATGGCCAGGTTACCTTCCTGGCTAGGAAACAAAAAGGTGGCTCGGGTATCAAACTAAGAGTCAGGTCTCAAGGTCATGCAAACGGGTTCATCTCAAAGTCATATCAAAGCATATCTCAAGGTCATGTCAAAAGTGAATCTCAAAGTCATATGAAAAGGTTCATATCAAAAGGTTCATAGCAAAAGGGTCATAGCAAAGGTTCATAGCTCAACATCGAAGCATAGGTGATAAGACACCCTTTCTTAAAAAGGGTAGAGTATCCGTACCTTAGACCGCAAGTGCAAACATAACAATAATATAAAGATCGGAAGCAAACTCCTTCTTCAGCGAATCTACACGAATTCATGGTCGTCTTAGTTAATAACTTATTTTAAATCAGAATTCTCATTTTAGTCGGCTTTCCATTTTTAGTAACTTTCCTTTTATAAAAGCTTTCCAAAAATAGTAACTTTAATAGTAAGTTTCCTCTTTAAGTAGTTTAACCATATTAAGTAACTTTCTATAATTAGTGACTTTTCATATTTGGTAAGTTTCCATATTTAGTAACCTAATACTTTAAGGTTATAATTGACACTTAAATAGTATTTAAGGGTTAAAATGACCATTATAATAGTTTAGGGTGAATTATGTCAAATTAATAAAGTTTAGGATCATAAATGTAAATTATCAAAATTTAATATTTAAAATGTCAAATAATTAACTTTGGGGTTTATACTGTAAATTATACCAAAATGAAAATTTAGGACTCCGTCGTTTCATAGTTTATTTAAACATACTCTTGACATTAGTTTAGACCGCGGCGGCCAAAATACAATTATTTACATGTATACCCACACGGCTCACATTTATGTATATACACGACATAACTCCATATCCATGCATCATATTTAAACTCTTTACATACTTCTACACCATATATCATGTGTCGACTATAATACATCCCGCTCATATATCGACTCTTATGAGAACTAATTAAGTACGATCCAATTTTATTAATATTACATCTATGTACCCATGCACATGCATATATTCTCTTTTAGTAAAACACAGTCCACATGCATATATTATCTTTTAGACAAACTAAACCAATTTGACTACATTTTGCCTGGCTGTGTGGTAGTTATAGTTGATAACTGTATCTTTTCAATTAACATGTCATTTAAAACCTTTTGCTTCAAGAAGCCCATCGTAGGCACTTTTTTTTTGTTGGCTTGTTTTCCTTTAGTGTCATCTAGCTTTACAACGTTCATGAATTTAACTGGTTATATTGTCATAATTTTCAAATGAGTGAGGATTTAGTCATGCTAAACAAAAGATTCTAACTTAATACTCATGCGAAAACTTGAACTCATAACTCCAGCTTCACATGTAATAAACATGTTTTAGACTCGCGACTTATCGATTCATCATTTATGTATATTTCGTATTCGTATAATCTGGATGACTTATGATTAGTGAGTGATTTTGTATTTAGATGTTAGTTAAAGGTGTACCTCTAGAATGAACAAGGACAAATAGTAGGTGCAAGGACACCAACACCGATTCGAACATGAACACTATGACTCAACGAGGTATGATCGAAACTGGAACCCGAACAACCAAGTATCAATCGCGAACCAAAAGTCTTCTTGCACCATACTCACGATCTAACCAGTACCACACCAACGATCACCAAGCACGAACCCATAACCAGGACTCACACAGCAGATCGAATCGAGCCATGCACGACACAAAGTCAAAATTCGTACATGCTCCTTTGAATGATGGACGTAGGAACCCAAAGTTTGTGAAATCACACGTCTAGTTTATTCATACGAACATGAAGGAGGTTTAGAATAATATTTGAGGGGTTTGTGAGTTATGAGTGTGGTTTAATTGTGAGACAAAGGCAGATGTAAATCAATGGTGATATGTGCAAATCTTTTCCCCATGCGTGTGATGCACAAGATAGAATGAAGCGTTTGCTATTTTAGGAAGATATGGTCAAATCCTTGACATATGAAATTGAAACTAATTTGACGTGATTAAAGGGGCCTAATGAGTTCTTACCTTTTTCCTTATCTCGAAATCCTTGACAATTATTTTTATTTTTCTCTTTGGTTGAACAATATTGTTTTGTTGACAAAAATAATTACTAAAATCATGGAGCCAATCACTAACTCAAATTGTGGCTGATTTGTATTTTGTTTCTTATACGAATGGTTCACGTTTTTATGCAGTCCTCTATTTTTCGTTGGTGGGGAATATGCAAACTATGCAAAACACATATTAGAAAAAGAAAAGAAAAGCAATGTGACTATCCATATATTGACTTGAGACATTATTTACTTAGTTTAATTATTTTATTATTATGCAAATTTAATGCTTATCTTCCATAATTATTTGTGTACAAGTTTTTAAATAAAATCGGCCTACATGTTATACCTTTAAACGTGCCATAATTTATATCATATGGTTCATACATACTTTCATATAATACTTTAGATTATGTGTTCATATCGTATGGTTTCGATTCATAACATGTTATATAACTCAAGTTTTAATTTATAGCGTATTTTATAAGTTCTTAAAAGTTCAAAATTAGAGGGTATTTTGGTCATTTCGGATTGTTTTAATTTTGGGGTTTTACATGACATCATGTTGGGTAGCTATGACCCATAGTCCATGACCCATGACCCAAAACCCAAAATTGTAACCCAAAATCCGGACTGGTACTACCAGATAGCCGGATCACTTGGATTACACTTGTCGGATCCCTGGCAGAACCGGTTGAACAATGGACAGACTGCCTATAAATAGTGAGTCATTTCTTCCTTATTTCTCACCCATTCTCATATACTTCTTCTCTCATTATTCTATCTCTCTAACCTCATATCTAAGGATCATTCTTGTAGCTTTCTTTCTCTTATGTTTCCAAAGGTTCTTCTTACAAGACGAGATCACGTTTCTTGCATACGAGTCATCCATTTTTCAAGAGAAGAGTTTGCTCGGCTTCTTCATCACCTCAAGATCACTAAGTTGTTTCTTGTTGTTAATACATCTTCTTGTATTCATTAAGTAGTTGTGATAGTTTTGTAGTTGTATTGGATTGGTTCTTCCGTGTAAAGAATCCGGTATTTAGCTTAGTACCGAAAAAAGTGTAAGCGACGTTGTGAGGCTTTTCCGCCGGTTCAAGGAGTTTTGTTGACATAGTGCATAAAAACACTCGAGTTGGATACTCGAGGAGTGGAGTAGGGCAATGAATGTGTCCTTGTAGCCAAACCACTATAAATCATTGTGTCGCGGTTATATCTCTTTCTCTCTTCACTTTATTGTGTTTTTTTTCTTCTCTTACTTACGTGCATTGTCTATATTCTATCATCCAAAGGTTTCACATACAATCGATCTAAAGATTTTAAAAACTAAATTTTAAATCTGTAAAAACTATTAAACTCGCCTTCTAGTTTACTATAAATAGTACAAATATAAAATAACGGATTAAATCATTAAATGACCCCTAAAAACAATACAAATTTGTACCTTATTAGTTATCTACTAATCCCCAATAAATTGACAATCCAATTTGAAGCCATACAAATTTTTGTGGACTATGTGTATATTTTTCAGTATTCCATAACCTTATGCATTTAACAAATACTCTTTAAATTTTATATTTTTTGATTAATTTAAATTAACAATTATACCTCCAAATTTTATACGCACGGAATTATAAAAGAAGAAGTATAAGTTACTCATATTAAACATTATTTAATAGATTACTATTTGTAGTTTTCACATATTATAATTATAATAGGCTTATAACCACCTTTTGATGTGTTTATAATGTAACGGTTCATAATGAGTATCCTGAAAATTGTTATTTACCTTTTGATGGGTTTATAATGTAATGGTTCATAATGAATATTTAAAAAATATTATTTTATAACCCGAGATTAATAAATTGTGTATAAGTGCAAGGGTTCAAAATAATGTACAACCAAATAGGTATTGTCGAGTCAGGTTATCGGTTGTCGGGTTTATTAAGTCGAGTTGAGTCCGGTTTTGAGTTTTTGAAAAGTGACCCGCAACACGATTTGATAAGAAATCATGTCGGTGCCATAATTAAGAAAATCTATACAAAAAGTTGTCTTATTCTTCAAAATTAAATCTGTGCCATAATTAATCAAATATGTTATAACTAAACCGATTTGCATATCTTTTGTCACACAAAAACGATTCTGTAAAACTTGTTCAATAATAAGCTTATATCTATTACTAAAATAGATTGATACATAATTTGGAAATTATAAAACCGAATCGGCAACAAAAAGTTTCGCGTACGAGGTCAAATTTTTGGAGTTGCATTCATGTCTGTAGGCTCGCATGAGTTCACAAGCTTGGAACCCATTTTGACCCAGAAAATCCGAAATTTGCACCCCATAGGAGCACGCACACATAAGTGTTGGAGTAAAACCAACCATAAAAAATTTGATAAATGACACCAAGATTTCTAAATAAACACCTCAACACTTTCTAGTTTAGGCGGGGTGAGATACAACCACATTTTTATATTTTGTGTTTCAAGTGTTTCTGTTGACATAAATAATGCCAAAAAACATTATCAATATTTATTAATATCTCTATGTTTTGATGATCACAAAATGTAAACTCATTAAAACATAAACTTATCAAATAAACAAGTATTTAGTTGTAAATATTCATTTCTACAACTTAATCACTTAAGGTATGAATAAACAAGTGCTTAATGCATTATATGATCAAAGGAACATTTTCTTAATAACTAGATTTTTTATAAAACATCAAAAACATTTTATATATTTTTGAAAAACATTTTTGGTATAAAATAAAAATGTTTAATCTTTTATAAAAATATGAATTCAAATTTTTAACCAAAATCAGTTAAAATGTTCCAGAAAAACCTTCCCCACAAAAGGACAAAATTGGCCAACGTTCAGTAGGGGCGGCCCCCTTAATTTTACTAGGCGGCCCCCTTAATAATTAAGGGGACCGCCCCCGCTCCAGTAGGCTCCAGCTGTCCAGATTTTTCTCCTATAAATACCAGCCTTCCCCTGGATTTTTACTCACCCTTTTGCACTAAAATTTTCTGTTGTAGATCTCATTTAATATCTTAAAAAACCTTTGATCATGTAATCTTAAGCATTGGTTTCCAAGTGATCCAAGCTTCCACCATCCAAGTGCAAAAGAAGAATACTTCTATCAATCAAGATTAGAAGTATTACAACTTAGTATCATCTTGTTACTTAAGTTGTGTGTTTAACAAAATTTGTAAATCATTCATTCATTTGTATGTAAGGTGTGTGTTGTAGATTAGTGTTGTGTGTAAGTAGTGAAGATGTTGTATAAGTAGTTGTGGTATAGAAGTTGTGAGGTCAAAGTGTAGAAGTCGTGAAGCCGTTGTGTAGATGTCGTGAACCCGTGGTGTAGAAGTTGTGAAGCCGTAGCTTAGAAGACGTGAAGTCCTTGTGTTGAAGTCGTGAAGCCGTAGCATAGAAGTTGTGTAGCGGTCGTGTTGAAGCCGTGAAGTCCTAGTCGTGAAGTCCTAGTGTTGAAGTCGTGAAGCCGTAGCATAGAGGTTGTGTAGCGGTCATGTTGAAGTCGTGAAGTCTTAGTCATGAAGACATAGTGTTGAAGTCGTGAAGCCGCATCATAGAGGTTGTGTAGCGGTCGTGTTGAAGTCGTGAAGAAGTCGTGAAGAAGTCGTGAAGCAGTCGTGAAGCCGTTGTGAAGTAGTCGTGAATAAGTTGTGAAGAAGTTGTGTTGTGAAGTTGTGAGATTGGTTCTAGCTACGATTAGAACTCGACATTTAGCTTTGTGTCGTTAAACCCGTGTAAGCCAAAGTTGTGTACGGTTTTCTCCTCCATAAGGGAGCTTATTGAAGTTGTGAAGAAAACTCTCGAGCAAGGTGTGCTCGGGGAGTGGAGTAGGGCAAGGAAGGTGTCCTTGTAGCCGAACCACTATAAATCTCTCATGTCTCGGTTAGATCTTTCCATACCTTATTTATTTCTTTACTTGCATCGTCATTACTTTCATACACACAGGCTTATATAATTGCTAGTATTAATTAGAGGTCGACTTCACATAAAGATCAAATTGAAAATCCATTCAAGAAACCAAAACTTTTACAATCAATTTAAAAGAATACATATATAACTAATAATAAGATTTAAGTTTTATTTTTCATAACAAACTAGAATCTAAGTGTTTTAAAAATAAACAAAGGTTTTCATAATAAAATTAAAAAGAACTAAAACTATTCAACCCCCCCCCCTTCTAGTTTTCCACAATTGGTATCAAGAGCCACGTCAATCAAGATCTTTAAAATATACTGTATTTTAAAACTTGAATCGATCTATGGAATTCGAAAAATATCTAGAAGGGGAATCTTTGCTAAAACCACCACTATTTGAAAACTATACTTTTCTTGAATGGAAAAATAAATTTGAAACTTATGTGAAATCAATTGATCTAGATCTTTGGCATGTCATTTCGATTGGTGATTTTCAACCAACTAAAACGGATTTTGAAAGTCAAACAAAAACGGATTTTGAAGCTAAAATAATTATTTACAAAACCTTGCCGAAAGTTGAATATGAAAGAATATCTTTCTGTAAAACGGCAAATGATATTTGGAAAAATCTCTTAAACTTTCATCAAGAAAAATGTCAAGCCAAAGATGAGGATTTTGATCTTGTACATGAATTAGTTATCTTAGAAAATTTAATAGATAAACATTTAGATAAAATAGATACATGTGCTACTAGTTCAAATGTTGTTAATGTAGGTATTAACGACGAAGACTACATGAATCAACTCCAAAGTGAACTCAATCCAAAATCATGGAGTGACACAGATGAAGGAGAAGATCATCATCCGACTCACCTATCATTTACACGTCGATCATCATCTGAGACATTACGAAGAAAAGCTAGGACGTGAGGTAAGTTCTCTTTTTAAATTTCATAAGTAATTACTTCATGCATATAATCTTATTAATGCCTTAGGATACGCTTAGTCTGATAGGTTGCCTTGCCTTTACACTTTAGTTATATTCGTTCTGTGGCTTAATGAACTAGAAACTCTTTAGTTAGTCCCCCTAAGTATTAGTAAACCAAGCAATCTTCATATTTGGTACTCTTCGATAGGTAAATTTAGGAACTTAATTTCTTCTAAAAAGAGAATGACTACTAGAGAATCTATTGACTAGAAACTCAATTTGACCTAACGGTTGAATTGCTTCTATGTGAGAAGTTGGGTGTGTGTAACCCGTAAAAACGGTCGTGTTTAGCCTGAATTGAGCACCACTAGTAATAGTCTCATACTCATTCTCCAACTTGAATACATTATTTTTCCTAAATATACCTAACGATAGTTTACTGCTATGAACTTTGCTTTTCACTAGAGCTTTTCATTCCTAGATGTATGTTATCTTGCATATATAAAATTTCTAAATGTTTACTTGCTCCTATGTGATTTGACTGCATGCCTTCGTAATTATTTGTTTAGTTGTTAAATGCATTGTCATTATAATAGCTTTTGTTTTTCTCTAACTACTCTGACATGATGTATTTTTGTATTTAGTCATAATACATGCTTAAATGCCATAGGATATGTAGAAAGAGGTAGCATGTGACAATAGACTTAACCAATGCCCTTGAGCATGAGATCTTTCATAAACCACTATTTTTAAACATATAATTAATGGGACTTATTTTTAAATTTGCAAAAACTTCACATTTTGGAAAAATGATTTTTCAAAAGATTATGACACATTTCTAATAAACATGTTTCACCATCCTACCTTTCTTCCAAACTTGTGTCTATAATTACGTGTTTATCAAAAACCAAAGATTGGAAAAATATGTTTTCTTTCCTCATAAAAACATTTTGAAATAAAACTATTTCAGTAATATATTTTTCACATCCACATAAAACCTACTTTCAAGCATTGTTGAATAATGCCAAAAACATTTCTTTAAATCATGCTTGGTGATCTCATATATGTCATATATACTTGTGTATATGACACTTATAAGTGAACTAAATCAAAAATGAAAAATCATGGTTTACTTATTAAAGATCTCACTTGGTACAAGTCTAGAAGTCCATGCTATCACAACTCCCCATTCCCTTGTACATAGATAATCATTAGGATTAATTAACTAGCCTTTTAATCTTCCTAAGTATAATACTATGAATTACATGGTGCTATGTATTATCTTCTTGTCTAATATATGTATATACATGTTATATGCTTAATGAGTAGTTTGCATATTAAATAAAGTTGCTTAAATAAATATGCTTAGCATATATGAGTTATTAAATCCTAAATTGCCTTGAAAGAAGTTGGACTTGCTTGAAACTAAACCCAAAAACACAACCTTTTCTACAAATTTATGCCAAAAACCCATTTCCAGTAATCTGGAAGTCAGCAGATGGGCGGCCCCCTTAAATACCCAGGCGGCCCCCTTAAAATTAAGGGGACCGACCCCTATTTAAGGGGACCGGCCATCTGGAGTGACGGATTACTATTTTTCTTTTCAATTTCCAACCCATTTTATCCTATAATTCCCAAAATTCACAAACACATTTTGTCACAAACCACCCTCCAAAATTTACCTTCCACAATCACATCATCACTACACCATAAATACCCATTTGGAGGAGGAAGCTTGACATTTGCCATAACCCAACAAATGATGTTGTTCAAACTCAACCAACACCTAAACCTCATCCTAATGAACCCTTTCACACACATAACCAATCATCCATATGTCCACCTTCATTCACTCATAATTACCCAAGTTCATAATTGTCTCCACCACCAAAAGTGTCACCACCACTTCCACCAAATAACAACCACTCTCCATTATCATCACCTTCCACTCAACACTTGAAGTTCATTGAAGAACTCAAGGAAGCCCATGAGCTTAATGCTCTCCTTGCTTTGCACCTTGCTCAAAGCAACTTAAACCCATCACCATTCATATCACCATCATTACCATCATCACCACATCACTTGAGTCAAATTGAGAAACATGTCAACAATTGTCCTTGTTGCATCTTTCTCCAAAATCAAACCATCATTACCATCATCACCATCCATCTCACCATCATTACCATCATCACCACATTACTTGAGTCAAATTGAGAAACATGTCAACAATAGTCCTTGTTGCATCTTTCTCCAAAATCAAACCATCACCTTAAATGAGCGTCTCACTTGGATTGAGTATCTTCTCACTAGATCTAATCCAACACCACCACTTGAACAACATCAAAACCCTTATTCAACATGGTCAAGTCCAAGCTCTCCACCTCCAATTCCTCCATCAACACTTTCTCCAACATCCATAAACCCAAACTTACAACCCCATTAATCCAATATTTTTTACCCCCTCTTTACCATCATCCATCCAAAATAATTCAAGCTTTTCATGTCTCAAGCAAGTCAAATGGATCTCTTAGGCAATTTAAAATTTTCTACTTATTGCATGCTATAAGCAAAATATGTGTTGTATCAATAATTATGTTTTTAACATAATTATTTTCAACTAATGAATGCTTTATTTCTTGTCTTTAATATATGATTGTTATGCTTATTGCTTGTATACTTGATATCATGATATATATACATGCTTGATGATTAATAACATGCTTATTCCATAATATGTTTTAAATGTATGCATGCGTAATTAACATGTTTATGTCACTATTTAATCATTCTTGATGTACATGATTCAAATGGAGCTTGCTGCAAAAACACCCTAAAAATGACCCTTTTTTGGAAATTTTTCAAATTTGGTCGCCTGGGAAAACACCAGATGGGCGGCCCCCTTAATTCCCTAGGCGGTCCCCTTAATTTTAAAAGGGCCGGCCTACAATTAAGGGGACCGGCCATCTGGGCAGTAAAATTTACTGTTTTCTTTTGCATCTTGCGACCCCCTTTTATCTAGCCCAAACCTTACCTAAATCAACCATCACCTCCATCATACACCCATTTTCATTCACCATACTATCACCAAAATCATCTCTAAGACACCAAAACTCCATCACCACCACCTCAATGTTAATCCCCAAGTGCACCAAATACACCATCAAAAACACCCTTCACTCATGACACAACATTTTCATTCATATCTTCCACTTCATCCATCAATAACTACATCAACTCACACCTTTCATCACCACCATCAAGAGCATCAACTCCACCTCCTACTCAAGAACCTCCATTCACCCAACTTGTCATTTCCATATCACCAATAACACCTCTTGATGCTCATTTCTCATCATCACCAATACCACCACATCCACAACCGAACCATCATCTTTGGTTTTAGAGATGAGATACACTACATGTTTTCATCCCTTGAACACATGCTTAACAACCAACCTCCACCACAACCTCCACCATTTTCACCCACTACACCACCACCACCTTCATTCTCACCAAATTGAGCATATGCAATGCTTAATCAAAAATAAATTTTCAAACCATTTTGTGTGCAAGCCCCATGGAAGATCATGTACTCCTAGAACGATTATGTAGATTGCATTACTTACTAGCTAATGTAGGATTGAATATAATCTTGGATGTTGTGTATTGATACACAACATTTAATGAATGTCTTTATATGCATGCTTATTTTTGCTATATATATGCTTGTGCTTCTAATATTTTTCTTGCAAGTATTCCATATATCGATTCCTTGGTGCCCTCAAACGAGGGGGAGCACACATCAAGGGGGAGTTCTCGTTCCGACAAATTTTGTCTCTAAAACTTGTCGGCTCAACCTTTTTTGATGCTACAAAAAGGGGGAGAAGTGAATATAAACTCACTAAATACTTGTCCAAAAATAACTTTTTGGATTTAATGAGTTTAGGTTTTGTAATCATCAAAAAGGGGGAGATTGTTGACATAAATAATGCCTAAAAACATTATCAATATTTATTCATATCTCTATGTTTTGATGATCACAAAATGTAAACTCATTAAAACATAAACTTATCAAATAAACAAGTATTTAGTTGTAAATATTCATTTCTACAACTTAATCACTTAAGGTATGAATAAACAAGTGTTTAATGCATTATATGATCAAAGGAACATTTTCTTAATAACTAGATTTTTTATAAAACATCAAAAACATTTTATATATTTTTGAAAAACATTTTTGGTATTAAATAAAAATGTTTAATCTTTTATAAAAATATGAATTCAAATTTTTAACCAAAATCAGTTAAATGTTCCAGAAAAACCTTCCCCACAAAAGGACAAAATTGGCCAACGTTCAGTAGGGGCGGCCCCCTTAATTTTACTAGGCGGCCCCCTTAATAATTAAGGGGACCTCCCCCTATTTAAGGGGACCGCCCCCGCTCCAGTAGGCTCCAGCTGTCCAGATTTTTCTCCTATAAATACCAGCCTTCCCCTGGATTTTTACTCACCCTTTTGCACTAAAACTTTCTGTTGTAGATCTCATTTCATATCTTAAAAAACCTTTGATCATGTAATCTTAAGCATTGGTTTCCAAGTGATCCAAGCTTCCACCATCCAAGTGCAAAAGAAGAATACTTCTATCAATCAAGATTAGAAGTATTACAACTTAGTATCATCTTGTTACTTAAGTTGTGTGTTTAACAAAGTTTGTAAATCATTCATTCATTTGTATGTAAGGTGTGTGTTGTAGATTAGTGTTGTGTGTAAGTAGTGAAGATGTTGTATAAGTAGTTGTGGTATAGAAGTTGTGAGGTCAAAGTGTAGAAGTCGTGAAGCCGTTGTGTAGAAGTCGTGAACCCGTGGTGTAGAAGTTGTGAAGCCGTAGCTTAGAAGACGTGAAGTCCTTGTGTTGAAGTCGTGAAGCCGTAGCATAGAAGTTGTGTAGCGGTCGTGTTGAAGCCGTGAAGTCCTAGTCGTGAAGTCCTAGTGTTGAAGTCGTGAAGCCGTAGCATAGAGGTTGTGTAGCGGTCATGTTGAAGTCGTGAAGTCTTAGTCATGAAGACATAGTGTTGAAGTCGTGAAGCCGCATCATAGAGGTTGTGTAGCGGTCGTGTTGAAGTCGTGAAGAAGTCGTGAAGCAGTCGTGAAGCCGTTGTGAAGTAGTCGTGAATAAGTTGTGAAGAAGTTGTGTTGTGAAGTTGTGAGATTGGTTCTAGCTACGATTAGAACTCGACATTTAGCTTTGTGTCGTTAAACCCATGTAAGCCAAAGTTGTGTACGGTTTTCTCCGCCATAAGGGAGCTTATTGAAGTTGTGAAGAAAACTCTCGAGCAAGGTGTGCTCGGGGAGTGGAGTAGGGCAAGGAAGGTGTCCTTGTAGCCGAACCACTATAAATCTCTCGTGTCTCGGTTAGATCTTTCCATACCTTATTTATTTCTTTACTTGCATCGTCATTACTTTCATACACATAGGCTTATATAATTGCTAGTATTAATTAGAGGTCGACTTCACATAAAGATCAAATTGAAAATCCATTCAAGAAACCAAAACTTTTACAATCAATTTAAAAGAATACATATATAACTAATAATAAGATTTAAGTTTTATTTTTCATAACAAACTAGAATCTAAGTGTTTTAAAAATAAACAAAAGTTTTCATAATAAAATTAAAAAGACGTAAAACTATTCAACCCCCTCCCCCCTTCTAGTTTTCCACAGTTTCATTCTGAGATACGATATTTTATTCATATTAACTTCATTTTGAACTCGGTATGCTCGTTGCGAATCTCTTTCAAGTACAACGTAAACCCTCAAACCTAATAAAATATATAAAATATACATATATTAAAAAGTGTCCAATGTTTGCAAAAAGTTACTTTTGACAAACATTTTTCCAACATATACATTTTTGGGATTGTTTGTTTTAGGGAGATGATTTGTACACATTATGTTTTGATTTGCACACTCATATGTACAACCGGTTAAAGCAATGTATATACACAATACATCAGTTTAATGCATAGAATTAAGTGTCCAATCAAAAAAAATAATGTGCAAATCATTTCCCTTAGTTTTATAGCTCGGTTAATCATTTTAATTTAGGTGATTCATGTTCTTTAGATTTTCTTTATTTATATCTCTAGCCAGTTCTAAATAAAATATCTGGTGCTAAAAAAATAGAGATGATAGTCATTATGAATGAAAAGGGCAAATGCATACAGAAAGTATATATGATCCGGGTTGTTATACGCTGACACCCCCACTAGGGGGTGTGTTGACTTTTTGCTGCTGCCGCAGCCGCTTGTACCGTCTGCTTTGTCGGATTGTACATTCTCCAAAAATAGGGGGCCCACCCACGAGGGGGTGTTACCATAGTAGAACCCATATGATCCCTTTAACCCTACAGTCCTGATGCCTAGGAGGAAGGGAACTTTTGGTGGAAAATTATAGCCACTCAAGTTAATCTTTGGTTAGAGCATTGGGTGTCCTGAAATCATGGCTTTAAGCCATGGCTGAAAAGTTAGTGTCACGTCAGCAAAAATCTCTATGGCACTAGAAATCTCACGGCATCGCATTCTGGCCGTTACCCACGGCACCAGAAAATGTGGTGCCGTCGTCCATTTTTTTTTTTTTATTTACATAAAATAAAACATACACAATATTAACTAAAATAAACTTCATTAATTTAAAAAAAAAAAAACACACATTACTTTATAAAATAAAAAATAAAAATAAAAAAAGAGTACGATTAATAGAAACTACGATACGGTAAACAAAATGAAACTACAAATTAATAGAATGAATAATCTGAGACCCAACCTGTTGGAATATGTGAATCATAAATAAACTATAAACACATAATCATCAAAGCTCACGCAGCGAAATAGATCTACATAACATATAATTAATTAAACTAAATAGAAAACGTACCTTTTTTATTCCTAGCAAGAACAAAAAATCACGTGCTCCAAGAACAAAATATAAACCCTAATACAAGGCTTATATGGATCGAACACCACAAATAAACACAAGCTAAAAGAAGCTTGTTACTCGTTCTTGTACACACGTAATACTAGCGTTCCAATGGGAAAAGCTAGGTTCAAATCACAAAACAAACCAAACACTTTGAAAGCAATACTTTGATCGGCAATTCCTAGTGGAATTAAAAGAGGCCGATCGGTTCTAGCTTAGAGGGGAAGAGAAGGTGAGAAGTTTGGCTTGTAGGGGATTCAAGATTAAGGGAACAATGAAACATAATGGGATGTATTTATAGTTTTCCTTGGCTTGCTCCCAACTCCACCACAAACCGAACCCTAACCCTAAAAGGGAAGGATCGGCCGAATTTCTCCCCAAGAAAGGGATTCTAGATCCTTCTCTTCCTTTGTTTCACATTTAGTCCTTTAACGACCGTTATCTCTAACTCTGTTAAGTACTAACTGTCGTTAAGTATTTGTTTTGCGAAATGAATAAATATAAATATAAAATATATTTAATTTATTCAAACCATTGGAACTCTCACGTATTGTGTGCAATCCCGAGTCTCGGGTTCGAAACCGGACATACTAATATTAATAATTATACATAAACTCTAACAGCTCCCATTTTGATAACTATTAATATAGTAATGACATGGGCTAGTCTAGCTTAACAGATCCCAATGCCCCCAGCTCGATCCGAGTATGGTTTTCCTGAAAAAAACCACGTGATGAATTTAATCATCATACTTATCCTTTTGTTTCTAATACCGCGTTAATATGGATATGGATCTTGGTCATTCCATAATTAACAATTAGTTTCTCGTTTATACATAATTGATCAAGATTACGAAATTATCTGAACGTCTTCCAGATAGACTTTGGGCGTGCGCACGCAAACATCTTGTCAATCCTACGAGTGGCCAAGCAATATTAAACTTCAACACAGAGTTGAAGAAACAAATCCTTTATTGACTACAAGCATAACCCTCGAACTTCGCATCACTTTCGAAAATAGCCCTTATAACTACCTTTTACGGACAGCGTTAAACTACCTTACAGAAAATGAGCTACATCCTCGACAATTATCTGGTATCTCAAGTCTGAGGATAAATATTCATGATATACTTAATGACTATGATCCATAAAGTATAATCATGTGGTTGGGATAAGTCTTATATTCAATTTATCCAATATTGAATATCATGTGACATTGGTGTCTCAACCTTTCAGTACATTCTACCAATCCTCACATTTGTCTTAGTTCAATAATATTCCCATATTATTAATTGACAACGGACTATTTAGAATAAATCAATTTATTCACGGATTTAAACATGCAAATATAGGACACAAATATTAATAAATGAGAATAAATGTTATCCGCACTTTATTTCATTAAAATAATAATTGTTTACATGTCCCTATCCAAAATACTAATCACAGATTTACATGAAACTATCGGCTAAACGAATACCAATACCCTGAGCATGTCGAGTAAACGTTTCCTTAGGTAATGCCTTTGTGAAAGAATCAGCCAGATTGTCATCTGTGTGAACTTTGAGTACATTGATTTCACCCAATTCGACTTGTTCTCGAACATAGTGATATTTCCTATGAAAATGTTTGGCGCCCTTCATAACTTCATGTTCATTGGCGAATGTGATTGCAGCAGAGTTGTCGCAATACACATTTATAGGTAATTCATTTGACGGCATCACTCCAAGATCCGAAATGAATTTCCTTATCCAAACAGCTTCTTGTGCAGCTTCCGATGCAGCAATATACTCAGCTTCTGTAGCAGACATGGCCGTTGTACTCTGCTTTTTGCTCTTCCAGTCTACAGCTCCTCCATTTATGACAAAAACGTAACCCGTCTGAGACTTCGTATCATCTTTATCAGTTTGAAAGGACGCATCGCAGAAACCTGTAACATTCAGTTCTGCGTCTGGATTTCCCCCGAAAACAAGAAACATATCTTTAGTATTCCTTAAATACTTAAGTATGTTCTTAACAGCATGCCAGTGATCTTTCCCTGGGTTTTGCTGATAACGACTGGTTAAATTTTGTGCGAATGCCACATCTGGCCTTGTACATCTAACTGCATTCATGATAGATCCTACTGCCGAAGCATACAGAACTTTCTTCATGTATGCCACCTCTTCAGGTGTAGAAGCACACATTTCGCTACTTAAGCCATGTTCTACTTGCATGGGCAAATATCCCTTCTTGGAATTTTCTATATTGAATCTCTTCAATATTTTATCCATGTAAGCACTTTGGCTTAAACCGATCAACCGCTTAGATCTGTCTCTATAGATCTTGATTCCAAGGATGTAAGCTGCTTCTCCTAAATCCTTCATGGAAAAACATTCACCAAGATAATCCTTAACTTCATTAAGACTTGGTATATGATTTCTCATGATTAATATGTCATCGACATATAGGATAAGAAAAGTAGTGTTACTCCCACTAACTTTGTAGTATACACATGGCTCTTCGAAATTTTGAGTAAATCCAAACTTCTTGATTTCCTCATCAAATTTCTTATTCCATTGCCTGGATGCTTGCTTCAATCCATAAATGGATCTTTGAAGCTTTCATACACGCTCAGGAAATTGTGGATTCACAAACCCCTCAGGTTGCGCCATATAGATGTCTTCATCTAGGCGACCATTCAGAAAGGCGGTTTTGACATCCATCTGCCAAATCTCATAGTCATAGTAGGCAGCTATGGCTATAAGAATCCTAATAGCTCTAATGTCGGCCACAGGAGAAAATGTCTCCTCATAGTCAACACCGTATGTTTGGGTGAAGCCTTTAGCCACCAAACGAGCTATGTAGGTGTGTACATTGCCATCCATGTCCGTTTTCTTTTTGAAGAGCCACTTACTCCCAACTACCTTAGCATTGGGAGGAAGGTCTACTTCAATCCAGACTTTATTGTCTTTCATGGATTGCATTTCCCCATCCATAGCAATCTGCCATTTCTCCTTTTCAGGACTATTAATGGCATCCCTATAACTAGCTGGCTCATCAAGATCTCCTAGTATAGTTTCCTCACACTCTACGTTTAAACATAGACGATTAGGAGCTTTTGTAGATCTTGAAGATCTACGGATGGGTACCACTTCTACTTCAGGTGGAGGACCTAAACTTTCAGGTTCCACAGGAAGTGTGTTAGTGTTTTCAAAAGGCGACGTATCTTCATGATCACTTTCAAGATCATACACCCTCCCACTGAATTCTTGAGACAAAAAACTCTCCTCAAGAAATTCACCATACCTAGCCACAATGACTTTATTTTCTGGTGGGAAGTAAAAGTAGTAACCCCTTGTTTCCTTAGGGTATCCTACGAAGATACACTTAACAGATCTTTGTTGGAGTTTATCCGGTGAGTCACGTTTAACAAACGCCTCACAACTCCAGACCTTTAAGTAAGACAAGTTGGGAGCTTTTCCAGTCCATAATTCATATGGAGTCTTATCAACCTTCTTAGTTGGAACCATATTTAGTATGCGAACAACACTTTCAAGAGCATAGTCCCAAAAGGATAAGGGAAGAGTTGTAAGATTAAACATAGATCGTACCATATCAAGCAATGTACGATTTCTCCTTTCAGATACACCATTTTGTTGTGGAATATAAGGAGAAGTGAGTTGTTGGACAATGCCACACTCAGCTAGATAATCTTTAAACTCTTGGCTTAAATACTCACCACCACGATCGGATCGAAGGGCCTTAATCTTCTTTCCGAGTTGTAATTCTACTTCACTTTTAAAAACCTTGAATGTCTCAAAGACTTCATGTTTGTGTTTAAGTAAATAAACACAACCATAACGACTATAGTCATCTGTGAAGGTTAGGAAGTAGGTAGCACTGCGTTTAGACACATGTCTAAGTGGACCACACACATCCGTGTGTATCAATTGAAGTAGATCCGAAGCCTTTTCCATATTTCTATGGAAAGGTTTCTTCGTCATCTTCCCAGATATGCAAGATTCGCATTTATCAACTGAATCATCATTGATATTTGGTAAAAGCCCATCACGTAGCAGCTTTTCCATGCGTTTCTTGCCTATGTGAGCAAGACGACAGTGCCATAAATAAGACGAATCCAAGTTAGACTTGATTCTCTTATTTCCGATGCTATACATAGAATTATTTCCGTTGGATGCACGATTTCCCATATCAATTTCAAATACACCATTTAATGGAATTGCATTAAAATAAAAAACAGAATTTAAAGAAACCGAAATTCCATTATTATTAAAAGTATGCTCAAAACCATTATCCAACAATAAAGAAACTGAAACAACACCTCTAACAATAGATGGTGCCTAATGACAATTGTTCAATACTAAAATTAAACCCGAAGGTAACAGTAAATCAAAAGTCCCTATGGCTTCCACTGCTGCACGAATACCGTTGCCGACATACAAGTAGCATTCCCCATAGTTCAGCTTCTTCACTCCTCTAAGCCCCTGCGATGTATTACAAATGTGAGTACCACATCCTGTATCATATATCCAGGCATTTTGCTTACGAGGAAAGGAAAATAATTCAACCATAAAAATACCTGATGTGCTGGCGCCATGCCCAGCCTTGGCATTTTTATTCTTGCGACACTCCTCAAGCAGCAATGGACAGTCCCTCTTCCAGTGTCCAGGAGTGTTACAGTGGTGACAAGCAGCCATATCCTTTTTAGGATAATCCTTCTTGGGAGGAGGATTCTGCTTCTTGGGCTTCTGCTGATGGATCACGACCTGTTTTCCTTTGTCAGCTTTCCCTTTGCCCTTCTTGTTCACATTGTGCGGTTTACCGGGCTTAGCTACCCTATCACCTTTAATTGCCATCACAGCAGGTGTAGGAGCTTTCTTAGTGAGTCCCTTCTCATTTTCTATGAGCATTGCATGCAAGTCAGTAAATGTCTTCCCCTTGCAATGCATGTTGAAGTTGCGCACGAAGTCACCATACAATTCCTCATTGAGGGATCGGTTGATGAGGCCAACTTTAACATCTTCCACATACCCACATCCAAGTGCATCCAATTGGTCAAGATATCCTTTCATCTCTAGCACATGGGTACTTACGGGTTTGGTTGCTTCCTGCTTGCACTTGGCTATAGAGTCAAGTACACCATACAACTCAGCCATTGGAGGTTTCTCAAACATACGTTTGAGTTCCTCAATCATTTGCATCGGACCATAATTCTCAAATTGTTTTACCAGCTGAGGATCCATCCCCGATAGCATGAGACAAGCCGCATCATTGTGCTTGTCATAAGCTTCATTATACTCCCTAAGTAATTCATTAGGAGAGTCAGCAGGAGGAGCAACTGGAAAAGGCTCACTAAGACAATCAAAACGTTTGGCTATCCTAAGAACAAGCCTTAGATTACGATACCAATCGTTGAAATTTTTAGTCCCAGTCAATTTCTCTTTTTCAATCATCATTTTGAAAGAAGAGGTAATGTTTGACGTGTTTCCGGGTTGGGCCATTTCTACAGAAAAAGTTCAAAAGTTAGTACTTTCGATAATAAATTTTTCAAGAAAATTAAACACCCATTGGTTAAATAACCATTTAATTTTCACTGAAAACTATGATCCAAATTGACGTCGTTTCATTACATCAGCTGAGGCTGCTAGCAATGAAAGTACTCAATAAGGTACGGGATCACCCAATTGCCAATATCCAATTGCAATTCCTAGAAATCTTGGGACTTACATTATATTGCCAACATCAGTTGCAAAATGTAAGCATGTTTCATCCCCAAATCTTTATGCCTTGACGCCGTTTCATCACATCTGCTGAGGCTGCTAGTAATGAAAGTGCTCAATTAAGTTAACCAATTTAGAAATTTGTAAATTGACGCCGTTTCATCACATCAGCTGAGGCTGCTAGCAATGAAAGTGCTCAATTTACCCCTTTTGACTACCATTCTTTGAATCATTACATCAGCTGAGGCTGCTAGCAATGATAGCATGTCATCTTAGGTGTTTCCGTATTAATTGGTCGGCATATTACTTAAGTTTAAAGGGTATAAATTTTTGATGTGTAATCAAAAAAATATGTACAAAGATGTCATGCATTCATCTTTGTATCACATGTTTTCTACAAAAAACTGTTTACTCATTCGCAGCTTAAATCAACAAAATTTAATTGATGGCGTTGAGAAACTTACAACATTGCCTTAAGATGCTTCGTACTTTTTCATGGTGTACTTGGTAAGTCTATTATTGACGCACAAGCGAGCGGAGAGACAGAATGAAGTCTCTTTAAGGCCACAATTTAATACGAAACCAACCTTATACCCACTTTATAGTTTGTCAATAATAGGTCCGCCGCTTCGACCACTTTTGTACAGTCGCATCAATCAATTAAAACTTTAAGATTTAAAGCTTAAAACATTTATGTAGTAAATTATTAATTGCTAGTCTCGCCTGGGAGCAAATTACCGTGCGAAGCGAACCACTGTCGGCACATAAGACTTGGCAATTAAATCGTTTACTACAAAGGTTTCATAGTTATTAGGTTCATTTATTTTTTATTCAAAAAAATTACCCTCTTTGTTGTTACAATCCATCATAATTAAACACAATGAACATGTAATTGAAAAAATAAACAAACACTCAATAACACGTATATGATCATTAATCAATATCATATAGCCACATGCAAACCTTTTTGATAAATCCTATTAATTTTCTTTGTGAATTTATAATGTATCTAATCAATAAAACTCCCATTGGTTTTCGAGCTCATTGTGCCCAATGGACCACAGACGCCAAATAGCTTGGCCGCGTAAGTTTTAATTAACTAGATACCATATTGCACATAACCAATTTTAATTAATATTTTAGGGTCTTCCCTAATTTAAGATTTATCTTAAAACATGTAGCAATTTAAACACATAACATTCCATGACAAAATATGCAAGATTTTGTCATGGATTTCATATAGCACTTAAAATCATGTATCACATATTTACAAGCCTATATAGTACGCAATCTTTAATTAATGACATCACATATGGTACTCATTAATTAATCCCTAAAAATTGCATGCAATCCTAGGGTTTCTACAAGATTTTTTAATCAAAAACTAAAACCCTAAAAATAATAATTTGGGTATCGACCCAATTAGGGTTTACTAAAAAAAATCAAAACCCTAGAAAATTAATTGCATGTATCTCAACAAGATTCAATTTTTAAGGTTTTTAGTAATTAATTACATGTTAAAAAAACGAGGCTGTGATGCAACTGTTGGAATATGTGAATCATAAATAAACTATAAACACATAATCATCAAAGCTCACGCAGCGGAATAGATCTACATAACATATAATTAATTAAACTAAATAGAAAACGTACCTTTTTTATTCCTAGCAAGAACAAGGAATCACGTGCTCCATAAACAAAATATAAACCCTAATAAAAGGCTTATATGGATCGAACACCACAAATAAACACAAGCTAAAAGAAGCTTGTTACTCGTTCTTGTACACACGTAATACTAGCGTTCCAATGGGAAAAGCTAGGTTCAAATCACAAAACAAACCAAACACTTTGAAAGCAATACTTTGATCGGCAATTCCTAGTGGAATTAAAAGAGGCCGATCGGTTATAGCTTAGAGGGGAAGAGAAGGAGAGTAGTTTGGCTAGTAGGGGATTCAAGATTAGGGAAACAATGAAACACAATGGGATGTATTTATAGTTTTCCTTGGCTTGCTCCCTACTCCACCACAAACCGAACCCTAACCCTAAAAGGGAAGGATCGGCCGACTTTCTCCCCAAGAAAGGGATTCTAGAGCCTTCTCTTCATTTGTTTCACATTTAGTCCTTTAACGACCGTTATCTCTAACTCTGTTAAGTACTAACTGTCGTTAAGTATTTGTTTTGCGAAATGAATAAATATAAATATAAAATATATTTAATTTATTCAAACCATTGGAACTCTCACGTATTGTGTGCAATCCCGAGTCTCGGGTTCGAAACCGGACATACTAATATTAATAATTATACATAAACTCTAACACAACCGTCAAACCAGTTGTTCCTCAGATGTTCTTCATCCCTGGCTTGCTGCTCCAAACGAGCAGCTTCCTCTTCTGGTTCACGTTGTTCATCTTCAGTTAGTCCAAATGGATTTGGTTCTTGTTCGACAACCGATGGATTATTTACCGGTTCATTTTCCGGTCGGAAAACCGGAAAGATATCTTCTGGTGGCGTGTTTACTTTTTCATTTGGAGGACTGGGGAATTGTTGTGAGAAATCTTAGCGAGGAGGACTGGGGAATTGTTGGGAGAAATCTTGGCGAGGAGGACTAGGGAATTGTTGGGAGAAATCTTTGCGAGATATTTGCAGTTTTGAATGTTGAATTTCGATTTTGAATGTGTTAGTGTGTGAGAAGTCTCTGGTATTTATATGCTAGATTTGCAATTCGAATTTGAATTTTAAAATTTAAATATATCCCGCCCGTTTTTTAATTTATATATCCCTCTTAATAAACGTTCAAATTCGAGAATAAAACATACACAATATTAACTAAACTAAACTTCATTAATTAACAAAAAAAAACACACATTACATTAAAAAAATAAATAAAAAAAAAAAAAACCTAGTACATAAACAAAAAACATACGTGATTTTTTTTTTGAGGATATATATAATGAGGCTGAATGAAACGAATGACAGAGATATATATATCCTCCCGCATTTCATCTTGCCTCACATATATATCCTCCAAAAAAACCCCGTATGTTAGAAATACATAAAATTAACTAGTTTTGGTTTGGATTATTTGCCATGATTCATGCTTTTCGGGCAAGGGAAGAAGTCCACTTTCCCGTCAACATGTTCTTGGTACGAATACGGTAGTTGCGCTTCTTGGCTTCTTTGTTGTATGCGTCGAGAACTTTATCCCAAAACGTATTCATTTGTTGATCCGCACTCGTATTTAGATTATCGGATATTTGAGTGAAATACTCCTCCAAAAGAGACTCCTTTTTTTGGCTCCAAAATCTACACATTTTGTTTGAAAACATATATTGAAAGTATGTATGAAGTATGAAATAATAAGGGGTATTTATAAGATTTTTTAAAGGTAATTTTTTATTTATTTTTTATTTTTTTAATGCATCCAAACAGTTTTATAACCGTTGCCCAATGTTCCCTTCTTCCTCCCAACGTTCGAATTCTTCACAAAAAATAGAAAAAAAAAATAGTCATGGCGTAGGCTGGCCACCATGACGCCACCCACGGTACCGTGCGCCGTCATCCATAGTGGGCTGGTGGCCATGGCGCCACTTAACAGCCAAGCGTACCGATCGCTCTTATAATGGTGCACTGTGACCTCATTGAAGAGTCGGCAGCAAGAATGAACCGCGTTCAATTCGCTATACATCATCCACTCCTAAAAGATTACGTTATAATTTTTGTATTCAACATACACAGTTAGGGAAAAAGATTACTCATATGTACTCATGCTATTATGTTTGTAGTGACTTTAACTCGCCTTATTAGAACATGCCATGCACATGTTTAATCATTTAAAACATATCTATTTAAATAAGTTATGATACGTGGAATTGAAAGAAAGTTAAAAAGGAAGATATATCGAGTGTTCATGTGGTTAAATGGTCTAACATCAGTAATTTTCCACTCCAATTAAAATGATGGCTAATCATCGTCTTCATCAACTCACATACTAAAATAGATGTAAACATTCATATTCTGTAAGGGTCAAGTTAAAAGTTCTCTATCATTTATCAACTCATTTCAAATGATCAACTAAACAATATACAAGTGCAATACTCCAACAGTTATGACTAGTATGTATATTAGAGTAACATATATAAAAGGGGTAATTTTGAGACTAGCCCAGTTGCTCGAGGTGGTGGGTTTTTGATGACTCACTTTAGTGACTTTCTTTAACTAGAACGAGCGATTTGTGACTTTTAAGTTTTAATATGAAGGCGACATGAGGCACTTAAAAAAGTCGCGCCCATTCATTGTTGTGCTACTTTTGTAAGAGCCCATTATGTGTACTTTTTAAGCGAAATTTTTTCAGTGACTTTTCATAATTTAAGAGACTTTCTATTTTGTCATTTTCCTTCAAAAAAGTTGAACTTCGAAAAATATTATTTTATTCATTTTGGCCATTCACAATGTTGAGCAACGTAAGCGACTTACGGCTTGCTACTTTGAGCGACTTTTTTATTACTACCTCCGTCCCATATTAAGTGTCCATAATGAAATCTTGGGATGTCCCAAATTAAGTGTCCAGGGAATATTTTCAACCAATGAGAAGAGACTTTAGTGGGTAATAATGATATTTGATTGGTGGAGAGTGTAGTTAGTGAAATTTTCTAAAACTTTGTGCATTTGAAAAGTGGACACTTAATATGAAACGGAGGGAGTAATATTTTTATTATTAATAATAATATTATTATTATTAACATTACTATTATTAAGAAATTATATGCACAAAACAATTCACCTCATTCTTTATAACATTTCAATCCGTTGTTGTTGTTAACATTTTTTTCTTTCTTTTTTGAATATACAAAAATCAAGAACATCATCTTATCTTCTCTAAACTCCTTCTTTTGTCTTCTTCAACAACTAAAAAAAGGACAAAAATCTTCAAACCCCACAAATCATCAAAACCCACAAAAGTAAAAAACCAACAGATCTGGCCCTTAATAACCTAACAGATTCGGCCATGTGAAATCAACATATCCGGTCATGTCAAAACCCAACGCCACTAGTACGAAACTCCCACCACCACCATATTAAAAAATCTTCAAACCCTACTGATTCGGCCATGTCAAACCCACTGCCACCCACACCTTTTCTTGAAACTGGTACAAACCGAATCACCATAAACAATCATACTCAGTTCTTTCTTGCTTTCTCCTCAAACTGAACAACAAATACTAACCGATTCTCTAACGATCTATACATATCCTGATGTAAACCGAACCTCAAATAAACAAATATACGTTGGTTTATCTTCGTTTTGGATTCAAGATTTGTATACAGGTCTCAGGTAGGTACATAATTTGTTAAAGATCGATGATGATTTTTCTTTATCCTTTTGTTCTAATAACAAATATTGTGATATATTCAAAGAGAAAAACTGAGATTGTTTTTTTTTTTTCTTCGTTTTTTGGTTCTTGTTTGGCGAGGTAGATTGTCAACTGGGTTTGGTTGGTGGTTGTTGTGAAGTTACTTTTTTAATCAGTTACATAGTTACCTGAATACTTTACACACCAATAATTAGAATAAGCCGAGATAGGTTCTAGGTTCTAAGTTCTAAGTGGTATAAACGTGAAGTATATTTGAAATACAATAACATGCCAATGGATCCTTGAAAACTAAGGCTAGCCACACTCATTCGGTCGGTCTCCAAACATTTCCCAAACCGACCGATCACTTGAAGGTCGCTCAAGAGTGTGGGGGTCGGTCGCTTTTGGGTCACTTGGCCAAAAATTGAAAAATCGATCGTTTACTCGACCGATTGTGGCTTCTATATATTCAACTAATACCAACTGTAAATACCAACTTTATTAATTCAAACACACACATATTCAAAATCCAAACTCCTGAAATTCAAGATCCAAACTTCTCAAATTCAAGATGTCTTTCAAAAAAAGATTTTGAGCAACAATTTCCTAGTCCACCACGTTAAAAGGATTTTGGGCAACAATTTACAAGCCCACCACATGGTTGGCCAGACTCAGATGATAGTTTCTTTTAATTTCAGTATCGTAATTTCGTCTGTAATTTCGTTTTAATTTATGTAATATTTTTATTATTAATGAATTTTAAGTTTATTTTAAATGTTTGATTAAAAAAAAAAAAAAAAAAAAAAAAAAAAAAAAGTCGGTCACCGAGTGTGGCAGGTCGGTCGCTTCTGGTCACCGGAGAGAGAAAGCTGACGTGGCAGCCCGTGACCCAGGTCGCTTCGGGTCATGAGTGTGTCCAGCCTAATAATTCGAGTGCTAGTCCAAACAAAGAACAATCTTGTTTCCACACATAATGTTTTCATATCTTATTATTCTAGATAAAAGGTATGTTAAATTCACTTTTTGAAATAAAAAAAGTGTTTATAAAGTATTTTAAAAAGTAATACTTTTTACAAAAATAATGACGCACGTACAAAAAGGTGAAAAGTAAAAATAGTCGCTCAAAGTACCAAGCCGTAAGTCGCTTAGGTTGCTTAACACTGGGAAGAGGCTTAAGGTATGAAAACGACAAAATAGAATGTCGCTTAAGGTATGAAAAGTCGCTGGGAAAATTTCACTTAGAAAGTACACATAGTGGACGCGACTTTTTTAGGTGACACATGTCTCCTTCATATTAAAACTTAAAAAATCGTAAGTCACTCGGTCTAGTTAAAAAAAAGTCACTAAAATGAGTCCTTAAAAACCCACTACCTCGAGTGACCAGGCTAGTCTCAAAATTAGCCTTATATAAAAATGATTATAGTTATACTGAGTATGCATAAATGCATAATTAATTTCCGTAGCTAGGTAGCTGACTTCGACTTCTAAGGAAATAGATATTTTTGTGTATATGTATATTGCAAGAATCACAATGCCAGCTATAATAAGTTGGCTACTGAGGCTGCAACACCTGGAAGGTTGAGAGTCCCCGTGGATATAGACAAATTTGGATGGTAGACCTTCTAGTATAAAACAGATTTTATGTCACATTTTGATAAGAAATATAAACCTTTGAGAGTTTCGTCTCACCTTTCTTAAAACTTATACAACACTCCTTTCATTATTTTAAATATTTTTAGGTAACAATATGATTCTCATCTTTTTTCATACCGTTTAATGGTCTCTTTATAATAAACTGTTAGCCACGTAATCGCGCATTAAGGTGTGTATCCTGGAATTAAAATCTTAAGCAAGAAATTTTTTTGGGTTATGAGCTTTCAGTGACAATGACTTTACGGATGACTATAATTTTAGATTCGAATAAATTAAATGTATAACAAATTATTCATATAAACATAGTACTCACGCTATGTTGAAACGGTAGTCGGTAGTATTGTGTAGGTACCGTAGGAGGTCAAAGTGAATGAAAATAGTCGCAAATAAATAGAAAATGAAGTTAAAGGTTTATTACATTTTACACGTAACAAAATGTCTACACCACCTAATCACTAAATATTACTCCCCACGTCTCAAAATAAATGTTCAGTTTGACTTTTCAAAATCAAACTGGTTCAACTTTGATCTTAAATATATTTTTTTGTGTTATATAATACTTGATAAAAAATTATATAATTGAAAATACTCTTAAAACCCAATCCATTTATATATTTTGTATCAAATATTATATAACACCCACAAAAATAGTTAACGTCAAAGTTGAACCAGTTTGACTCTGAAAAATCAAACTGGACATTTATTTTGAGACGAAGGTAGTATATTTTATTATGAAAACATATCCAACATATTGAATATTAAAAGATATTTGCATCATGTTAAAAATTAAAACAAAGTATATACATTACCAAAAGCTTTTTATTTTTCCTTGTTGGTATAATTAAAAAATATCAAATGTTCAAAAAATTATTTGGAGATAGCTATGAGGAAAGTTCAATACGAAACAACATTTATCTAAAGAACAAATAACAAGATCTCAACCATCCATCTTTCTTCCATCTAACGGTTTAGATTAAAATGAACAAATTTACTGAGGGACATTTTAGTCATTCTTTACTTTCTACCTTACCCCTTAAACAAACACTCTACACACATACACTCACACTCGTCTCACTCATCTCTCTCTCAGATCCCCAAACACGTCGCCGTCGATGGACAAGATCACCGGATATTGTTTTCGAGATAAGCTGGAGCTTTTCCGGCGAAACATCCCGGCGCCGTCGATGGAGAG
Source organism: Artemisia tridentata subsp. tridentata (assembly GCA_021014915.2). Lineage (NCBI taxonomy): Eukaryota > Viridiplantae > Streptophyta > Magnoliopsida > Asterales > Asteraceae > Artemisia > Artemisia tridentata. The sequence goes on from CP139501.1 coordinate 97,903,708, forward strand.
GACGCAGATTTTGCCGCGTGAGACATGATGCTTGACCGAGCGAACGTCATCGTCGTCATTTTCAGGTCGTCGTCGTTGTGGTGGTTGTTGTAACCGAATAAGAGGTTGTTGTTGTTGTCAGGTCGTCGTCGTTGTGGTGGTTAATGAAATGAAGTCAGTAAAGTTGGAAATGATGGACAGGATCACCGGAAAAAAGTGTTGTTAAAGGTGTTGGAAATGATGGGGTTAGAGTTGAAATCGGAAGAGATGCAAGTGCTGTCAGTTCCGATCTGGATTTCTGATTTCATTTGATGCATTACATTTATTTATAAAATTAAAAACACACACACACACACACACACACACACACACAGAGTTGTTGTTAGTTTTTTTTATAAAAAGATTGGAAATGAAATGTGTTTGGTTTTTTTTTGGGAGTATTACGGATGTGCCACTTTCTTATCCGGATTTAAGTTTTTAATCATATTATTAACTAATCCCATATATTCATAACTAATATTCATAACTAATCCCATGGGATTCAGCAAGAATCCCATGGGATTCATACAGAATCCCATGGGATTAGTTATGAATATCAAGGGATTAAGATAACTAAAAACACAAGAATTAAATTATTAAAATTTGTCCTGAATCCCATGAGATTCTTTATAAGTTCCTTGTGATACATTTATAAATTTATCTTGTACAGAATCCCATGGGATTCTTTATAAATTCCTTGTGATACATTTATAAATTTATCCTGTACAGAATCTCATGGGATTCACACAGAATCCCATGGGATTCTTTATAAATTCCTTGTGATACATTTATAAATTTATCCTGTACAGAATCACATGGGATTCATACAGAATCCCATGGGATTCTGTGTGAATCCCATCTGTATTCATAAAAATCCCATGGGATTCACACAGAATCCCATGTGATTCACACAGAATCCCATAGGATTCTGTGTGAATCCCATCTGTATTCATAAAGAATCCCATGGGATTCTGTGTGAATCCAATGTGACTACATACACAATCTTAAGTGATTCATTGTGAATCCCATGGGATTCTATGTGAATCCCATGGGATTCACAATGAATCCCATGGGATGCACCAAAGAATCCCATGGGATTCACAATGAATCCCATGTGATTCACTAAAGAATCCAATGGGATTCATACTGAATCCTTTGTGATTTATCGTCTTTTTACGAATCCAGTGGGATTTTTCTGGACGGAAATTTTGAAGAAAAAAAATTCGTATTTTTACGAATCCCATGGGACTTTTACGAATCCCATGGGATATTTCTGGACGAAAATTAAAAAAAAAAATAATAATCTTTTTACGAATCCTGTGGGATTTCTTTACGAATCCCGTGGGATTTTTCTGGACGGAAATTTAAAAAAAAAAAAATCGTCTTTTTACGAATCCCATGGGATTTTTACGAATCCCGTAGGATTTTTTTGGACGGAAATTTTGAAAAAAAAATCGTCTTTTTTACGAATCCCATGGGATTTTTTACGAATCCTGTGGGATTTTTCTGGACGGAATTTTGAAAAAAAAAGTTCATCGAAAGTATATAACAATGCATATCTATAGAAAGATAATTTTTTTCTCGTCGCAATTGTGTATTTTTCATAGCTTGAAGATTTACCGTTTGCAAGATATGTTGTTTTAAAAAAAAGGTGGAAAGTGGGTTTTTATATTAAATGAGCTAAAATGTCAATTTTGCCCTCCCTTTTTTATTTTTTGATTTGATCTTAGCCATTAGATGAAAGGTGGATGGAAGATTTATCTAAAAAACAAATAACAAGATCTCATCCATCCATTCTTCTTCCATCCAACGGTTTAAATTAAAAAGAATCAAATATATCCAGGGGCATTTTAGTCATTACTTACTTTATACATAACCCCCTAAACACACACTGTACACACATACACTCACACTATCTCTCTCAGATCCCCAAACACGTCGCCGTCGATGGACAGGATCACCGGATATTGTTTTCGAGATAAGCTAGAGCTTTTCCGGCGAAACATCCCGGCGCCGTCGATGGAGAGGACGCAGATTTTGCCGCGTTGATTCTTGACCGAGCGAACATCGTCGTTTTTAGGTGAGACGTGATGTTTGACAGAGCGAACGTCGTCGTCATCGTTTTCAGGTCGTCGTCGTTGTGGTGGTTGTTGTTGTAACCGAATAAGAGTTTGTTGTTATGGTGGTTGAGAGACGGTTGAGTTTGGTTATGGGTTTAAGGAGTGCCATATCGTTGTTTGTGTTTTTCAGTGTCTGTTGTGTGGTGTTTGTGGATTTTGTATACGAGTTTTTTTTGGGAAATATGTAATTTTGAAAGTCATCCAATGAAATCTAGGAGTATGAATGGGAAGTTGACACGTGACTAGTGAGATGGAAATAAGTTTTCTTGGTTGAAATAAAATATTTTTTCTGAACAAGGATCAAATAATTATGTGGGTGCTATTTTGTGGCTGAGGAATATTTGAGGCCTTTAGGCATAGTGTAAAGAATGCGAATGAGAATCCCATGAATTAATCCCATGGGATTCTGTATGAATCTCATGGGATTCACACAGAATCCCATGGATTCTTTATAAGTTTCTTGTGATATACATTTATAATTTATCCTGTACAGAATCCCATGGGATTCACACAGAATCCCATGGGATTCTTTATAAATTCCTTGTGATACATTATAAATTTATCCTGTACAGAATCCCATGGATTCATACAGAATCCCATGTGATTCACACAGAATCCCATGGGATTCTGTGTGAATCCCATCTGTATTCATAAAGAATAGAATCACATGGGATTCTGTGTGAATCCATCTGTATTCATAAAGAATCTCATGGGATTCTGTATGAATCCCATGGGATTCACAATGAATCCCATGTGATTCACCAAAGAATCCCATGGGATTCATACTGAATCCTTTGTGATTTATCGTCTTTTTACGAATCCAGTGGGATTTTTCTGGACGGAAATTTTGAAGAAAAAAAATTCGTATTTTTACGAATCCCATGGGATATTTCTGGACGAAAATTTTGAAAAAAAAAATAATCTTTTTACGAATCCTGTGGATTTCTTACGAATCCGTGGATTTTTTCTGGACGGAAATTTTGAAAAAAAAAAATCGTCTTTTACGAATCCCATGGGATTTTTTACGAATCCTGTGGATTTTTTTTGGACGGAATTTTGAAAAAAAAAGTTCGTCGAAAGTATATAACAATGCATATCTATAGAAAGATAATTTTTTTCTCGTCGCGATGGTGTATTTTTCGTAGCTTGAAGATTTACCGTTTGCAAGATATGTTGTTTTTAAAAAAAAGGTGGAAAGTGGGTTTTTATATTAAATGAGCTAAAATGTCAATTTTGCCCTCCCTTTTTTATTTTTGATTTGATCTTAGCCATTAGATGAAAGGTGGATGGATGGTTGAGATTGATTTATTTGTTTTTTAAGTGATACTTGTTTTGCATCGATCTCACCTTGTATAATTTATACATTATATCATAAACTTAGCATTTGGAACTTTTATATTTGCACGTTTTTGCGTTTTACATTTAAATGTATAACGAATATTTGAATATAGTTTAAAATTGAAGTTATTAAATTTATAGTTAATAGTTTCATACATACCTTGTATTATTATTATTTTTTGAAAGTCAAACTATTATTATTATTATTATTATTATTATTATTATTATTATTATTATTATTTTTTTTTTTTATTAAAACATCACTTTATTAGAAACTTATAGGATCTACAAGAAATTAGAGGGGAGCCGAGATACTAACTGGTCTCTCACACCTCTAGCTATCGCAAAGCTAATCCTATTAAAGATATGAGCAGCGGCTCGCGATCCGATGTCTTGAGTTACGGAGAACGTTCGGATCCGTTTCAGTAGGGTTGCTGCATCCTTCCCAAGTTCCCCAAAGGAAGAGAATGAGAAGGGAAGAAAACCATATCCAATGTCGGCGCATTTGCTCTTATATTTGATACGCTTGCGCTGTGCAGCCTCGACCACCACTTGTCCTGGCACGAAATCGACCATACCCGATTGCGTCAAAGGAGACGACCCTGTCAAATCGACACAAACATCCTGCCCACCGTCCCAAGAGTAGAGCAATACATCAGCTGGGCGTAAGCTTTTGTCTCTTTCTCCACAAAGGCCAATGTCAACCTCTTTGCGAGCCGAGATCCCAGACCGAGAGCAAATATCAGCAAGAGTGTCGCGCACCACGTTGTGTCGGTGCTTGATACTAATAATACCAGCACATAACACAGCATGATCCCCGTAAATGTCTCCCGCAAATAACCTGGAACAAGCAGAGTACGGCATCTGGACCGAGAAAAGGGGGACACCCAGGCGGTAGCATAAAACACACCGGTAAGTTCTAGCGTTCATAGTCTGCCCCAACCCAGATATCGAGGCCACCCTAAGCCAATCAGAGGTGTAGTCTTCGCGTTGCGATCTCCAAAGCGCCATCTGTCGAGCGGATAGGCCAAAAGTGGATTCAACCATTTTAGTAACACGTGTGAAATATATATCTGCCAATTTCTTCATAAGTTAGGGGGCAGCGATCTCATTCGGGTTACTTAAGAGGTCGAACTCCATTTTCGCATTAAAGTTACACAGAGCGTCATTAAAGGAAGATCCATGATTTACTATGCCGGACTGTTGGAGGAGCTTAGCCTGTAAGCTAGCAGATTGGAGTCTAGACGCAAGGAAAGCATAATTCAAGACATCATCTGAAGAATATACGCCAAGCCCCCCAAACACAAACGGAAGCGTGGCCAATCTCCATTGCCAATCCCCAAACCCAGGCCCAGAAGCAGTGACAATACGTTCCATAGAGGAACGAAGCGCTGCATCAAACGAAGTCTGGGCACCCTCAAAGACCCGGGGAGAACATGTGCGCATAGAGAAGTATAACTTTGAAATACCGGCACAAGCACGAAGTAGGAGCAACTTACATTGAGGATCATTAAGCCTAGCAACGGCCTCTATAAGCTCGATGGTTTTAGCCACCCTTTTCATAGCAAGCCCACTACTAAACTCAAAATCCACGCTAGCCGGCCCGCCCAATAATTTAACACCACGTAAAGGGCGAGCAATATTCGGCGGAAAGACACCTGCGAGCCTGCTTCTGGGATCCTCGGTTGGCCAGAAAACCTCAGTTTTATCCACATTAAGGTGCAAGCCATAACTAGGTCCATCTGACATAATAAGATCTATAACCTTCCCCACGACCAGGGTATCGCCAATAATAGTGCCATCATCCAGGTACCACGCTTGGAGGGTAAGATCAAAAGAGTCTCTAATTTTGCGAACCAGGGGGTGTAACACTAAGGCAAAAAGTAGAGGTCCGAGGGGGTCGCCTTGTTGCACCCCTTGGTGCGACCATAAGATGTGGTCCCCATAATAAAGTCTAGCTGGGCTGGAGTAGCAGAATTCCCCCCAACGTGAAATAGCAGGGAAACGAAGGCGAACCTCCTGTAGCATAACCTCCCGATCCACCAAATTAAAAGCGTTTTTGAAATCCACCAGCAGCATCGAAAGACCCACCTTATCCCCACATTCTTCAATGAACCGATTCACAGCGTGAAGAATAGCCTCCCCTCCTCCAGACACCCCAACACCGAACTGTAGGTCGTTCAAATAACCATCTAAAGAATGACCAATCAAGGAAGCACCAATCTTGGATATTAAGCACCTCCAAATGGTCCCCACAGTAATGGGACGGATATCACCTCCTGGCTTAATCAGCGGTGTGAGGGGAGCACTAGCAATGTATTCACCCAACGCCCTGGGGAATTGGCCACCGAGAAACAGGTTCACTACTTGGGTGATAGAGGCAATTAATTCATCCGAAACAGCCACAACAGCACCACTCAAACAGTCTAAACGCAAACCATCTCGTCCGCAAGAGGTACCACGGGGGAAACTCCTAATCATATCAAGAACCACAGCAGGAGATGCAATGAGGTTATGATGATCAAGCGGTATATCAGGCCGAGCTGGAGCAGACTTGAAAGGATGTTTAGCTTTTAAATCCTCGAGAGTAGTATCATTGAAAGGAGCAACACCTGAAGAAGAAAGAACTCTGACAGCCGCAGAATAATGACCATCACAAATCTTCCTCTTACATTGCTTGATATTGCGCTCACCCAAATCCACAATAACCTCATCAATATTAGCCCATGCAGGCGAGGGTTCGGCTAAAACCTCTCTAACAAGCTGCAACCTACCCCCGGCCGTACTCCAAGAGCGAATGGCATTAGCGATGTATTCTTCTTGGCGTTGACGTTTAATAGCAGACCTGCACTCCATGTTACTCCTCGGGCAAAAGGTTTTAAGGAGACAGAGAGGCAGGGCTAACATGCAAACCCAGCAGGAAATGTCCTCAGGTGTGCAGATCACCTTGTCGAGGGCTCCTTTCAATACGCGAGAGAATCCCAACCGACACTTCGGAGGGATGGATTTGACCGTGTGCAACCCTTTAGAGAGCAAGGTGTCAAGCAATTAAAGATCGAAACCATCCCGCTCCGCAAAACCCGAGTCCTCACCACGAGAAATTTGGACCGAAGAAGGGACTTGTGGTTTGGCAAGATCAAACAACACAAACCTAACGACACCATCACCACCATCCGGGGGTGGCACAAAATCAGGTCCATGCCGACATTTCGATCGAAAGGTATGCGTCTTAAAACAATTTCCACATAACCAAAGTCCCATGCGTTTCAGCGTGACCTCAGCCGCCTCAAAAACGGCAAGGTTTGTAGCCAAGGAAAGTTTGGTAGTGGCCAACGCATCCTTACTGAAATGACGATCCCGAAGATGAGTGATCAACGAGGTTTTGGTGAGTCCATTTCCATTACCATCCTGACAACCACTTAACCCCGCGAAAGGACAATGAAACCGTACGATTGCCATAGATTTTTTTTTTTTAACACAGTCAAACCGTTGGGTGCCTCAAACCGCAACCAAATAAGCCAAACCGCGAAGACCAAAACAAAAAACAAAGCCCACTACACAATTAAACAAAACTGGAAGTTTAAGTTAAATAGGTGGGGCCCATGAAGAAAACAACACGCTAGGCCTTATCCATAGCAAACCGCTACCTTTGTTTAAAGTTTAAACCAAAAGTCAACACATCAATACAATCTGCAGTGTGGGACCCACGAAGCAAAAGCAGTTAGCAAACTCCACAGCCAACACGCAACATCAAGGGGCCCACTGATCAAACCGCTAACGTGATTAACCAGCGGATAAAAACCTGATCCGTACAAAATCAAGACCAACACGCAATTCGGACCAACAAGGATCCCTGAAAAACCAGCACCGGAAAGCTTCAAGGACGAAGACGGTAACCCGAATCCAACCCAAAACACACCACAACCGAATCCCAGAAAATCCAAAACCAAAGTGCTTCAAGAACGAAAGACCCTGAAAATCCAAAACCAAAAAGAAAGAAAGAAGAAAAGAACCCTAACAAAGGCGTTGGGTGGACGATGTAACTGAGGGTTTAAATCAAACCCGTGATGGAGGCATGGCCAATGAAGAAGACGATCGGGGGACTAAGGATGTCCCAAATCGCCCACAGTCTTCACCTTACTTCTCTCTATTGGATGGAAGTCTATTATTATTATTATTATTATTATTATTATTATTATTATTATTATTATTATTATTATTATTATTATTCTTATTATTATTATTATTATTTTATTTTTTTAATTTTTTTAATATTACTATTATTGAAACATAATAATTTTACATAAATTTGGATGGAAGTCTAGACACAAGCTATGGTCCCACTCCTTTCTGAATACAAAAGCTAACTCTATGAAAGATAAAAACACCACTTTTAGCATTATTTGAGTGGCTAATGACAATAGACTTAATACGTGAAAGTGTGTCCACATCCTCACTATCGAATTCACCGAACGTAGAAAAAGCAAATGGTATGAACTTGTATCAGTTGTCCTCACATTTGGATGCATACTTTCTCTTTTTCTTCTCCACAACATTGTACAAGGCTACCGTAGGAGCCCATGAAGTCGCCCCAATACCAGCAAATGGAGAGATACTAGTCACATCTAAGCATGCATCTTTACCTTGAAGCCAATTAAATAATAACAAGTCTGCAGGTCGTAGCTCCTTCCCATCCTCCGAAAGGAACCCCATAGGAGTCTAATTACGCACCAAGATCCCAACCTTAGAACGTATATCAACAAGAATATCACGCACCAGATTATGCCTGAACTTTACGCCCACTTCACTAGAGAAGTAGACCGCATGATCTCCTCATTTGTCCATACGATGCACATTACAACTCAGGCAAAGGCTGTAGCAACCTGTAAAATTCCACAGTACTTTGTAAATGTTAATCAAGTATTAAATTATCATTACAGTTCATTTAACTATTTTTACGAGCAAAATTTAAAAATTTTGTTTATTACATTACCACGAATCAAAAAACGTTGTTACGTGATTCACAATACTTTGGAATGAGCTGACACATGCACCACGACAATTCAAATTACGAATAAAAACCAAATGGATCCTTATTACATAGTTCTCGGCCCAACAGGCTATTCTAAGCCCACTACTATTCAAGCCCAATTCTTATATTTCTTTTATTTCATTTGAACCAACATTCATTTACTTGGCTTCTATATTTCGATAATTCAACACACAAACTATACTACATTTTACATAATTCGATTCTCCACATTTCAAGGATTCTTCATTTAACTTGGTTCGAACGTCTGATCTTAAAACGAGGCCTAAAGCTTAGCACCATTCGACACTTGTTCAAACCCAGTTGAGGGTCAACCAACTCGACTAAAACATATTTCTACCTAAGTATTTTGCTGGTAACCGAGCCAAGAGAGTCCTATAATATTTATGACACCTTTTCTAGACTTTTTGTCATGTCTCTATAATCGTTTGGACCTAATATATATCGAATAAAACATTTATACATGCCACTTGATCCATAGCTGAAACTACACACAAGCACCTCACTTAATATCTTTATACTCAAGTACCTAGCCTATACTTATTCCTCTAATCTCTTCGGCATAATGTCAAGCCAACTTGTGTCCTTAAAATAAATTATACTCTAGTATACATGCATATACATAATACGTATAAACACACACACCCTCATTCACACTCAAAAATTATAACACACAATATTTTCCAAGTCCTTTTCTCCCTAGCTGAGTCCCTTCAAGGAGCAAGGCCATTTCTAGTCGTTCAATCCATTTTTCAAACGTTCAAGCTCGATCTTGATTCTTTTGTGTTTGTTCTAACGTGTTACATGCATACCATTCGATCCCTAGTTCATTTTGACGTTTTCTCACCACCATTTTTGGTGTAGTAAGTCATTCGAACCATTTTCAACATACTTATGATTTCAATTGGTTTATACACGTTTTTATTCCATTCGGTTTCATTTACTAGCTTTCCATTATTTATTTCGTTCTCTCGTACTTCATTTTTCGTATAATCATGACCTCCTAATTCTATGGATGGCTAGAAATTAAATACAATAATCATTCGTATCATATTTCATCATATATATGCTTATCGAGACCTATTTTGAACTCATGTTGCATATCGAACGTTTACATGTCATTTTAATCATTTGGACCATGTGGTTTTATCGACTAGAAAATGCTCCATAAAATCGTTTTTATATGTATAACCTATCGAATAATTTACTCGACTCATTTCTCCATAAGCTAATCTAATAAGCAGTACACATAAGCTACTATGATAAGCTCTTGAAATACATTTTCTAACCTAAAAGTATATTGCACTCGAAACAGTCTCTAAAACTCAATATATACCGAGTGGGCCTTAAAGCACATTAAGCTCAAAATAAGCCATTATGAATAAGCAGTGCAATAAGCAGTTTTGGTAAGTCAATAAGACCATAATATAAGCCCAAAATCAAGCCCAAATCATTTTAAAACCCAATGGATCGTTAAAGCTTAACGGGCCTTTTTTTTTTAAATCGTTAAGGCCCAATAAGCTATAAATAAGTACTTTTCAGGTAATAAGCAGTTTTATAAACTTAAATAAGCTATTTGAGGCTTATGAAACTCTCGGAAAACTTAATCCATAAGTTTTTTGATTTTTGGACTTAAAATGCAAATTATTATACATATCGGGTTAAAATTGTAACTTTCACATAAATTGGAGTCAAACTGCCATTTTTATAAGTTAAGGGTAGAAAATGAATATCCAGTAACCAGGAGTGTTAAAATGTCATAATTGGATATTTTGGACTAAAAATGTAAATATTATCTTACCAGGGACTAACGGTGCAAAAGTTTCACCGTTAGGGTTAAAAGTGTAAATTTCATATAACTTCAAGGACCATTCAGTAACTATGTTATATATATATATTCACATAAAATGTTTTATACACTTTCAACCTTAAAAGTTATTTTTACATTTCGTACGATTTATTTAACAAACGATACGTATATGTATATATTTATATAACGAGATTTCTAATGAATAACATAACGTATCGTTCACCAACTTTCGAGGAAACGATATCTACGGATTCAATAAACATAAAAACAAGATAATATTATATATAATATTGTTTTTTAACTTTAAGCATTTTAAGCATATTATCCTTTCTCATCACGAATCAATTCGTTATCTGATACTTTTTCCACAATCATTATTTGTATTAAGCCAAAACTATCGAAATCTCAGACTTCCCTATTATTCAGGTCGTGTTTTGGAGCCGTTCCCATATTACATTTGATTTCACATTATCTTTGCCAACTACATTCAAGGTGAGCTCATAGTCCTACTTTTTATCTTTTACATAATTTCAAATTCGTGGGGAGATACATGATACAAAACAGAACACAAGTATTTTCTGTATGCTATACCTGACTGATATTGCCTAAGTCACTACTACTATTGCCATTATTACAAGTCCCTCCCATCATGAGCCATTAACCACTTGCGAGTGGACACGAATATAGTGAACAGATCTGTTGGAGGCTGACTGCCTATTTGAACTATCCAGAAGATGGTCTTAGTTGCTATCTGGATTAATTAAATACACTTTATTTGAAGGAAATAGGTAGACGGCAATCTCCTATTGAGGGCCATAACTCACACAATTAATTTGGTGTGTTCTTGCCGTTTGTGCGTTACTCTTAAGGTTTGAGTGTCATGAGACTTAAGGCAATATATCGAACTGCAATATTACTATTTCTAAATGATTGTATTTCAATGCAATTATACGACTTGAGACTTGTGTTCAAACTGATTACAATTACAAACACTATGAATTCACTCAACAATTTTGTTGACTCTTAGCATGTTTATCTCAGGTAATTAACGGAGCATTCAAGGCTCGAAGTGGGCAAATAAACTAATGGTTTTTGATGTCAAATAAATTCTATCATTCATTTCAAACTACTATATCTTTTGTGAGATATTAAACAATGAAATTTTCTTTTTGTATCTCAATTATTAAATGAATGATAATAACTTTCAAAACGCCTCTTTTGAGTCGTTTTCTATGATTATGACTATGATCCTTCCAGTAATACCCCGGTTAGTCTTCTGCTGTTAACTTGAAATTTAGGGGGTGTTACAGATTGGCATCAGAGACATGGTTATAGAGAACCAAGTGTATTTTAAACATTGGACTATAACTAGGCTTTCAAAATGGACCACTTTTCACCATACCACCTTACGCCCTCCGTGCCTACATATTTCACAACACCGTGTTTAGAGTGTTGCTTAACAAGATTATTTCATACCAACTTTTATGTACTTAATTTCATATTGATGACTTACATTTACTACTTTCGGGGTTATTACAGTACCATGTCTTCAGTGTCTCACATTAGCACCTTACCATCTGACATAGAGTCCGAGGATACTCTATCATCTATCAACTCACCCGTATTTCCTAGCACCTCGACTGCTACAGTGTCGAATGTCGCATCTGACAAAACGGAGCCCTTCGAGGAGGGTGAAGTCGTTCCTACACCACCTATGACACCTGTTGCACCAGGCAACCCAAACTCACCCTTATCAGAGGACCCGTACGTATAAGCTAGACGGGCATATATTTCACCACCTCTCCCGGAGAACCGTCCAGTTTCTCCTACTTACACTTCATTATCAGATGATCAGTATATGCAGACGCAGCAGTGGCTACCTGCAGCTGATTCAGAGATTTCTTTACCTACATCACCACCCCCACCTGCACCGGTATTCCAGCGCAGACAAGTCAGAATCCTACAGCTGTATGAGCCTGAGCCTTTTATGACACCATTCAGGAGTCATCCAGATGGTCCCATCAGGATGCACACACCTTGCAAGAGGGTACAATTACCAGTAGTTCCGATTATACCACCATCACCACCTCTGTCCCGAACATCACCATTGGACATCATCAGGATGACACCACCATTATCTCCTGAGCATACCTTACCACCACTACTATCATCACCCCTTCCAACGTCGGTCAGACCCGACTACTTGTTTAACCTACTTACCCAATCATACCCGTTCGCATCTCACCAATGGGAGCCGACTCCTAAGGAGGATTTACTCCCCTCAGAACCTGGGCCCGCATAGCAGATCCTAGCGATTTGTCTTCCTCATCATTACTATTTCCACCAGGTTTTACCACTCCAGCCCGATTCTTCAAGACTGGAGAGAGCTCCAGGGCAGCAGCTACCCGCACACCTACTCCCTCCACTATCATGACGCGACTAGAGCGTCATGAGGAGCAGATTAACACGCTTCTGAGCATCGTTGACAGAGTATCTCTCGATCGCCCTGAGACGGTCGATGGCACTATATATGGCCTCGTATCCGAGAAGATGGACCTATAGGATGGTTTGATGAGGATTCAGACAGAGATGTTTGAGATGCGCTCTCATATGACAGTTTTACAGTGGGAGATACGGAGGCAGATCAAAGAAGTTCTGCAAGCTCGCCGTAGGGCCGCTACATTAGAGAGCCTCATCGAGGACATGCAGGTCCAGCAGCAGAAAAATATACAGAGACTTCTGGATCAGATTACAGAGCTCACGGGACACATGGATGAGACTTCCAGTAGTTAGACATATTGTACATCAGTTATAGTTTTAAGGCATCTTAGCCTGCCGCATGAGGCATTAATAAAGGATCTTGTATCGTTCTGTTTTGTAACATAAACTGATCAAGTTATTAATATATGTTGTTTGTTATGGATTTACTATATATTGATGTTGATTTATGTTTCCGTGGTTGTTCATGTGTATTGTGATTGTATTCAGACATGTCGTGATATTACTTATGATTGTTATGGTTCTTCGTATGTTATAACTGGACTATAATCACAGATTTTAATAAAGAAAATTTTGGAAGAAACTTGATGAATGTAGAGAAAGTTGCTGAACTTCAGCTTTTGTAGATGATGAATCAGTTTGTTCCTTAGCAATCCTATACCAAGAGTTGATCATTTATTTACGATAGTACCCAGACATGTCGTGATTTTGTGATTCTCAATTGGTTGTGATTTCACATTGTGACAGTATTGTTAGGACTTTTATGCAATTACCTTGTTACTCGAATTATTCTAACATGGTCATTATGTGGATTCTAAATCTATGTTTTCTTGTGGTATTAATAAAAGTATGGCACGCACAAGAAAGGAAACTACAACACCAAAACCAACAATGACTCCAGCAGCTATCCAGAAACTGGTAGCCGATAGCGATGCTGCAGCTCTCGAAACTTAAACGGCTACAATAGCTCGCTCGAGTAGCAACAACAGGGCAACAGCCAAAAGCGAGGCATCTGCATCTCGCAAGTGTACCTATAAAGATTTTGTGGAGTTTATTAGACTCCTTGGATCGTTTTGAGCCTTAGGGTTCAACAATAACAATGATAATTTATGCAGCGGAATAAAACAGAACAATTGTTATTGACACAAAGTTTTTCTTCATTATCACAATCAGCCTCAATATAACACGGTTACTCAACAGTAACAGGGATCAAGAGATCCTTGAGGCTACGAACAAACTTGTTTAGGCGTTTATAAGATCACGCCTAAACACACACACACACCTTTAGCTAGACGTCTACATTGGAAGACCTAATATTATACGTACCTTACCTCTCTTTATATACTAGAGAGATAGGGTTTACACAAAGAGATAAGAATGAATAATATAAATATTCCTATAATAATAAATCGATTTCCTGTATCTTGATATCTTTGAAGCTTTCTCTCTTTGTCAATATTAGTCCTTCTTGTTTTCATTCTTCTTGGTTTGTCTCATCAAATTAATAAACCCAAGAATCTTCCCCTATTTGATGATGACAAAACAAACTCGTTCTTGTACGAACTTCCCTAGACGAAGTAGCAGAAGTTGAGATGTAGTCATCTCCCTGAATGAAACAAATCTGTCTTCCCCTTAAACCATGCCATGCCATCACAATATTTCTTCCCCTTTTTGTTATCAACAAATAGAGAATGAATAAACCGTAGAAACTTCCCCTCGAGTGATGCATGTACATAAAATGATTCTTCAAATCAGTAGGCTGTATATATTGTTGAAGAAAAATATCATTACCAATTTGATATTGAAGTAGAAGAAACCAACCCTGTGTCTTATGCCTTGTACTAAATACGACTTCGAACGTATACTTAACGTATAGGGAGACCGCAATCTCTTGACAACAACCACTGAGCACTACAATGTAACTCCTTCAAGTGTTTTGTCAATTCGAGTCACTTGAACGAACAAACAAGCATCTTAAAACGGATGGGAACGTTTAAGATATGATAAGACACAACCTTGATAAATTCAACCGCATCATCAAAGAAATAATAAATAATCCTCTCCTCCAATACGAAAATTAATGCGAGCCTTTAAAACTTTAACGAACAAATAAACCAAAAACAATCTTCTTTGTGTGTGTGAACTTCCCCTGTGTGTGTGTAAACCAATAACCATACTTACTTCCCCTCACTGCTCGTAAATTATGCAAGTATCAATCATGTAAACCCAGCAATAATGTAGCAGCAGAGAGTAAGTCCAGCAGCAGAGTCAATATGCGTAACAGCAGAGTGATATATGTCGAGCAGCAGAATGATCAAAGCTAGCAGCAGAGTATTATAACTAGCAGCAGAGTGTATCAGACATAGCAACAGAGTAAAATTACCACCAGCAGCAGAGTAAAATAACTTAGCAGCAGAGTATAATATATGCAGCAGCACTTCATCAAAATTGCTTCAAATCTGCTTCTGTCATCAAATAAACTTTGTGAATCCCTAGATAACGAGCTCCCCAAGCTCTGATACCAATTGTGGAGTTTATTAGACTCCTTGGATCGTTTTGAGCCTTAGGGTTCAACAATAACAATTGTTATTGACACAAAGTTTTTCTACATTATCACAATCAGCCTCAATATAACACGGTTACTCAACAGTAACAGGGATCAAGAGATCCTTGAGGCTACGAACAAACTTGTTTAGGCGTTTATAAGATCACGCCTAAACACACACACACACCTTTAGCTAGACGTCTACATTGGAAGACCTAATATTATACGTACCTTACCTCTCTTTATATACTAGAGAGATAGGGTTTACACAAAGAGATAAGAATGAATAATATGAATATTCCTATAATAATAAATCAATTTCCTGTATCTTGATATCTTTGAAGCTTTCTCTCTTTGTCAATATTAGTCCTTCTTGTTTTCATTCTTCTTGGTTTGTCTCATCAAATTAATAAACCCAACAGATTTCATGAGTTACAAGTCAACTTACTTTAAAGGTTCCGAAGGAGTAACTGAACTTGCTCAGTGGTTTGAGCGCACTGAGACGGTCTTCATGAGAAGCAATTGTCCAGACAACTGCAAAGTCACCTATGCTACAGGGACTCTTCTGGAAGATGCACTATCATGGTGGAATGCTACCGCCCAGACCATGGGTATTGAGGAAGCGTATCAGATTACCTGGGCCGAATTGAAACTGAAAATGCCAAAGAAGTACTGCCCGCGTACATAAATCAGGAAACTGGAAGAGGAATTCCACCAGCTGGTTGTGAAGGGGAACGATATAAGAACTTACAAAAGAAGGTTTCAAGAACTGGCTACACTGTGCCTAACTATGGTGCCGGATCTTGAAAAGACATTGGAGAAGTACGTCGAGGGACTGCCTTGAAGGATTCAGGAAAATGTCACCTCATCAAAACCACCAACTCTAGAAGAAGCCATCACAATTGCACAATGATTACTAGACCGGGAAATTAAACGAAGTTCTACCTCCGGAAACAATGATCATAAACGAAAGTTGGATGATCGTGGAACCACTACTCACAACAACAATAGGTACAACAACAACAACAACAACAACTGTAACTGTAATTATCAGTCAAATCGCAACAACTACCACCACCAACAGAATCGCAGACAGGAAGCTGCCAGAGCTTATGTTGCTGCTCCAAATGACGGAAGAGGTTATACCGGAATACTACCCCAGTGTAACCAATGTAGACTGCATCACACTGGGCCTTGTCCTGCCAAATGCGGAAAGTGCCACAAAGTAGGCCACAGAACTAATGATTGCAGGGCCACTGGTGTAAATTTACAACCGGTAGAAATAGTGTGCCACGGGTGTGGCGAGAAGGGGTACTAAAAGAACCACTACCCAAAACAGAATGCTAATCAAAATAACGCTGCTCGCGGGAGAGCATATGTACTAGGTGACGGAAACGCACCGCAGGACCTTGGCGTAGTCACGGGTATATTCTTACTTAATCAACAAAGTGCTAAAATATTATTTGATTCCAGAGCTGATAAAGCTTTGTGTCTACTTCATTTTCTTCTCTGCTTAGCATTGCCCCAATAGAACTAGACACTACGTACGAAATTGAAATAGCTAACAGGAACCTAATAGGCACCAATACGATAATCCGAGGTTGCACCCTAACCCTACTAGACAAACATTTTCCCATCGATCTCATGCCTATTCAACTTGGTAGTTTTGAAATCGTCGTTGGCATGGATTGGTTATCTAAGCACTATGCTAGAATCATCTGTGACGAGAAAGTCATCCAAATTCCACTCAATTGTGAAACTCTTATTGTTCGTGGCGATCGAAGTAGAACCCGACTTAACATTATCTCGTATATCAAGACGGTGAAGTATATGAACAAGGGATGTCACGTGTTTTTGGTTCAAGTGACGGAGAATGAATCGAAAGAGAAACAACTTAAAGAAGTGCCAGTTGTCAAAGATTTTTTTGAAGTATTTCCAGAAGATTTGCCCGGTATTTGACCCGTTCGTCAAGTAGAATTTCAGATTGATTTAGTTCCTGGAGCGACGCCAGTCGCAAAAGCACCTTATAGGTTGGCACCTTCTGAAATGAAAGAGTTATCTGAGCAGTTGAAAGAGCTATCAGATAAGGGATTCATCCGACCGGGTTCATCACCTTGGGGAGCTCCAGTCTTATTCGTCAAGAAGAAGGACGGAACGTTCCAAATGTGTATCGATTATAGAGAGTTGAACAAACTCACCGTGAAGAATCGATATCCATTACCCAGGATTGATGATTTGTTTGATCAGTTATAAGGATCGAGTGTCTACTCGAAAATTGATCTGAGATCGGGATATCATCAGTTGAGAGTCCGAGAAGAAGACATTCCCAAAACAGCTTTCAGAACGCGGTACGGACATTACGAATTTCAAGTAATGCCATTTGGTCTGACCAATGCACCTACAGTGTTCATGGATTTGATGAACCGAGTATGCAAACCATACTTAGACAAATTCGTGATCGTGTTCATAGTTGATATTCTAATCTACTCCCGCAGCAAGGAAGAACATGCTGAACATTTGAGGACCATCTTAGAGTTACTCAAAGAGGAAAAGTTGTAGGCTAAGTTCTCCAAATGTGATTTTTGAATTCCAACGGTAAAATTTCTTGGCCATGTTATCAACAGTCAAGGTATCCACGTAGACCCTGCCATGATTGAGGCGGTTAAAGATTGGGCATCTCCTACAAACCCAACAGAGATTCGCCAATTTTTAGGTCTCGCTGGTTACTACAGAAGATTCATAGAAGATTTTTCAAAGATCGCAAAACCTCTGACAGAGCTGACCCAGAAGAACAAGAATTACAACTGGGAATAAAAACAAGAGTCAGCTTTCCAACTCTTGAAGCAAAAACTCTGTGAAGCACCAATCTTAGCACTACCCGAAGGAAGTGAAGACTTCGTAGTGTATTGTGATGCGTGGAAGGAAGTGAAGACTTCGTAGTGTATTGTGATGCGTCACATCACGGTTTAGGCGCAGTACTGATGCAAAGGAGCAAAGTAATAGCCTATGCTTCTTGACAACTCAAGAAGAACGAAGAGAACTATACAACTCATGATCTGGAATTAGGGGCAGTAGTCGTTGCTCTTAAGATATGGAGACATTACTTGTACAGTACCAAGTGCACGGTTTTCACCGATCACAAAAGTCTTCAACACATCCTGGATTAAAAGGAGTTGAACATGAGACAACGACGATGGTTAGAGTTGCTCGACGACTATGATTGTAAAATTCGCTATCACCCATGAAAGGCAAATGTTGTGGCTGATGCCTTGAGCAGAAAAGAATGAATTAAACCTCTCAGAGTCCGATATATGGGAATGACTATTTGTTCACCACTTCTATCACAAATCCACATAGCTCAATCAGAAGCTCTCAGGAAGAGAACAGACCCAGTGAAAGAATTCACGGTATGCTAGAGAATGAGAATGGTTTTATGAAAAGATCAGACAGAGTGCTTTGTTTCAAAGAAAGAAGTTGGGTTCCACTCTATGGAGGTATATGTGATCTCATCATGCATGAATCCCACAAATCCAAGTACTCCATTCATCCGGGTTCTAACAAGATGTATCAGGATCTCAAGAAACTCTATTGGTGGCCAACATGAAGGCCGACATTGCCAAGTATGTTGGGAAATGTTTGACCTGCTCAAAGAGTCAAGGCAGAATGCCAAAAGCCACCAGGATTACTTGTACAACCTGAACTTCCAGTATGGAAATGGGAACAAATTACTATGGACTTTATCACCAAATTACCAAAGATGTCAACTGGATTGGACACCATCTGGGTCATCATTGATCGTCTCACCAAGTCCGCTCATTTCCTACCAATCAAGGAGACTGACGAGATGAGCACTCTTGCACAGTTGTATCTGAAGGAAATAGTACCCCGACATGGAGTTCCAATCTCCATCATCTCAGATAGAGATAGCCGATTCACTTCTAGATTTTGGCAGACTCTACAGAAAGCTCTTGGTACACGTTTAGGTATGAGCACCGCTTATCACCCTTACACCAATGGGTAGAGTGAAAGAACAATCCAAACCTTAGAAGACATGCTTAGGGCATGTATAATAGATTTCGGAAAAGGTTGGGAGAAACACTTGCCATTGGCAGAATTTTCCTACAACAACAACTATCACGCCAGCATCAAGGCGAAACCATTTGAAGCACTTTATGGTCAAAAGTGCAGATCGCCTGTTTGTTGGGCTGAAGTGGGTGATGTACAACTCACAGGACCTGAACTGATACACGAGACAACGGAAAAGATATTTAAGATCAGGCAACGACTGCAAGCCGCACGTGACAGACAAAAGAGTTATGCCGATGTGAGGCGAAAACTGATGAAATTCCAGATTGGAGACAGGGTTATTTTAAAAGTTTCTCCCTGGAAAGGAATGGTACGCTTCGGAAAGCGTGAAAAGCAAAATCCAAGGTACATTGGACCGTTCAAAATCCTGGAAAGGGTTGGTCTAGTAGCTTTTAAACTTGAGCTCCCAGAGGAACTCAGCAGAGTAAGCAACACATTTCGCATATCGAACTTGAAGAAATGTCTATCAAATGAAACTCTTGTCATCCTAATGAAAGAAATCTGACTTGATGACAAACTCGTATTTACTGAAGAACCAGTGGAAATAATGGACAGAGAGGTGAAACAACTAAAGCAAAACCGTATCCCAATAGTCAAAGTTCGATGGAACTCTAAACGAGGACCAAAGTATACATGGGAACGTGAGGACCAAATTCGCGACAAATACCCACATTTATTTCCATAGACAACCCTGACAAATATCTTAGACTTAAATTCCGGGTAGGTACTGTAGCAACCTGTAAAATTCCCCAGTACTTTGTAAATGTTAATCAAGTACTAAATTATCATTACAATTCATTTAACCATTTTTACGAGCAAAATTTAAAACTTTTGTTTATTACATTACCACGAATCGAAAACACTGTTACATGATTCACAATACTTTGGAACGAGCTCACACACGCACCACGACAATTCAAATTATGAATAAACACCAAACGGATCCTTATTACATAGTTCTCAGCCCAACAGGCTATTCTAAGCCCAATACTATTCAAGCCCAATTCTTATATTTCTTTTATTTCATTCAAACCAACATTCATTTACTTGGCTTCTATATTTCGATAATTCGACACACAAACTATACTACATTTTACATAATTCGATTCTCCACATTTCAAGGATTCACGAATGGCAATTCATTTAACTTGGTTTGAACGTTTGATCTTAAAACGAGGCCTAAAGCTTAGCACCATTCGACACTTGTTCAAACCCATTTGAGGGTTAACCAACTCGACTAAAACATATTTCTACCTAATTATTTTGCTTGTAATCGAGCCAAGAGAGTCCTATAATCTTTATCACACCTTTTCTAGACTTTTGGTCACGTCTCTATAATGGTTTGGACCTAATATATATATCGAATAAAACATTTATACATGCCACTTGATCCATAGCCGAAACTACACAAAAGCACCTCACTTAATATCTTTATACTCAAGTACACAGCCTATACTTATTCCTCTAATCTTTTTGGCATCATGTAAAGCCAACTTGTGTCCGTAAAATTCATTATACTCTAGTATACTTGCATACTCATAATACGTATAAACACACACACACTCATTCACACTCAAAACTTATAACACACAATATTTTCTATGTCCTTTCTTCCCTAGCCGAGTCCCTTCAAGAAGCAAGGCCATTTCTAGTCGTTCGATCCATTTTTCCAACGTTCAAGCTTCATCTCCATTCTTTTGTGTTTGTTCTAATGTATTACATGCATAACATTTGATCCCTAGTTCATTTTGACGTTTTCTCACCACCATTTTTGGTGTAGTAAGTCATTCGAACCATTTTCAATAGATACTTATGATTTCAATTGGTTTATACACATTTTTATTGCATTCGGTTTCATTTACTAGCTTTCCATTATTTATTTAGTTTTCTGGTATTTCATTTTTCGTATAATCATGACCTCCTAATTCTATGGATGGCTAGAAATTAAATACAATAATCATTCGTATCATATTTCATCATATAAATGCTTATCGAGACCTATTTTGAACTCATGTTGCATATCGAACGTTTACATGTCATTTTAATCATTTGGACCATGTAGTTTTATAATCTAGTAAACGCTCAATAAAATCGTTTTTATACGTATAACCTATCGAATAATTTACTTGACTCATTTCTCCATAAGCTAATCTAATAAGCAGTACACATAAGCTACTATGATAAGCTCTTGAAATACATTTTCTAACCTAAAAGTATATCGCACTCGAAACAGTCTATAAAACTCAATATATACCGAGTGGGCCTTAAAGCCCACTAAGCTCAAAATAAGTCATTCCGAATAAGTAGCCCAATAAGCACTTTTGGTAATAAGCAGTTTTATAAACTTAAATAAGCTATTTGAGGCTTATGAAACTCTCGGAAAACTTAATCCATAAGTTTTGTGATTTTTGGACTTAAAATGCAAATTATTATACATATCGGGTTAAAATTGTAACTTTCACATAAATTGGAGTCAAACTGTCATTTTTATAAGTTAAGGGTAGAAAATGAATATCCAGTAACCAGGAGTGTTAAAATGTCATAATTGGATATTTTGGACTAAAAATGTAAATATTATCTAACCAGGGACTAACGGTGCAAAAGTTTCACCGTTAGGGTTAAAAGTTTAAATTACATATAACTTCAAGGAACATTTAGTAACTATGTTATATATACATTCACATAAAATGTTTTATACATTTTCAACCTTAAAAGTCATTTTTACATTTCGTACGATTTATTTAAAAAACGGTACGTATATATATATATCTCTCTCTCTCTCTCTCTCTCTCTATATATATATATTATATATATATATATATATATATATATATATATATATATATATATATATATATATATATTACAAGATTTCTAATGAATAACATAACGTATCATTCACCAACTTTCGAGGAAACGATATCTACGGATTCAATAAACATAAAAACAAGATAATATTATATATAATATTATTTTTGAACTTTAAGCATTTTAAGCATATCATCCATTCTCATAATAAACCAATTCGTTATCCGATACTTTTTCCACAATCATTATTCGTATTTAGCCAAAACTATCGAAATCTCAGACTTCCCTATTATTCAGGTCGTGTTTTGGAGTCGTTCCCATATTACATTTGATTTCACATTATCTTTGCCAACTACATTCAAGGTGAGCTCATAGTCCCACTTTTCATTTTTTATATAATTTCAAATTCGTGGGGAGATACATGCTACAAAACAGAGCACAAGTATTTTCTGTATGCTATACCTGACTGATATTGCCTAAGTTACCACTACTATTGCCATTATTACAAGTCCCTCCCATCATGAGCCATTAACCACTTGCGAGTGGACACGAATATAGTGAACAGATCTGTTGCAGGCTGACTACCTATTTGAACTATCCAGAAGATGGTCTTAGTTGCTATCTGGATTAGTCAAATACACTTTATTTGAAGAAAATAGGTAGACGGCAATCTCCTATTGAGGGCCATAACTCACACAATTAATTTGGTGTGTTCTTGCCGTTTATGTGTTATTGTTAAGGTTTGAGTGTCATGAGACTTAGGGCAATTTATCGAACTGCAATATTACTATTTTTAAATGATTGTATTTCAATGCAATTATACAACTTGAGACTTGTGTTCAAACTGATTACAATTACAAACACTATGAATTCACTCAACAATTTTGTTGACTTTTAGCATGTTTATCTCAGGTAATTAACGGAGCATTCAAGGCACGGAGTGGGCAAATAAACTGACGGTTTTTTGTGTCAAATAAATTCTATCATTCTTTTTAAACTACTATATCTTTTGTGAGATATTAAACAATGAAATTTTCTTTTTGTATCTGAATTATTAAATGAATGATAATAACTTTCAAAACGCATCTTTTGAGTCATTTTCTATGATTATGACTATGATCCTTCCAGTAATACCCCGATTAATCTTCCGCTATTAACTTGAAATTTAAGGGGTGTTACAAAGGCTACCTTCAGTGAACATAGGTACAATAAGCGTATAACACAACACAGATCGGAATTGGTGATGGTTCATCCCCTGTCCCAAGCCATCAATAGGGATGGTAAAAAAGAAAATCCTGTGCATGTGGGGCGCGTATACAACTGAGAAATAAGATTATTATTATTATTATTATTATTATTATTATTATTATTATTATTATTATTATTATTATTATTATTATTATTATTATTATTTTTTTTTTATAAACATCATTTTTTTATATTATAGTTGTTTATTATTATTTTATTATTATTATTATTATTATTATTATTATTATTATTATTATTATTATTATTATTATTAAAATAAATTTCATTAAACATAACAAAAATTACATAAAGTTGGATGGGAGTCTAGACACAAGTTGTGCTCCCACTCCTTTCTGAATACAAAAGCTAACTCTATGAAAGATAAAAACACCATTATTTTATTTTATTATAAACATCACTTCATTAGAAGAAAATAGGATTTTACAAGAAATTAGAGGGGAGCCGAGATACTAACTGAGCTCCCACTCCTTTAGCTATTGCAAAGCTAATCCTATTAAAAATATGAGCAGCGGCTCGCGATCCGATGTCTTAAGTTATTGAGAACCTTCGGATCCGTTTCAGTAGGGTTGCTGCATCCTTCCCAAGTTCCCTAAAGGAAGAGAATGAGAAGGGAAGAAACCCATATCCAATGTCGGCACATTTGCTCTCATATTTGACACGCTTGCGCTGTGCTGCTTCAACCACTACTCGTCCTGGCACAAAATCAACCATACCTGATTGCTTCAAGGGAGACGACCCTGTCAAATCAACACAAACATCCTGCCCACCGTCCCAAGAATAGAGCAATACATCGGCTGGGCGTAAGCTTTTGTCTCTTTCTCCACAAAGGCCAATGTCAACCTCTTTGCGAGCCGAGATCCCAGACGGAGAGCAAATATCAACAAGAGTGTCGCGCACCACGTTGTGCCGGTGCTTAATACCAATAATACCAGCACACGACACAGCATGATCCCCGTAAATGTCTCCCGCAAATAACCTGAAACAAGCAGAGCACGACATCTGGACTGAGAACAGGGGGACACCCAGGCGGTAGCATAAAACACACCGGTAAGTCCTAGCATTCATAGTCTGCCCCAACCCAGATATCGGGGCCACCCTAAGCCAATCGGAGGTGTAGTCTACTCGTTGCGATCTCCAAAGCGCCATCTGTCGAGCGGATATACCAAAATTGGATTCAGCCGTTTTAGTAACATGTGTGAAACATATATCTGCCAATTTCTTCATAAGTTTGGGGGCAGCGATCTCATTCGGGTTACTTAAGAGGTCGAACTCCATTTTCGCGTTAAAAGTATACATAGCGTCATTAATGGAAGATCCATGATTTATTATGCCAGACTGTTGGAGGGGCTTAGCCTGTAAGCTAGCAGATTGGAGTCTAGATGCAAGGAAAGCATAATTCAAGACATCACCTGAAGAACATACGCCAAGCCCCCCAAACTCAAACGGAAGCGTGGCCAATCTCCATTGCCAATTCCCAAACCCAGGTCCAGAAGTAGTGACAATACGTTCAATAGAGGAACGAAGCGCCGCATCAAAAGAAGTCTGGGCACCATCAAAGACCCGGGGAGAACATGTGCGCATAGAGAAGTATAACTTTTAAATACCGGCACAAGCCCAAAGAAGGAGCAACTCACATTGAGGATCATTAAACCTAGCAACAGCATCCATAAGCTCAATGGTTTTAGCAACCCTTTTCATAGCAAGCCCACTACTAAACTCAAAGTCCACGCTAGCCGGCCCACCCAATAATTTAACACCGCGTAAATGGCGAGCAATATTAGGCGGAAAGACACCTGCAAGCCTGCTTCTGGGATCCTCGGTTGGCAAAAAAACCTCAGTTTTATCCACGTTAAGGTGCAAGCCATAACTAGGTCCATCTGACATAATAAGATCTAAGACCTTCCCCACGACTAGAGTGTCACCAATAATAGTGCCATCATCTAGGTACCACGCTTGGAGAGCAAGATCAAAAGAGTCTCTAATTTTGCGAACCAGGGGGTGTAACACTAAGGCAAAAAGTAGAGGTCCGAGTGGGTCGCCTTGTTGCACCCCTTGGTGCGACCATAAGATGTGCTCCTCATAATAAAGTCTAGCTGGGCTGGAGTAGCATAATTCTACCCAACGTGAAATAGCAGGGCAACGAAGGCGAACCTCCTGTAGCATAACCTCCCGATCCACCAAATTAAAGGCGTTTTTGAAATCCACCAGCAGCATTGAAAGACCCACCTTACCCCCACATTCTTCAAGGAACCGATTCACAGCGTGAAGAATGGCCTCCCCTCCTCCAGACACCCCAACGCCGAACTGTAGATCGTTCAAATAACCATCTAAGGAATGACCAATCAAGGAAGCACCAATCTTGGATACTAAGCGCCTCCAAATGGTCCCCACAGCAATGGGACGGATACTACCTCGTGGCTTAATAAGCGGTGCGAGGGGAGCACTTGCAATGTATTCACCCAACGCCCTGGGCATTGGCCACCGAGAAACAGATTCACTACTTGGGTGATAGAGGCAATTAAGTCATCCGAAATAGCCACAACAACTCCACTCAAACAGTCCAAAAGGTGTTGGGCGCGCAAACCATCTCGACCGCAAGAGGTACCACGGGGGAAACTCCTAATCATATCAAGAACCACAGCAGGAGATGAATGAGGTTATGATGATCAAGCGGTATGTCAGGCCTAGCAGGAGCAGACTTGAAAGGATGTTTAGCTTTTAAATCCTCGAGGGTAGTATCATTATAAGGAGCAACACCTGAAGAAGAAAGAACTCTGACAGCCGCAGAATAATGACCATTACAAATCTTCCTCTTACATTGCTTGATATTACGCTTACCCAAATCCACAGTATCCTCATCAAAATTAGCCTATGCAGGAGGGGGTTCGGCTAAAACCTCTCTAACAAGGTGCAAACTACCCCCAGATGTACCCCAAGAGCGAATGGCATTAGCGATGTATTCTTCTTGGTGTTGGCGTTTAATAGCAGACCTGCACTCCATGTTACTCCTCGGGCAAAAGGTTTTAAGGAGATAGAGAGGCAGGGATAACAGGCTAACCCAACAGGAAATGTCCTCAGGTGTGCAGATCACCTTATCGAGGGCTCCTTTCAAAACGCGAGAGAATCCCAACCGACACTTAAGAGGGATGGATTTGACCGTGTGCAACTCTTTAGAGAGCAAGGTGTCAAGTAAGTGTAGATCAAAAACATCATGCTCCGCCAAAACCGAATCCTCACCATGAACAATTTGAACCGAAGAAGGGATTTGTAGTTTGGCAAGATCAAACAGCACAAACCTAACGACACCATCGCCACAATCAAGGGGTGACACAAAGTCAGGTCCATGCCGACATTTCGAACGAAGAGTATGCGTCTTAAAACAATGCCCACATAACCAAAGTCCCATACGTTTCAACGTGACTTCAGCCGCCTCAAAAACGGAAAGATTAGAAGCCAAGGAAAGTTTGGTGGTGGCCAACGCATCCTCACTGAAATGACGATCCCGAAGATGAGTGATCAGCGAGGTTTTGGTGAGCCCATTTCCATTGCCATCCTGACAACCACTTAAACCCGCGAAAGGAATGTAAGAGGAAGATTTTTAAAATTAAGATTCTGTGAAATAAGATTATTATTTGAATGTATCATAACATGATGTAAAAGTAATTTAGTAAATTAGTCCACTTGATGGGAAATTAATGATTTAGGCATTTGGTGTATATATATATATATATATAGCACTATATATATATATATATATAGCACTGTACAGCTTTACATCATTTGTCTTTAATAAATTTATATAAAATTTTATAAAAGAACACTTTTATGTTTTCACGATTTACTATAAATGTATAGTAAAAGTTTAAATTTAGTGTAAAATTAAAGTATATATTTGTAAAACCCTAAAATCTGAAAACGTGTAAAATGACCAAATTACCCCTGTAAGTTTAAAAATTTAATTAAAAGCTTATAAAGTACCGAATCGATTTCAAACTTCTAGCAATGCACAAGTTATGATCCCAAATAATTTGAAGAACTTCATTTAACATTTATACAAGTGGCAAAATTACCAAATTACCCCCGTAACATCTATAAATGAATAAAAGTATTATAAAGTCCCGAATTCATCCCGAACCTCTGGAAACGAGCTACAAATCAAGTGAAATAATTATGAAACATGTCCCTAATATTTTTACAAGTCCAAAAGTGTATTATTTACACAAATTATTATAATGGTCGATTTATTTAAAAACAATACATAATTAAGGTATTTAAATTACATTTTAATGTATAAGATAATTATAAATTAAATCCTAAATTTGGTAAACAATAATCCCAGCTAATTTGACCGAAATTTCTGCCCATTATCATCCTAAAGGCTCGGCAATTTACCTATTATAACTATCCCTATTATTTTCTTTGATTTACCCTATTATTCACATAGCCGACATTCACAAAAACTCTCCCAAAATTCACTCGACATCTCCCATAGCCAAGAACAAATTTTCTGGAGTTCATTGCATCCCTAAGAAGCTTGGAAAAATAGCAAGTCGATTTTTAAAAGCCTAGATCAAAAGTTATCGAATTTTCTTCCTTATTTCATTCGAAAGGTATTTAAATCCCAAATAATTAATTCGATCATGTTAAAATTAGTTTCTTAATTTTCCTAGAGTTCTTACAATATGTATGATCTGTGAAAAATATGCACAAGGTGGTTTGGTCCCGTTTGAAGTCGTGGAGATTTCTTCTTGTCGAAAATTCTAGCCGAGAATCCATAAATTGTGCAACACTCTTCCACTCGTTCTAAAAATTTCCTGGTATTTTTCTCAGCCTCTATTAATCATATCTAACGTGGGAAAAATAATAAAAATGACCCATGCATCATATATAATCCGTATAGAAATTATTGTGTTTTATAACCTTAAATCGAATTAAATCTAAATACCATGCATTCGAATTTTTCCTGACCAGACCAATAATTTTCGTGGTCTCTATGATCATCAAACAACACTATAAAAATGCTCCTTTGATTTATTGAAGCTTAAAACTATTTTTGGTGGAATTATGTATAATCGGCTAAAAGGAAAATAAGGACCAAAAATACCTAACGAGCCATCTAGGGTTTAAAACTCATAATATCTGATCTTAAATGAACAATAATGATGTGGTAATGATGGCATAATTATTTGGGTCGATTAGGGTTTGTTTTGATATATTATTGTACTTAACGAATTGAAATTAAATATAAAAGGGGGTGTTTTGTCAATAATAAAATTCATGGGATATTTTTGTCATGTTCTATAAATCATGTGTGACCTGTAAAAAATGTTAAATGGAGGGTCTAAATGTAAAATATGTGAGATAAGGAATTAATTTGTAATTGTTAATTCGATTTGGAAATTAAATAAATACAAGGACTAAACATGTAATTTCTGAAAAGTTGAGGTCGATTTGTGTTATGAATGATATTCAGGGGCTAATGTGAAAATTTGGATATTTATTGGACTAATATGTAATTATTATTAATTAATGATTTAAATGTAAACTTTAAGGACTAAATATGTAACTCTAATAAATGGAGGGACTTAATGTGTAAATATTGAATAATTGAAGTTCTGGTCGTATAACTCAATAAAATAAGTGCTCATTGTGTAAATTTGATAAACCAAGGGTTTAATGTGTAATTATGCATGTTTGAAGGTTTAAAATGTAATTTTGGAAGTTCAGGGGTGTAAAATGTAAATTGTGAAAACCTGAGGACCAAAGGTGTAAATATGATAAAGATACTTTATTTTCAGCAAGCATTGATCTAATTAAGCTATGTACTAAATATTTCTAAAAGTGGAACCTTCTAATTCTGGAAACCTGCTAAAAATAGAAAGTTACTAAATCTGGAAAGTTCTTAAAATGGAAAGATGAACTAAAAATGATAATCTGAACTTGAACCCCTTAGTAATTTGTCTTCTACTTTCTCTAGGTGTAAAGAGGGAGAGGTCCTGATCTATCTCAGTACTTTCTGCTTTTGTTCTTTGTGCTTGCATTTGAATAAGGTACAGATACTCTGCCCTTTCTCAGTAAGGGCGTCTTAATCCCTTGATATGATTTCTGATTTCTGAATTGTTGTGAACCTTTGATATGATTCGTTGCTTTGTAAACCTTGATCTGTTAGACTCTGATTTGGCCTTTGGCATATTACATTTGATACATCTGATATGAACTGTCTGTTATGAACTATCTATTTTGGACCTTTGGATATGACCTTCTGATTTGATTTGACATCTGACTCTTAGTTTGATACCCGAGCCAAAATTTGTGACCCTAGCCATGAAGGTAACATGGCCGTGTCTGTGATGCACCACTGGCATGACTAGTGTGTAGCCCTAGTGATTTGGTTACACCGTCCCTTTGATTTGGTCTGCATGTGATTGGGTAGGGGCGTATGGATGCATCCTAGATCTGTTTCTGTTTAGTGGATTTGACTGTATATGATATGATATGATTTGTCTGGTGATTGGTACTGTGTGCTATACATGCCCTTCACATTTCTGAGAGGTCGCTCCTCTATGGTTACTGTATATGATATGATCTGATATGTTTCTGGGCTCGTGGTGGATTACTATCCTATATTATTCTTTCCCTTTCATTGATTGTACCTTATGATACTTTCCATTGTACCATATATTATATCTGTTTCGTTATCATTTAACCTTGCCATGATTTGTTCTTCATTATTTCTGCTTATTATATGTATCTGTTCACTGAGCTTTTTAAGCTCAGCCGCACGTCTTTTTCTTTTCGTGTGCGGCAGGTATCTAAGCTAGGAGCTGGGGACTTCTGCTTTGGGATTGAGAGTTTAGAGCTTTTGGTTGGAGCTTTTACCTTAGATGACCACCCTTATTTTATGACATTTGTTTCGGGATTCTGTTTCTTTGTTTATTTTGTTGGTTTATCTTTATCTTTGAAACTCATGTAATTCGGTTTAAGCCGTGTTGGCTTGACTTCCTTATTGATTTGGTTTATGGCTTCCGCTGTGTATTATGTATGCTCTGATATGTCACCGTGATGTGATACCTTTACCCTTGTCGGGTTGGGGTGTTACAATTATGGTATCAGAGCACAGGCTGCGACCTGTAGTACATAAGCCATGACCTGTGGATCATGTGGACCTTAGGATTTGACCCTTAAGATTTGAGTCTTGACTGGTGAGGATTTGGGTAGACATAGGTTTCAGTTTCGTCTTTCCTTTTGAGCTTATTCTTCCTATATTTTGCTAATCATTTTCGTGATCGTTCAGATGGTGAATACACGCTTTACTCAGTACACTGATGGGAATGGTGAAGGGGAAGCCCCTGATTTTCAGGCTATGATAGCCGCTGCTGTGGCTGCTGCTATTCCTCAAGTGGTGACTCAGGTCACCAATAACATCAGGGACGGTGCAGGTTCTTCTGGGTGGTGTGGTGGTGGTGGTGATGCTCCACCCCCTACTCCACCCACTGCTCCTCCCGCTGCTCCTCCTGTTGGCATTCATGTGTGGATCGAGAGGTTTAACAAGCTTAAGCCTCTCTCTTTCAGGTCCGCTGCTACTCCCCATGAAGCGGAGGACTGGATCACACACGTCGAGAAGTTGTTTCGTGTTCTGGGATGTGCTGATGAGTTTAAAACTCGGTTGGCCACATTCAAATTTGAAGGTGATGCTCAAAATTGGTGGACTGCTCTTATTCAGGCGAAAGGGGATGATTTTGCTGAGACTTGTTCGTGGGCGGAGTTCATCGAGGTGTTTTATAAACAGTATATTCCTATGTCGGAGCAGTTAAGGTATGAAAGGGAATACGGGTCGATTCGTCAGGGTGATCATGAGTCGTCCGGAGAGTTTATGCAACGGTTTCTGCGTCTGGCCAGTTTCGTTGGGCCAGAGGTCACTGGTGATGCTATGCGGCAGGCTCGTCATTTCAAATGGGCTTTAAAGGGGTGGGTGTTAGACCGGATTGTTAACACTCCATTCGAAGATGTGGCTGGAGTTCAGGACGCCGCGCGTAACATCGAGTTGTTACACGCAGACAGGGATTCTAATAAGCGGGATAGGGACGGTAATCGGGTAAACTCCAGGGAGCAGGGCCGTCAGGGCCAGAGTCGGGAGTATAAGAGTTATGAGGAACGAGATCGGGCGGACCGTGGTCGTGATCAGCGAGGTCGGGAGTCGAAGTCAGTTTCTAGGCGGGATGGTGATCGTCACGAGCAGAGGAGGACTACTGAGGCCTTACCTCCTCCACCACTGTGTGCTACTTGCGGGAAGGCGCATCCGGGTACTTGCTTTAGGATTACCGGCGGTTGTTTCTCATGCGGCTCTACTCATCATCGAGTGAAGGACTGTCCCAGGAAGAACTATACTGTACCGACGGAACCGGCTAAGCCAGCACCTACTTTGGGACGAGTTTATGCTTACACTCGTGATCATGCGGAGGACTCATCAGGTACTATTACCGGCTTTCTTTTCATTTGAGATCGTTTTGTCTTTGCATCATTTCGTCATATCTGATCCGTTTGCCAAGAAGCTTAATCTGAAACCAACATCATTAGCTAATCGTATCCTTATCTCTGCGTCTATGAAATCATAATCGGAGCTATTTTAGTTATCCACGTTTCGTATTCTGATCTGGTATGCCTCTGTTTTGTTTTCTGTTCTGTTTCGTTTCCGGTTCTTCGCAAATTTCGAGGACGAAATTTTTTTTAGGGGGGAAGAAGTTGTAAAACCCTAAAATCTGAAAACGTGTAAAATGACCAAATTACCCCTGTAAGTTTAAAAATTTAATTAAAAGCTTATAAAGTACCGAATCGATTTCAAACTTCTAGCAATGCACAAGTTATGATCCCAAATAATTTGAAGAACTTCATTTAACATTTATACAAGTGGCAAAATTACCAAATTACCCCCGTAACATCTATAAATGAATAAAAGTATTATAAAGTCCCGAATTCATCCCGAACCTCTGGAAACGAGCTACAAATCAAGTGAAATAATTATGAAACATGTCCCTAATATTTTTACAAGTCCAAAAGTGTATTATTTACACAAATTATTATAATGGTCGATTTATTTAAAAACAATACATAATTAAGGTATTTAAATTACATTTTAATGTATAAGATAATTATAAATTAAATCCTAAATTTGGTAAACAATAATCCCAGCTAATTTGACCGAAATTTCTGCCCATTATCATCCTAAAGGCTCGGCAATTTACCTATTATAACTATCCCTATTATTTTCTTTGATTTACCCTATTATTCACATAGCCGACATTCACAAAAACTCTCCCAAAATTCACTCGACATCTCCCATAGCCAAGAACAAATTTTCTGGAGTTCATTGCATCCCTAAGAAGCTTGGAAAAATAGCAAGTCGATTTTTAAAAGCCTAGATCAAAAGTTATCGAATTTTCTTCCTTATTTCATTCGAAAGGTATTTAAATCCCAAATAATTAATTCGATCATGTTAAAATTAGTTTCTTAATTTTCCTAGAGTTCTTACAATATGTATGATCTGTGAAAAATATGCACAAGGTGGTTTGGTCCCGTTTGAAGTCGTGGAGATTTCTTCTTGTCGAAAATTCTAGCCGAGAATCCATAAATTGTGCAACACTCTTCCACTCGTTCTAAAAATTTCCTGGTATTTTTCTCAGCCTCTATTAATCATATCTAACGTGGGAAAAATAATAAAAACGACCCATGCATCATATATAATCCGTATAGAAATTATTGTGTTTTATAACCTTAAATCGAATTAAATCTAAATACCATGCATTCGAATTTTTCCTGACCAGACCAATAATTTTCGTGGTCTCTATGATCATCAAAAAACACTATAAAAATGCTCCTTTGATTTATTGAATCTTAAAACTATTTTTGGTGGAATTATGTATAATCGGCTAAAAGGAAAATAAGGACCAAAAGTACCTAACGAGCCATCTAGGGTTTAAAACTCATAATATCTAATCTTAAATGAACAATAATGATGTGGTAATGATGGCATAATTATTTGGGTCGATTAGGGTTTGTTTTGATATATTATTGTACTTAACGAATTGAAATTAAATATAAAAGGGGGTGTTTTGTCAATAATAAAATTCATGGGATATTTTTGTCATGTTCTATAAATCATGTGTGACCTGTAAAAAATGTTAAATGGAGGGTCTAAATGTAAAATATGTGAGATAAGGAATTAATTTGTAATTGTTAATTCGATTTGGAAATTAAATAAATACAAGGACTAAACATGTAATTTCTGAAAAGTTGAGGTCGATTTGTGTTATGAATGATATTCAGGGGCTAATGTGAAAATTTGGATATTTATTGGACTAATATGTAATTATTATTAATTAATGATTTAAATGTAAACTTTAAGGACTAAATATGTAACTCTAATAAATGGAGGGACTTAATGTGTAAATATTGAATAATTGAAGGTCTGGTCGTATAACTCAATAAAATAAGTGCTCATTGTGTAAATTTGATAAACCAAGGGTTTAATGTGTAATTATGCATGTTTGAAGGTTTAAAATGTAATTTTGGAAGTTCAGGGGTGTAAAATGTAAATTGTGAAAACCTGAGGACCAAAGGTGTAAATATGATAAAGATACTTTATTTTCAGCAAGCATTGATCTAATTAAGCTATGTACTAAATATTTCTAAAAGTGGAATTTGCTAATTCGGGAAACCTGCTAAAAATAGAAAGTTACTAAATCTGGAAAGTTCTTAAAATGGAAAGATGAACTAAAAATGATAATCTGAACTTGAACCCCCTTAGTAATTTGTCTTCTACTTTCTCTAGGTGTAAAGAGGGAGAGGTCCTGATCTATCTCAGTACTTTCTGCTTTTGTTCTTTGTGCTTGCATTTGAATAAGGTACAGATACTCTGCCCTTTCTCAGTAAGGGCGTCTTAATCCCTTGATATGATTTCTGATTTCTGAATTGTTGTGAACCTTTGATATGATTCGTTGCTTTGTAAACCTTGATCTGTTAGACTCTGATTTGGCCTTTGGCATATTACATTTGATACATCTGATATGAACTGTCTGTTATGAACTATCTATTTTGGACCTTTGGATATGACCTTCTGATTTGATTTGACATCTGACTCTTAGTTTGATACCCGAGCCAAAATTTGTGACCCTAGCCATGAAGGTAACATGGCCGTGTCTGTGATGCACCACTGGCATGACTAGTGTGTAGCCCTAGTGATTTGGTTACACCGTCCCTTTGATTTGGTTTGCATGTGATTGGGTAGGGGCGTATGGATGCATCCTAGATCTGTTTCTGTTTAGTGGATTTGACTGTATATGATATGATATGATTTGTCTGGTGATTGGTACTGTGTGCTATACATGCCCTTCACATTTCTGAGAGGTCGCTCCTCTATGGTTACTGTATATGATATGATCTGATATGTTTCTGGGCTCGTGGTGGATTACTATCCTATATTATTCTTTCCCTTTCATTGATTGTACCTTATGATACTTTCCATTGTACCATATATTATATCTGTTTCGTTATCATTTAACCTTGCCATGATTTGTTCTTCATTATTTCTGCTTATTATATGTATCTGTTCACTGAGCTTTTTAAGCTCAGCCGCACGTCTTTTTCTTTTCGTGTGCGGCAGGTATCTAAGCTAGGAGCTGGGGACTTCTGCTTTGGGATTGAGAGTTTAGAGCTTTTGGTTGGAGCTTTTACCTTAGATGACCACCCTTATTTTATGACATTTGTTTCGGGATTCTGTTTCTTTGTTTATTTTGTTGGTTTATCTTTATCTTTGAAACTCATGTAATTCGGTTTAAGCCGTGTTGGCTTGACTTCCTTATTGATTTGGTTTATGGCTTCCGCTGTGTATTATGTATGCTCTGATATGTCACCGTGATGTGATACCTTTACCCTTGTCGGGTTGGGGTGTTACAATTAAAGTATATATTTTGTAGGTAAGATTTCATATATACCTATTATTATTATCATTATTATTATATTAAAAGTTTAAATTTAGTGTAAAATTGAAGTATATATTTTGTAGGTAAGATTTCATATATACCTATTATTATTATTATTATTATTATTATTATTATTATTATTATTATTATTATTATTATTATTATTATTATTATTATTATTATTATTATTATAACATCACTTTTATTAGAAAACCCAAAGAATTTACAAGAAATTAGTGGGGAGCCTCGAAACTATCTGGGCCCCCACACCCCTAGCAATAGCAAAGTTAATCCTACTAAAGATATGATTAGCAGCACGCGCCCCAATGTATTGAGTTATAGCAAAACTCCATATCCGCTTTAGTAAGGTCACAACATCCATCTCAAGTCCCCCCAGGGAGGAAAAAGAGAAAGGGAGGAACCCATATCCAATCTCCGCACACTTAGCCCCATACTTGACGCGTTTACGTTGTGCGGCATCAGCCACCAGACGACCTGGCACAAAGTCGATCATACTCGTTTGCATCAAGGGAGATGACCCCGTCAAATCAACACAAACATCATTTCCTTCCTCCTAAGAATAAAGCAATATATCAGCAGGACGTAAGGCTTGCTCCCTTGCGCCATAAAGCCCAATGTCGACCTCTTTACGATCCGAAACCCCAGATCGAGAACAGATGTCAACCAGAGTATCACGCACCACATTGTGCCGATGTTTAATACCAATAATGCCAGTACACGATATAGCATGGTCCCCATAAATATCCCCGGTCGAAACCTTGGAACAAGCTGAACACGGTCTCTGAACGGAAAATAGGGGAACACCCAGCCTATAGCATAACACACATCGGTAAGTTCTGGCATTCATAGTCTGTCCCAAACCAGAGATCGGAACTACCCTAAGCCAATCTGAAGTGTAATCCTCCCTTTGCGATCTCCAGAGTGCCATTTGTCGAGCGGATAGGCAAGCCGTTTTGGTAGCACGTTTGAAATATATGTCTGCCAATTTCTTCATGAGTTTTGGGCCAGCGATCTCATCCGGGTTACTCAAAAGGTCGATCTCCATTTTTGCATTAAAAGCACACAAGGTCTCTTCGAAGGAAGGTCCAGGAGTTACAATATCAGAATGTCGGAGGAGTTTAGTCTGTAAGGAGGCAGATTGGAGTCTAGATGCAAGAAATGCATAGTTTAATGCATCACCCACAGAATATACACCAAGCCCCCCAAATGCAAAAGGCAAGGTGGCAAGCCTCTATTGCCAATCACCAAAACCAGGTATAGAAGCAGTGACAATACGCTCCAGAGAAGAATGAAGTGCCGCATCAAAAGAAATGTGAGCACGCTCAAAGACCCAAGGAGAACATGTGCGCATAGAAAAGTATAGCTTGGAAATACCTGCACAAGCACGAAGCTGTAGCAGCTCACATTGAGGGTCCTTAAGCTCAGCAACAGCCTCCATGAGCTCAATAGTTTTAGAAACCCTTATCATGACGAGCTCACTACTAAACTCAAAGTCCACACTAGTAGGTCCACCCAATAATTTAACACCATGTACCGGTCGAGCAATATTAGGCGGGAAAACACCTGCGAGCATGCTTCTTGGGTCTTTCATAGGCCAAAAAACCTCGGTTTTATCAACAATAAGGTGTAGGCCGCACCGTGGTCCATCCTTCATAATAAACTCTAAAACCTTCCCCACGACCAAAGTATCTCCAATAATAGTGCCATCGTCCAGATACCAAGCTTGAAGGGAAAGACTAAAGGAGTCTCTAATCTTGCATACCAAAGGATGTAACACTAGATCAAAGAGGAGAGGTCCAAGTGGATCACCTTGTTGTACACCTTGGTGCGACCACAACGTGTGTTCTCCGTAGTATAATCTAGCTGGGTTGGAGTAACAAAATTCAACCCAACGAGAAATGGCAGGACAACGCAGGCGAACCTCCTATATCATGACCTCATGGTCTACCAAATTGAAGGCGTTTTGGAAATCTACCAATAACATCGAAAGGCCCTCTTCACCTCCACGGTCTTCAATGAACCTATTCATAGCGTGAAGAATAGCCTCCCATCCTCTAGGTACACCAACACCAAGCTGAAGATCATTTAAACAACCATCCAAGGAATGGCCGATCATAGAAGCACCAACCTTGGAGACTAAACGCCTCCAAACAGTACCCACAGCAATGGAGCGAATACCACCTCCAGGCTTGATTAGCGGTGTGAGAGGAGCACTAGCAATAAACTCACCCAAAGCCCTAGGGCATTTACCATCAAGAAAATGATTTACCACGCGAGTGATAGAATTGATTAACTCATCGAAAATAGCCACAACAGCCCCACTAAAACAATCCAAAAGGTTTTGGGCGCGTAAACCATCTTGACCACAAGAGGTACCACGGGGAAAACTCTTAATCATTTCAAGAACCACAGCAGGAGATGCAATGAGGTTATGATGATCAGTAGGTATATCTGGCTGAGAAGTAGCAGACTTGAAGGGATGCTTAGCTTTTAAGTCCTCGAGAGTGGCGTCATTATAAGGAGCAACACCTGAAGAAGAAAGAACTCGGATAGCCGCAGTATAATGACCATCGCATCTTCCTCTTACATTGCTTGACATTACGCTCACCCAAGTCCAAGTTACCTCATCAATATTAGATCATGCAGGGGAGGGTTCAGCTAAAACCTCTCTAACAAGCTACAAACTACCACCAGACATACCCCAAGAGCGAATGGCATTAGCGATATATTCTTCTTAGCGTTGGCGTTTAGTAGCAGACCTACACTCCATGTTACTCCTCGGGCAAAAGGTTTTATGGAGACAAAGAGGCAAGACTAACAGGCTAACCCAACAAGAAATGTCTTCAGGTGTGCAAATCACCTTATCAAGAGCTCCTTTTAATACGCGAGAGAATCCCAAACGACACTTTGAAGGGATGGATTTGACAGTGTGCAACCCTTTAGAAAGCAAGGTGTCAACTAAGTGTAAATCAAAACCATAATGTTCCTCCGAAACCGGATCCTCACCACGTGTAATTTGTAACGAAGAAGGGATTTGTGGTTTGGTGAGATCAAACAGCACAAACCTAACAACACCATCGCCACAATCAGGGGGTGACACAAAATCAGGTCCATGCCGACACTTAGAACGAAATGTATGCGTCTTAAAACAAATACCACATAGCCACAAAACCATACGTTTCAACGTAACCTCAGCCGCCTAAAAAAAACAAGATTAGTGGCCAAGGAAAGTTTGGTGGTGGCCAGCGCGTCCTCACTGAAATGACGGTCACAGAGATGAGAGATCAACGAGGTTTTGGTGAGCCCATTACCACTCCCATCCTGACAACCACTTAAACCCACAAAAGGACAATGAAATCGTATGATTGCCATAGTAAACGGTGACAAGGCACATAAAAATCACCAGCCAAAACGCAGGCCTCTCAAACCGCAGCCAAATGTTAAAAACGCAAAGCCCGCAACCAGATGGTCAAAACGCAAAGCCAGATGGACAAAACGCAAAACCCACAACCAGATGGTCAAAACACAGGGATATCAACAAACAACCAAAATGCAAGCCTTTTCTGATGGGGCCCACTAAGCAAAACGTAAGCCAATCTTAACCAATGGTCAAAACGCAAGGCCAGGTTGTCAAAACGTAAGCCCACAACCAAATGGGCAAATCGCAAGGTTATCCATAAACAACCAAAACGCAGGGCCTTTTCTGATGGGGCCCACTAAGCAAAACGCAAGCCAGTCTTTATCAAAGGACAATAACCATGGACGAACAACCACGATGCCAAAACGCAATCAAGAAACCAAATAAACCTACAAGATGATATCCCCACTAGGCAAAACGCAGGACTGATTTAACCAAGGGATAAAAACCAGTACCGTACAACTTCGTGGTCAAAACGCAAACAGGATCCCAACCAAACTACAAGCTGATATTCAAGGAGAATCACAACCACGTAGAGGGAGGTAATCCAACCTAAACCAAAACACAATCCAACGCAAAAACTAACAGCTATAAAGAAGAAGAAGAGAAGGGTTTCAAGACCGAACCCTTAAAATTCCAAATCAAAAAAGAAGAAAGAACGAGGCCCAACAGAGATGTTGAATAGATGATGTAACTGAGGATATTATTATTATTATTATTATTATTATTATTATTATTATTATTATTATTTATTATTATTATTATTATTATTATTATTATTATTAAAAACATCACTTTATTAGAAACTCAAAGGATTTACAAGAAGTTAGTAGGGAGCCGAGATACTAACTGGGCCCCTACTCCTCTAGCTATAGAAAAGCCAATCCTACTAAAAATATGAGCAGCAGCACGCGCTCCAATGTCTTGAGTCGTCGAGAACTGTCTAATTCGTTTCAGTAAGGTCACTGCATCCTTCTCAAGTTCACCAAAAGAAGAGAAAGAGAAGGGGAGGAACCCGTATCCAATACGTGCGCACTTAGCCTCATACTTGACGCGTTTACATTGTGCAGCTTCAATTACCGCACGAACAGGCACAAAATCCGCCATAGCAGTTTGCGTCAAGGGTGATGATCCAGTCAAATCAACACATACATCAAGACCTCCGTCCCACGAGTAAAGCAACATATCAGCTGGACGTAAGGATTTGTCCCTTTCACCACAAAGCCCAATATCAACCTCTTTACGAACCGAAACCCCGGACCGAGAACATATGTCAACAAGAACATCACGTACCACATTATGCCGATTTTTAATACCGATAATACCAGCACAAGATACAACATGGTCCCCATAAATATCCCAGTAAAGACCCTGGAACAAGCTTAGCATGGCATCTGAACAGAGAATAGGGGAACACCGAGCCGATAACATAACACGC
Organism: Artemisia tridentata subsp. tridentata; assembly: GCA_021014915.2. NCBI lineage: Eukaryota > Viridiplantae > Streptophyta > Magnoliopsida > Asterales > Asteraceae > Artemisia > Artemisia tridentata. Next base: position 97,944,106 of record CP139501.1, read on the forward strand.
ACCGATAGGTTCTAGCATTCACAGTCTGTCCCAACTCAGATATCGGAACCACTCTGAGCCAGTCTGAAGTGTAGTCCTCCATTTGTGATTTCAATAACGCCATCTGTCGAGTAGATAAAGAAATTGTAGATTCGGCTGTTTGGGTAACACGTGTGAAATATATATCTACCAGTTTCTTCATGAGTTTGGGGGCAGCGATCTCACATGGATTACTTAAAAGGTCAATCTCCATTTTCGCATTAAAATCACATAAGGCATTATCAAAGGAAGGCCCAGAAATTACGATACTAGAATGTCGAAGCAACTTAGTCTGTAAGCTAGCAGATTGAAGTCTAGACGCAAGGAATGCATAGTTCAAGACGTCACCTGCAGAGTAAACACCAAGTCCCCCGAATGAAAAGGGTAAAGTAGCAAGTCTCCATTGCCAATCACCAAAACCAGGTCCAGAAGCAGTGACAATACGCTCTAGAGTAGAACGAAGATCTACATCAAAAGAAATCTGAGCACGCTCAAAGACCCGGGGAGAGCAAGTACGCATGGCAAAATATAATTTGGAAATACCGGCACAAGCACGAAGGAGCAATAATTCACACTGAGGGTCATTAATCTTAGCAGCAGCACCCATAAGCTCAATATTAGGTGGGAAAACACCCACAAGCATGCTTCTAGGATCTTCCTTAGGCCAAAAAACCTCTGTTTTACCAACATTGAGGTGTAAACCACAACGAGGTCCATCCACCAATATTTTTATTATTATTATTATTATTATTATTATTATTATTATTATTATTATTATTATTATTATTATTATTATTATTATTATTATTATTATTTAAATGAAAATATCATTATATTAAACATAATGAATTTTTACATAAAGTTGGAAGGGAGTCTAGACACAAGTTGTGCTCCCATTTATTATTATTATTATTATTATTATTATTATTATTATTATTATTATTATTATTATTATTATTATTTTTTTTATTATTATTATTATTATTATTATTATTATTTTTTTTATTTTATTTTATTATAATAAGTAAATTTCATTAAACTTGAAAACTTTTACATAAAGTTGGATGGGAGTCTAGACACGAGTTGCGCTCCCACTCCTTTCTGAATACAAAAGCTAACTCTATGAAAGATAAAAACACCACTTTTAACGTTGTTTGAGTGGCTATTAGCAATAGTCTTAATACGTGAAAGCGTGTTCAAGGCTTCTGCATCAAATTCCCCGAACGTAGAAAAGGCAAAAGGTATGAACTTGTATCCATTGTCCTCACATTTGGATGCATATTTTCTATTTTTCTTCTCCACAGCGTTGTGCAGGGCTACCCCAGGAGCCCAAGAGGTCGCACCACTACCAGCAAATGGAGAGATACCAGTCACGTCCAAACATGCATCTTTACCTTGAAGCCAATTAAACAATAACAAGTCTGTTATTATTATTATTATTATTATTATTATTATTATTATTATTATTATTATTATTATTATTATTATTATTATTATTATTATTATTATTATTATTATTATTATTATTATTATTATTATTATCATCATCATCATCATTAATATTATTATAATAATAATTATTATCATGAAACATCATTTTATTAGAAATTCAAAGGATCTACAAGAAATAAGTGGGAAGCCGAGATACTATCTAAACGTATTATAAAAGTTGAATGAAGGGTAATTTAGTAAATTTAGATATCTCAATTGAAATTTAACAGTTTCAAATACTTAGGTTGTGCTTGGTTCAAACTCGACAATAGAAAAATGGAAAGGCAATGATAATGCTGAGGAAAAGGGAAAGGGAAAGGGAAAGGAATACATTCCTCCCGATTTATTGGTTAATGGCCCATTACCTACTATTGGGCAATGGGTCATTGCATTATAGTCAACCAAGCACCTTTTTTTATTAGCTTATGTGGAAAACTAGAAGGGTAGGTTGAATAGTTTTACCGGTTTTTAAATCTTCTTAAAAACTTAACTTTTGAAAACCTTGATTCGAATATTATGTGTAATCAACCAACACCAATATGAACACTACACTATACTAACTAATATAAACTATGAATGTAAGATAAAAGATGGAAAGATCTAACCGAGAAAAAGAGATTTATAGTGGTTCGGTCACGAAGCTCTTCTTCGCCCTACTCCACTCCCCAAGTACCACACTCGAGAGTTTCAAGCACTATGTCAACAAACCTCCCTTCAGGCGGAGAAAACCGTACAACGTCGCTTATCCTATTTTCGACACTAAGCTAGATGTCGAGTGCTAATCTTAGCTAGCACAAATCCACCACGATCTACCCGATCCTTTCTACTTCACACAATCAACACACAAGACTCTATCTACACGATCTACCCTTGATCCACTTGATCAATCACTCAAGCTCACAAGCTTCAAGAGATCTCCAAGATCTCGACAAGATCACAATGATCAACCCTTGATCAACTTTATCAACACACTAGCTCACAAGCTACAAGAGATATTCAATATCTCTATAAGATCACAATGATCTTCTCTCACAAACTCTCAAAAGAAAAATGATCTTGATGTATACAAAGATACAATCAAGTGTGTAACAAGTGTTACAAGTGCTCTAACTACAACTACAACACTTTGTATCTTCTTGGATACCTTGTGTTCTTCTCTTGCACTAGAAGAGGAATGAAGATGATCACTTGGTTGGATGATTGGATCACTCTTAAAACAAAAGAAAACTAAACTAAATGATCAAGAAGAGAAAATGTGATAAGGGTATTGAACTCAGAAAGTTATGTGTGAAAAAGGATGCCCAAAAACTGTGAAGAGGGCTGGTATTTATAGGCAGAAAAATTCTAGCCGTTACAGGTACACGGTACCACTAAATCACCTACGGTACCACTAAATTTAGTGGTACCGTGCCAGACAAAAATGCTCATCTTTTTGTCTTTTGTGGTGAAAACTTATTTGGGGAAGTTTGGAGCTAATTTTGGTGGGAAAATAGCTGTTATGTTATTTGAACTTATTTTTTCAATAAAACATTTCTTAATTATTCAAAAATAACTTGTAAAGTATATTTTTGAAAAAAAATGATTTGTCACATTAAAAATGTGAAGTTTTAAACACAAATTCACTTCTTTGATCATTTGTCAAGTTGTAAATTTGTTTGTGCATACCTAGAGTGATTTGCGTAGAAATGAGATCTTTCGACTAAAAACATGTTTACGTTAATTTTAACGTAACATGTTTTCACATTTTGTCATCCTCAAAACGTGAAGTTATCGAAAGATATAAATAACGTTTTTAGAACATTATTTGCATCAACAATCTCTCCCTTTTTGATGATGACAAAACCTAAACTCATTTTAAGTTAAAATTAATTTTAACAAGTTTTTAATGACTTTACATCCCACTTCTCCCCCTTTTTGTCGAAGCAAAAAAGTTGCTAAGGCTCCCCCTTGATGTATACTCCCCCTCGTTTGGAGGACACCAAGGAATCGAGCAACGATTCTTGCTACAAAACAAAGTTAGATAACAAATATACTATACCTAACATGTAGCAAGCACGACAAATATCCAACCATAAACAAGAAAATGGCTAAGTAGCCAAACATAAAAAAAAATAAACAACCACACAACATGCCAATCCATTACTTAAAAGAAATTTCATATATAGGTATGACTACATGACAAACACAATAACAAACAACAAGAAGCATAAATCCTTAATGACTAGAGGCAAGCTTCATTTCCAAAAGGGGTCCTAAATGTTTATTGTTAAAAACTAAGCATGAACATGTTTGGTTATGTGGGCTAGGAGGTGGTGGAGATGGTGACATGAATGGGGGTGGTGGTGGTGTCAAGAGATGCTCCACATAGGAAAACATGAAATGAATCTCATATCTCTAGGAGAAGATGAGGTTACGGTTGTGGAGGCAACATAGGAAATTAGCACTATGTAGGTCAAAGGGATGAGGTTGGATTGGTTGTCCCATGATTGGGGAAGGAGGTGGTGGTGAGTTAGTTGGTGATGGGGTTGGCATGGCATAATCCAATGGAGTGATGGGTGAGAGAGTGTAGTCCATGGATGATGGCATGGTGTTGAGAGAGGGAGATGATGAAGATGTGGTTCTAGTGGAAGAAGTCTTAGAAGGAGCATTAGGTGGAGATGGTGAGTAAGGAGTGGCTTGGGAAGGTGGTGTGGTGACTTTATCATCTTTTGATAGATCAACAAAGAGAGGTTTGGATCGTGGTCTTACGGTTATTCTAGGTTTCTTGGAAATGTGGTTTATTGATCCTTGTGTGGAAGACATGGTGATTGAGTTGTATGAGGTTGAAGATGAAGTACAAGATAAGCTTGCAATGGTGAGGACTTATATAGGCAAGAGTTGGGGAATTTGAATTAAAGATGATGGGAGTGTCCTATGGTGTAGGAAGGGAATCTTGGGGTGTATGTGAGTTTGCAAAATTTGCAGGTTTGAGGTTTAAGGTTCAGGGATCTAGAGAAAACAGTGAAAATTCATCAAACAAGGGCACAGTACCACTAAATACCACACGATACCGTTAAATTTAACGGTACTGTGGCCTATTTAACGGTACCGTGATATTGGAGTCACGAATTTTTCCTATGCAGCCTAGTTTTGGGCAGCTAAGGGAGTTTCATAGGGGGGCTATTTGCATGAAATGTTATTGCCTCAAATCACTAAAGATTTATTTGCCTAATGTGTCCCATATTAAGCTACTTCTAGCACATAAAGATTATCATGCAATTTGCTAAGATAATCCATAAGCATGCAAACACAAGGGACAAAATAAGCTATCATCCAAGAATCATATATAAAATTCATGCAAGGTGATAGGATAGATGTCAAGCATGCAAAATAGCAAGTAGTAGTAATTCCTACTATAATTAATCATAGATAAGCCCTAATAGCAATACTAATTCCTCCCAAACTGCTTATGACTTGAGCTTGCTCCCATTTTTATCACACTCGCATCTTGATCATGCATTACTTCCTCATGATTTTGATCATCAAAGGGTGCATAATTAGTGGATGATTCGGAAATGAGGATGGATGAGACATACGACTCATTAAGGGAAATGAGGATTCAGAATTTTTGTTGGATTTGGGTAAGAGGGTACTTATGAGTACGAATGAGTTGGGTAAGTTCGGTTGGAGAGGGTATGTAGGAACAATACGTACTATCCTCTTTACGATAGTTGAAGAGAGACTCAAGACACCAATCTTCAGTATAGGTACATTGCCCATGATTGGGGATTCGAAGAATTTGAGCAAATTGCTCAAGAGTTAAGACGAATTTGTAGTTTCGGATCCAAAACCAAAGTGACAAAGATTGATCCTCGTTATGTACGAGTTCAACTTGTCGAAAAAATTCCAACACAAAACGAGGAAAAATGTGCTCGTTAATGTGAAGCAAGCAATCGAATCCTATAGCTCTAAATGAGGTGTTGATATCCCTATGATAAACTAAGGATGGATCAACGACTCGACCTTCATGAAACCGACGGGTTTCAAGATTAACATAGGCACGAATGTGAGTACCAGGTGTGGTAGGTTCCCGAGAGATTTCAGGAGTATAGATGTCGGTTAGAAGGTGATCAAAATCATACTCACGAGACATTATTGATACCTATAAGAAAATTTAAAGAAAACTTAAAATTGAGAATAGTTGCTTTAAAGACACGTGCCTAGTGTGTGCCTATATGCAAACTATGTGGAGGTGCGGTTGATGACGTATAGTCCGTATTCGGGTCACGAACCCGACCCATACTCAAGTCCATCACGAATGGACTCCAGTCCATCACGATATGGGCTATTGCGATAACGGTTTGGGCTTACGAGAGCCCAAACCCAACGATATTTATGGTTTTGATAGTATATCTTCTAATTATGGGATATATATCAATTAACCGCCCTATGCGGGATAGACCGAAGATTGGGGAACACGAAACCAACAAGGATTTCGTGTCAATATATAGAGGGCACCCCAGCCCTCACAAAGGTACGACTTACAAACCCTAACTCTTCTACGAACCCTAAAACCGATTACTTACTCTCACGCCGAAGGATAATCGTGGGAGACAATCCCACGATAAGCCTAACGGTGTCTTTTTGTTTTCTTAGTGCTCAGGTCTCAAGCATTAAGATCTGATTGGTACGGAATCAAGGAACGCCCAACTTTTGTATCAACAAGTGGCGCCATCCGTGGGACCCTACACTAAGAACTTTACTAAGAACTAGAATGACGAAACACGGAAATCAGCGGACTCCGCATGCGAAGAAAACGCATGACGACCTGCTAGGGAAGAAACAGCAAACTGATGCGGCCTCTAAGCAGGCCTCTGGGACAACCAGTGCGCCCAGAAGCTTAGGATCGTACTCAGATCTGCTCTTTACTCCAATAGAACCGCTCACTATGACTACCAATGCTACTACAACAAGTACTAGCGCGGTAGACCTACAGCGCACTCCTCTCACCATGCCAGAAGTAAACTTCACTGAGCCACCAAATGCGCCTATCCGAAACAAGGATCTTGTTTTGGAAACAGACTCCCTCGCGCTAGAAGGAGTCACGCCTGAACTAGCGCCAAGTGATTTCGTATCTCAAAACTACGAAGCCTTGGCTGCGCTCATGCGAGAGGAGGAGGGGAAAAAGAGGTCAAGCCAAAGTCTGCACGCCAGGCTCAACTTCGACCCTGAACATGAGGCATCCCCACCGCGCTACCGAAAGGAAAGACGCGAGAAGGATAACCACAAACACCCAGTGTTTACTAGGATTGGAAGGAAGGTTGTGGATGACGAAGCAGCCGACTTTCAGTATCTGGAGGAGCAGGAAGATGGGGAACGGCGCGCCAATGTCCACACTAGGCTTGGTAGTCGCAGGGTTCATGATAGGCTCGAGCGACGGTGCTCCCCAAGCGAAAGCCCTTCAAGCTCGGATTCTGAGGATAGTCGGCGCAAGCGCCGCAGAGGAGCAAGCTTGGATTCCGATGATAGTCGGCGCAAGCGTCGCAGAAGAGTAAGCTCATCCTCAAGTGACTCCTCGGACAACGAGGACAAGGAAACAGGACACTGGAAATCAAGAGGAAAATACCGCGACCAGGAAGACGAAGGCATGTCTCGTCCCTGGTGTCGCCAAAAAGTTGATGCGTTCACTCGGCGCATCACCGATTTTTTAGAAAATAAGAAAAGGCGCATGCCTGCTAATGTCAAAACATACGATGGGACAGGTGATCCTGATGATCACCTAAAAATTTTCGAATCAGCAGCCACTATCGAAAATTGGCCACAACCTATGTGGTGCCATATGTTTAACTCTACATTAGTAGGGAATGCGCGCAATTGGTTCAGTAAGCTTCCACGCAGAAGCATCGGTGGGTTTGAAGAGTTGCGAAAGGTGTTTCGCTTAAACTTTACTCAAAGGAAGAAGTGCGCCAAAAACCCTGTCGAGCTCGCTAGGGTAAAACAGCGACAAGGGGAATCAACAAGCGCTTTCATGGAGCGCTATAAGGATGAATGCATGCAAGTCAAGGCGTGCCCAGAAATACTAAAAATATCGGGGTTTATGAACGCAATCAATAACCCAGATTTGATAAAAAAAAGTTAAACGATAGGGTTCCCCAAACCTTTGACGAACACATGAAGCGCACGAGGTCCTTCGTCCAAGGAGAAGCAGCCGCTGCGGATAGCAAGAAAGGCTACTCGAACTATAGGTCACAAGAAGAGTCAAGGAGACAATCCAATGACCAGAGTGGCAATCGCAACAAGAGTTATCGCACCCAAGGGGGCGGACGGGGAAACGACAAGTACACCCCACTTACAAAAACTCCAAAGGAGATATTTGCAACGGAAGGTGCGAACTTTCCAAGACCCCCACCTATGCGCACCCCTGAAGATCGGTGCGTAGGGAACGGATACTGCGAGTATCACGCACAGAAGGGCCATACCACTAATGAGTGTGTCCAATTACGCCAACTAATTGAGAAACTAGTGAAAGAAGGCAGATTGGACCACCTCGTTAAAAATATTAAGGATGGGAAAGACAAGCAGAGAACCGGAGGCAAGAAAGAAGCGCCTAAGGAAAAAGCTGATACTATCTACATGATACAATCATGGCAGCGAAAGACTAGGCAAAAGGTGAGCCAGAAATTCTCTCATGGAAGCGAAATCTCTTTCCCCACCTTGGCCGCGGACAACGCAGTGGCAGAACCACTCACCATTGAAATAAATGCGGGGGGTCACGACATCCACCGCATGTATGTTGATGGAGGCGCATCAGCGGATATAATGTATGAACATTGTTTCAAGAGATTGCGCCCTGAGATACAAAGACAGTTAAGTCCAGCCACGACTGCGCTTACTGGCTTTACAGGAGAAAAAATATGGCCTATGGGGCAACTGCGCCCATTAGTCGCTGTTGGTAGTAAGGAACACTCCGCGACAGCCTGGATGAATTTTATGGTGATCAGATCTCCTTCATCATACAATGGCATTATCGGAAGACCAGGAATCTCGGCAATACGCGCAGTACCTTCCACAGCACATGGGATGCTCAAATTCCCAGTAGAAGGTGGCATTGTCACCATCTACAATAGCGCCGCACCACCTCAAGAATGTAACACGATTACATGCGAAACAACGAATACCCCAGAACAGAGCGCAGCTAAAGTATCAAACCTAAAGGTTGCAATTCACCCTGAATACCCGGAGCAAGAAGTGTCGATTGGGGGATTGTTGTCTGACAAAGGAAGAGCGGCCGTGTGCGCACTCTTACAGAGGAATCTGGATATCTTCGCATGGGAACCAAAGCACATGACTGGTGTGCCACGCTCGATTGCAGAACACAAGTTACAAATCCGACAAGGATATTCCCCAGTAAGGCAGAAAAAGCGCGGCCAGGCTCCAGAGCGCGCAAAAGCCATACTGGAAGAAGTACACAAACTTGTGGACGCTGGCATCATGCGAGAAGTCTATTACCATGATTGGCTCTCCAACCCAGTAATGGTCAAAATGAGCGATGGCAGTTGGCGGATGTGCGTAGACTTCACTGATCTTAATAAAGCATGTCCACAGGATTGCTACCCACTACCAGAAATAGACTGGAAGGTGGAATCTCTGTGCGGGTATCCTTTTAAATGTTTCTTAGATGCATACAAAGGGTATCACCAAATCCAAATGGCTAAGGAAGACGAGGAAAAAACAGCCTTCCACACAAGCCAAGGCGTTTTTTGTTATACAAAGATGCCTTTTGGCCTGAAGAATGCGGGCGCCACCTACCAGCGACTTGTAGATAATGCGTTCGAGAAGCAAGTGGGACGCAACCTAGAGGTCTATGTGGATGACCTCGTCATAAAAAGCCATACTGAAGATGAAGTGGTGCGCGACATTGAAGAAACATTCACAACACTACGAAAGATCAACATGAAGTTGAATCCTAAGAAATGCACTTTTGGCGCTACAGAAGGCATGTTCCTAGGATATTTGATAGAACCAGATGGCATTAAGCCATGCCCAGAAAAGACAGAGGCTGTCATCCAACTTCCTTCACCGCGCACGTTGAAAGAAGTTCAATCTCTGAATGGAAAGCTAGCCGGTTTGAACAGATTACTGTCCAAATCAGCGGATAAGTCACTTCCTTTATTTAAAACACTCAAGAAGTTTACTAAAAAGGGAGACTTTCGTTGGACTGCGGAAGCGGAAGAAGCTTTCACACAGCTTAAGCAACATATAGCAGCTCTTCTTAAGCTAGTTGCACCCCGACCAGGGGAGGAGTTAATCGTCTACTTATCCGCAACCCATGGAGCGATTAGCGCAGTGCTACTGACGGATAGGAATTCGGTACAAACACCGGTGTATTTTGTAAGCAAAGCACTCAAGAAGACAGAGATTAATTACAGCTCAATGGAGAAGTTGGTCTTGGCATTAGTATTCGTTGCCAAAAGACTGCGTAGATACTTTCAAGCGCACCCAATAGCAGTGATTACCGACCAACCTATCAAACAAGTTATCTCTAAACCTGACGCATCGGGGCGATTACAAAAATGGAGTGTGCTACTAGGCGAGTATAACATCTCTTACAGACCACGCACTGCGGTTAAAGGGCAAATACTAGCAGACTTCATCATCGAAAAACCAGATACCGATGACGCACCCCCACCGAGCAAGGTAGAATTACAAGAACCATGGGTCTTGTTCACAGATGGATCTTCATGAGTGGATGGATCGGGCGCTGGCCTTATCCTCACTAATCCAAAAGGAATGGAATTCAAACGAGGCAGAATATGAAGCCCTAATCGCTGGATTACGTATTACAAATCGAATGGGTGTACGTAACCTAGAAGCAAATGTGGACTCCCGATTGGTAGCCAACCATGTGTTGGGCGAATATGTGGCTAAAGAGGATAACATGGTCCAATACCTCGACAAGACCAAATCGCTAATACAAGGCTTTGACAGGTTTACCATTAAGCAAATTCCTAGAGGTGAAAATAAGAAAGCGGATGCGCTAAGCAAGATCGCATCTACTAGCTTCGCGCACCTGTCAAAACAAGTTTTAGTGGAGATCCTAAAGAACAAATCCATCTCGGAGATGGAGATATCCACGGTATTAGAGGAAGAGAATCCTACGTGGATGACCCCTATTATCGAATTTATAAGCAAGGGCAAATTGCCCGATGAACAGAAGGACGCTCGACGAATACGACGCACAGCGCAGAGGTTCGAACTTAGAGATGGTATCCTATATCGGCGCTCATTTCTACAACCATGGCTTCGGTGCGTTGGACCTCTTCAGGCAGATTACGTACTCCGAGAGATCCACGCTGGTTCATGCAGTATGCATTCAGGACCACGGTCCGTCGTAGCGCGAGCATTGCGCTCAGGATATTATTGGCCTACTATGCACCGTGATGCGCGCGATGTGATAAAGAAATGCAACGACTGCCAAGTTCATAGACCCATCCCGCGCAGACCACAACAAGAGCTAACACCTATCACTTCTCCATGGCCATTCTACAAGTGGGGTATTGACATTGCGGGTCCCTTCCCTGTCGCAGCGGGAGGATTTAAATTCCTTATTGTTGCAATCGATTACTTCACTAAATGGATCAAAGCGAAGGCAGTAGCGACAATCACAGGTAATCAAGTAAAACGCTTTGTATGGGAAAATATTGTATGCCGTTTTGGATTACCTGGGGAGATCGTTTCGGACAACGGAAAACAATTCCGTGATAACCCGTTCAAAGACTGGTGCGCAGAGTTACATATCACACAACACTTCGCATCAGTAAAACACCCACAAACCAATGGTTTAGTTGAGCGCGCAAATCGTAGTCTAGGCGAAGGAATTAAAGCGCGCCTGGACAAACACAAAGGAAGATGGGTGGACGAATTGTCGCATGTCTTATGGGCGCACCGCACGACAATCAAAGTTAGCAATGGAGACACTCCTTTTTCCCTTGTCTACGGGACAGAAGCTGTCATACCAGCTAAAATTGGAATGCCAACTATCCGCACCGCGGAAGTTAATGTCGCGACTAATGACGACGAACGACGGATAGATTTGGACCTATTGGAAGAAAGGCGCGAGCGCGCAGCTATACGAGAGGCAAAAACCAAGTCAAAGATGAAGGGATACTACGATGCTAAAGTTCGAAGCACCTCATTCAGACCAGGCGACTTCGTGTACCGTGCTAATGATGCAAGCCACGCAGAAGATACAGGAAAACTTGGACCAAAGTGGGAAGGACCCTATGAGGTCATTGAAGCACTAGGACAAGGCGCGTACAAGCTGCGTGACATGGATGGCCGTGAGCTACAACGCACATGGAATATCTGCAATCTCAAGAGATGCTATCTTTAGGAAAGGTTACGACCCAATACATGGACACCTACGCACTTTAGTAAGTGCTCAATAAACATCCTTGTATTTACATTTTTCGTTTTCATCTAGACAAATGTTTTCATCTTTTTACAAAAACTTGCAAGTATTAATAAAATGTTGCGGTTTCTAGCTAACTCCGTGACGCACTTTACTTTATTGCTTACATATAATTTATGTCTCAATACTGTTTGTTATATTATCTTTTGCCTACATGGCGTGCATGCACCAATTAAAAACCCACGATGGTAAAAGGATGAGTAAACCTACTAAATGACTCGTTGAGTAAGAGGGTTGCAAACCCATCGACACCGGATCACGCATCCTTGTTAAACACCTTATTCTCAAGACGTTGGAGTAAGTTCAAATGCGTACCCCACGACGGATACACATCAATGCACACTGTGCACGTTTAACAAATTAGGAGTTAAGACAATTAACCCCTTAATATGGTATTAGTAGCACGCTGCAATCCATACACTTGTGCACCCCACGATGGATACAAAACAACTTGTAAATTTCATACACAATTATGTTATATACAATCATGTCATACACGACTATGTCATAAATTTCATACACGCTAAGAATATAAGCGATTATAAATCCTTGTAACTTTTTCTAAATGTGTTTATACAAACGGTTTGATTCTTAGACATCTTTTACGCAAAGACAAGATAACTAAGTACAAATGTTATAACCACAGTAAAATTTGATATAATATGCATACAACTGTATTTTTCAAAATCAACAATCTATTATGGATAACAAGTTCATAAAAAGTACATATTCAACAAGAATATATACAACAAAAAAGTGGACATACCACACAACATCACTACATCAAAACTACCAAGACATGCTGCGAGTACGCCTGAGCCCTGAGCTACCCGCTTGGCGCGCCACACAACCAGCATCTTTAAGCCTCTGTAATAGCTCAGCATCCTTGGGTGCTACCGTTGGCACGCTAACCGGTACCCCATCAGATCTAGGAATGTGAGCCGCACCAAGACCACACAGAATAGCTTTCCCCTTCTGGCCCTTCTTCTTGGCAAGTCTCATCTCATGGGCCTCTAAGGAAGCCTTCAAAGGAATTTCTTTCTCAAGAGCAAAAGGGTGGAGAATGTCACGGGGACGAGCAAAAATAGGCACATGTAGCTGCGACACGTCTGGCTTCAGGAAGTAATCAAACTGTTTCTCAGCGTCTTCGGATGAGTGCCTAGCCAAAGTCAACCCCTCCATAATCACACTGATAGGAAAATCCTGGTCATGCTCCAGGCGAGCAATATGAGGAAGCTCGAAAAGCTTCATCTTCTCCATGGCGGCGACAAGCTCATCATAGGCACTGGCGTTGTAACCCGGTACTTGAGTAATAGGCACGGTCAACAAATTGCTCTCGGCAAGCTTTTCTATAGCCTACGCTTGGCCACGTGCCAACGCGCGCTCAACAACTTCCCCGAACACCCCCGTCACCTCCTGCGACTCCAAAGTACCCAAAGCGGCAAGGCGCAAACCATGGCTGATAAGCCACCTGCGCTCAGCTATGGTTGACACCAAATGAGGATACAACTCCTCATCATACTCAATGCTGAGCTTGCGCAGCTTACTCTCCTGGTTCTCCAGCAAACTCTCCACAGCCATGCGGAATTCATCCAAATCAGACATGAGCTTCCCCTTGTTCAGCTCCATATATCTCAAGGCCCAAAGGCAGGAGGCCTTGTACTCTTTTGCTCCAGTGCGCTCTTTAGTCAGTTCGGCCATGAGCGACATCTTCTCATCAGCAACTTTCTGGTCATACATAGCAGATGTCCTCAATTCAGCCTGCGCATCAGCCAACTGCGCCCTCAGAAAGTCAATCTCCTTATCCTTCTGCGCAACCAGGCTGCTCTCACCACCATACTCAGCCTGTAGCCGCGCAACCAATGAAGCCTGGTGCGCAGCAGCCAACGCCAACTCCTCTAGAAGGCTATTCCTTGGCGCATCTCCAGCAGGTTTTTCCTCATCAACTGGACTCTCAGTCACAAACTCACCAACATTTGCAGATCCAGTCTTGGGGGGCGAATTCTCCACATGCGCATCATCATCAACAGCAGTTTCAGCCCTACACGCAAATAACAAAGTTACTCTATAGTACTAATAGCAGATTAAAGGACTGAAGATCTAAAGACACAAATACTTACTGGGGGGAAGGAGTTTTATGCACTAACGCATCCTCTTCAGTTGGTCGCTCGACAAAAATAGCAGGGCGCTTACTTGATGACCCTGCACCATCATCACCAGACGACCTCTTGCGCTTTAACCCTTGGTCTTCCTCCTCAGACTCATCCATAGCACTCCCCGACGAGTCTATATGCAATAATTCCACAGGGATTTGCGCATCAGGACCAGGAAAGCTACGCAGAGGAGTAGCCATAGTAACACCTGCAGGGATCTCCACAGTCTCATCTGTCCCCTCTGGCTCCCCCTGCGCGATCGCCATTGTGCGCCCTGCGGTAGCCGGTATAATGGGCTCCTCACCATCCCTCAAAGGGCGCACACCTACAATAACCTGCTTTGGCTTCTCCAAATGTACAACGCGGAATAGATCCATCTTTGCGCAACAAACAACAAACAAACACAAAATGTGTTAATAAGCTAGAAAGGGAGAACGCTTACAGCTATTAAACGAAGAGGAAGGAAGAGACAAGCACCCACCCCGACTATTTTCATCCAGGAATGTTGGCACTTCTTCTGGACTACCAAAGTAATTGCGGCTAATGCCCATGTGCACCAAAAACTCTTCGGGATACGCTTTGATCGGTATGCGATTGGTGTTTATCGTATCCACATCAGCTACATTGTACAATCCGAGGTTGGGGTGCTCGTCTCTCGGTAATAATTCTCGAGTATAGAACTCAAAAATCGATGGGAAAAATGAACTATCAACCCAAAAGAATTTTTCTCTCCAATCCCTCAGTGCATCTAACTTCTCAGTATTGCACTGCAGTGTCCCTGCGCGCTTAGAGAAGGAAACCCACCCGTTTGACCACGACGTGTGGTAAAACGCGCGGAAAAGATGAATTGTTGGTTCTATCGCTAACAAGCGACAATTCACCTCAAAATTAGTTATCTTTGCTGCACCTATACAGTGCAGCTGGGAAATATGCAGGCGATAGTGATTTAGAATATTGCACAAAAAGAGGGAGATGGGCGCACGCTGGTTAGCGAATTCGAAAAAACGCGTATATACCCCTACTTTCCCTTGCGGGAAATCCGCTATCGACGCATTTGCGGCTGGAACTACCGGATGCAATGCGAGAGGGATGTAATAATCTGAAGTGAACTGACGAAGTTCATCCTCAGATAATTCGGAAGTAAAATCAGACAATTGAAGAACCATGATTAACCTTCAATACCTATTATAAGCGCACGCGCTATTACCTTAGTCTTTTGTTGATTTTTTGATTGCTGTTTGGAGGTTTAACAATGGCGGAAGATGATGATTTTTTACTGTGATAACCACAGTGAAATGACGACAAGTTTATAAAGGGTTACACATATTCGTGGATGAACGACATGTGTACCCCACTTGCTCCAATCGGATGGTTGGGAACCCAAAAGGTAAAGCACTTTTTCACCCACCCTCACGATTTTCGAAGAAGATACTTGGACTAGGTTAACTTGCTAATTTTGGCGGGAAATACTTGAAACTTCCCCACTATGCATCAAGGAATATTTTTAGTTCCAATTGTTAGTCTAGCATCCGCAATTTCGCATTGCGAACACTAGACTGGGGGGACATGATGACGTATAGTCCGTATTCGGGTCACGAACCCGACCCTACTCAAGTCCATCACGAATGGACTCCAGTCCATCACGATATGGGCTATTGCGATAACGGTTTGGGCTTACGAGAGCCCAAACCCAACGATATTTATGGTTTTGATAGTATATCTTCTATTTATGGGATGTATATCAATTAACCGCCCTATGCGGGATAGACCGAAGATTGGGGAACACGAAACCAACAAGGATTTCGTGTCCATATATAGAGGGCACCCCAGCCCTCACAAAGGTACGACTTACAAACCCTAACTCTTCTACGAACCCTAAAACCGATTACTTACTCTCACGCCGGAGGATAATCGTGGGAGACAATCCCACGATAAGCCTAACGGTTTCTTTTTGTTTTCTTAGTGCGCAGGTCTCAGACATTAAGATCTGATTGGTACGGAATCAAGGAACGCCCAACTTTTGTATCAACAGCGGTAATCTCGACTCTGAAACTATAAATAATGAGATTACCCAAACGCTCCTAACTTCACTTTTGCTCAAGCGAATATGTCGATAAATACATATTAGTTATTTAATTCGATCAATATTCGTGAGATCATGTATGCATGAGAAAACGTTTTTAGTTTGCATCAACAATGCACGAAGAATGTTCCATGATCCTAGTTTCGTGAAATTTTTTGAAAATAATGAAATTGGGGTGTTTGGCGACTTCAATGTTTTGGCGCCAAAAGTTTTGAAAAATTTGAGTGTTGATGACTCTTAATCCTATTTGCAAGTTTCCTAGACATGATTCCTCTTAAACCTACTTGATCTAACAAAAACAAGGTTTGAACTAAAATATGTGATTTAAGTGGGTTTATGCAAATCCTATGTTAAGGGAATCATGAAGATTATGCATTATCTAATCCTAGTCCTAATTTCATATAGACTCAATTAAAATTGAAAAACCCCAATTCAATTTTTATGCATAAACAAACCCTAGACTCAAGATTAAAGAAAAATAGAGTTAAATGACTTACAAGTCATATTGAAAAGGTGAAAGTAGTTGGTAATCTTGAGAATCAATGCCTTGAGTATGATCTTGAAAGAGTAATTAAATTTTGGGTTGTGAGGTTTGGTTTTGACAGCAATTTGCAGAAGTTGGGAAGGTTTAAAATGAATAATGTGGGAAAAGAGGACTGAAATAAGAGATGTATCAGATACACGGTACCATTAAATTTAATGGTACCGTGCCACTTTAGTGGTGCCGTGATCTGCAGGGATGAATTTTCATCCCATTTCGATTTTTGACGAATAAGTCTCGCTGTTTTAGTGTGAACTTTTGACACGAGAAAAGAATTTATACCTAATAAATTCTTTTGACGAGGAGAACCTAGACTAGACAAAAGGAGATGACTTTAATATTTCCAGTGAAATATTCAAATAGTCATACGAGGAATGTGAAGAATGACTCAATATTTCCAGTGAAATATTTAAAGAGTCATGAGACGAGACACACGAGATGACTTCAATATTTCCAGTGAAATATTTAAATAGTCATGAGATTTATGGAATATGTTCCATCATTCCTAGACCTAGACGAAGATAGTAGAAGGATTCTCGTTTGAGAGGTTTGGTTAGGATGTCGGCGATATTATCTTGAGAGGGAACTTTCTCAATAGAAATGTTTCCTTTCTGAACGTTATCGCGAAGGAAGTGGTGACGAATTTCGATGTGTTTAGTACGAGAGTGTTGAACGGGGTTTTTGCTCAAGTCAATAGCACCTTTATTATCTCAAATAATGGGAACGTCTTCTAGATGGATGTCATAGTCATTAAGAGCTTGTTTCATCCATAGTGCTTGTTGACATGCCTTTCCGGCGCCTACATACTCGGCTTCGGTCATGGAGATAGCAAGAGCCGTTTGTTTCTTGGAGAACCAAGAAGTTAGACAACAACCCATGAAGGTACAAATGCCACTCGTACTTTTTTGATCCACATAATCTCCCGCATGACCAGATTCGGCATAGACAACTGTTTCTACACCGGTCCCGTTGGGATAGAATAATCCCAAGTGTATAGTGCCTTTAATGTATCGGAAGATACGCTTAACCGCTTCAAGGTGAGAGGTTTTGGGATCCTCTTGGAAGCGAGCACAAAGGCAGACACTAAACATGATGTCGGACCTACTTGCTGTGAGGTATAATAAACTTCCTATCATACTTCTATACTTTGTGCTATCCACGGACTCACCTTCTTCATCTTTCGTGAGCTTAATTTCCGTGGACATGGGAGTTTTCATGGGCTTAGACTCTTCTAACCTAAATTTCTTAAGCATCTTCTTGCTATACTTTGATTGATTAAAGAAGATACCATCTTTCATTTGTTTTATTTCTAGACCAAGGAAGAAATTTAATTCGCCCATCATGCTCATCTCAAACTCGTCACGCATGATCTTAGAGAAATCATCGCACAGTTCTAGACAAGTTGAGCCAAATATGATGTCATCGACATATATTTGAACAATGATGAGATGTGAATTACGTTTCTTCGTGAAAAGTGTGTTGTCAACCACTCCCATGGTATATTCATTTTCAATCAAGAATGCCTTTAGTCTATCATACCAAGCTTTAGGAGCTTGTTTAAGACCATAAAGTGATTTCTTGAGTTTATAAACATGATTCGGTTTCTTGAAATCAACGAATCCCGGAGGTTGTGCAACATATACCTCCTTGTTGATATAACCATTTAGGAATGCACTTTTCACATCCATTTGGTATAATTTAAAGTCTAAGACGCAAGCATAGGCAAGGAGTATTCTAATAGACTCTAATCTAGCTACGGGTACATAAGTTTCATTGTAATCTATTCCTTCTTGTTGGTTATAGCCTTGTGCTACTAACCTTGCCTTATTCCTAGTTACGACGCCATTTTCGTCGAGTTTATTCCTAAACACCCACTTAGTTCCTATGATGGTTTGATTCTTAGGTGGAGGTACTAAATCCCAAACTTGGTTTGCGGTGAATTGATTAAGCTCTTCTTGCATGGCAACTACCCAGCTTTCATCCTGATGAAGCGAAAAGTGTACCGCTTTTAGGGGGTCATTTAAGCCCTAAATCGTATTTATTTGATCAAATATTGCCCTAAATCGTTCCTTTTGTCATTTTAGGTACTTTGGAGAAGAAATCTGGAAAAGGAAGCATTTTGGATGTTTTTGGAGCATAAAAGTGAAGAAAATGACAAAGTCTAAAAATCGGCTGGAAAAGTACCTTTGACGGCGTCAGGGATTGCCCTTGACGGCGTCATGGCTTGGCAAAAAAAGGTGGATATGAAAAATACACATGATAAGCCAGAGAATTTTACAATGAAAACTCGAGAGACGACCCGACCCGACTGCGTCTCTTTCAATTCTCTCCGCGGGACTAAGCTAGTCAATGGCTAGAGCGTCTACCCGCGGGATCCATCACCTCTTGGGATGATCTCACCACTCGTTTCCATGCTCAGTTTTTCCCACCAGGAAGAATACCAAGCTAAGGAATGATATATTGATGTTCCAACAACGTCAAGGCGAAACCCTCTACGAGGCATGGACTCGATTCAAGGACTTACTCTAAAAAGTCCCTCACCATGGCATAGAACTTTGGCTCCAAGTCCAAATCTTCTATGACCATATCAATCTCTCCACGAGGCAAACCATTGACCAATCGGCCGGTGGTAAGCTACGTGATCTAAGTGCGGAAGAATCATGGGCTCTCCTAGAAGATCTTGCTCTTTATGAAAACGAAAGTTGGAGTGATCCCCGTGATTTGAATAAAACGGTCAAGGCAATATCTTTGCCTTCGAACAATTCAAGCACTTCCGACCGTAGGATCATAGAACTTGAAGACCAAGTCAAGTTTCTTATGAAATCCTACGAGGCTCCTAAACCTTCAAGCCAAGTGAACAAAATCACTTCTTCATGTGAGTTATGTAGTGGTCCCCACGACACTCGTGATTTCATGGAACTCCCCGAACAAGCTTTTGCGGACTACGCATCCTCGCGTACCGACGGAGCGGGAGACAAGTGGTACACTTTCAAACCCGAGCAAAACCCCTACGGTGATTCATACAACCCCTCATGGAAAAATCACCCAAACCTTAGTGGAAACAAAACCAAAACACACAACAAACCAATTCTTCCAACCCACCTAATCGTTTCCAATCAAGCGGTTCCAACTCGAACCGTACTTTCAACAACAATCCTTCCAGCAATGGTAGTACCAATAACTTTGAAGGATTGATGTCCCAATTTATGGCATCTCAAGAAGCTCGTTTGGCCAAGTTTGAAGCCGATTTCAAACAAAAACAAAGCGAGATGACCAATAAGATTGACACTTTGTTGAAAGCCCTCAATGACCGAGAAATGGGAGCACTCCCTAGCAACACAGTCAAGAACCCGAAACTAAACGTCAACGCCATCTCGTCGGTTTCGTCTCCTAGTTCTTGTCCACAATATTATTCGGTCAATTCCATGAGCTCGTGTTTCAAACAAACCCAAGTCGTGGTTGAAACACCTCCCACTCAAAACCTTGACAATGAATTCAAGGAGCTCCACCTTGAAAGTCCGGTTATTGATGTGTTGGATGAGAAGAAGCTCAAGTTAGGCGAAAAAGGGACCGCCTTTGTTCAAAACAAGCTACCTAAGAAGTTAGATGATCCGGGCTTATTTGTTCTACCTTGCAAGATCGGTAATTCGGAGGCTTATGACACATTAGCCGATCTTGGATCAATCCTTAACCTACTTCCGTTACCTCTCTACACCTCTCTAAAACTAGGAAAACTTGAAGAGACCGAGGTGATAATAGGTTTAGCGGATGGAAGTGTTGCTTACCCAGTTGGAGTAGTCAAGGACGTGTTAGTACACATAGGAAAACTAACCATTTTAGCCGATTTCCACGTCCTTGATATGGTTAGCGACCCTACATGCCCCTTGCTGATAGGTAGAGGATTTTTAGCAACCGCTAGTGCTATGATTGATTGCAAGGAATCTAAGATAGCGGTAGGAGAAGGTGATACTTGGTCAGTCTATGATGTGAAGAAACATGCCTATGATACTAGTGAGGAACCAACACCCCATTGGTTAGAATTAAATAGGAGACCATCTAGATATGGACCTTGGATCGATAGAGACTTCATAGGACCCCAACGCCCATTTTACCTAGAAGAGGACTTTGTGAACCGAACACATGCGGTAGAACAACTCTTGGCTAGGGACACCGAATTGGATCCATTTGAAGACCCTCTAGTTTTTAGGAAGATGATTGATTTCCTAGGAGTTTTGCCAATTAACCTAGGGATGAATAAGTGGATTCGTGAGGACGATGATCATAAGTGGGATTGGGACAAACCACCCAAAGATGGAGATGGGTCATGGCATATTAAGATGACATTGTATGACCCGGATGGAGAGAAGTTTGAAAGGATATATTGTACTAAGTGATGAGGCGAAAAGTGTACCGCTTTTAAGGGGTCATTTAAGCCCGAAATCGTATTTATTTGATCAAATATCGCCCTAAAATCGTTCCTTTTGTCATTTTAGGTACTTTTGAGGAGAAATCTGGAAAAGGAGGTATTTTGGACGTTTTTGGAGCATCAAAGTGAAGAAAACGGCAAAGTCTCAAGAATCGGCTAAAAGTTACTCTTGACGGCGTCAGACTTAACTCTGGACGGCGTCATGCCTTGGCAAGAAAAGTAGGATGTGAAATTTACTCATGACGGGCCAGTGAGTTAGCATGAGAATTCTGACGGCGTCACGCTTTAACTAAATCAAGGGCGTCACGGCTTAATTCATAAGGGGACGGCGTCACGTTCAAGAGGTGAGGGCGTCAAGCCTTGATAGGCCAGAACGGATTTTTGGAGAATTAAAGAGGGACGGCGTCAAGATGGTCATCCGAGAACCCTAAAAGCGGCGAGGTGACGGCGTCACAATCCATAAGGTGACGCCGTCAGATGCAAAAGTCTATATATAGTTTTCTAATTTTTTGTCATTAAGGGAGAGCTTAGTGTGTGGAATTTTGGGATAAAACCCTAAGACGATTTTAGCTACTTTTTCAGGGCTTTTAGCCTTGAGATCTTCCATGTTTCATTGAAAGATAAGTTATCAATTAATCATTCAATATGTCTATGTGTTGTTTGATTCTATCTTATGCTTGTCTTTTGTTTAACATGTTAGGCTAATTTTATCTTGTGTTTGCTTAGATCTAATGAAACCTAGCTATTGATTATTGGTTGTTAGTGTGTTGTTAGTTGTATTGGATGATTGTTTATCTATGTTAGGCTTAAGAAAACTGGCTAACTTCCTATTCGGTAACTTGCTTGAACGTCTTAAGAAACACGAACCAAACGCGTACTAAAGGTTTTTATGGTTGTATTTAATGCACAAGCGAATTCTAGTGATCCCATGTTAGGAGCTTCCTAGCCGGCTCGACATAGGAGTGAAGTAGGAGCTTGTAGAGTTTGGGGAAGTAAGTACGCCACCCCACGAATGGTATTAAGGAATACACCCGTCATCCACGCAACTAATACACACTAATTAACCGGTAAAAGATAGTTAGGGAGTAAGGAAATCTAAGTAAACACATTTCTCTACACATAAGTTTCTCACCACTTTTCATTTTTGTTATTTTATTTTATTTGCATTTGTAGTAATTTGGGTTAGTTGACTAGCAACTAATTCCGCCCACTCCTTCAAAACCGAGATTTTACTTGCTTTCATAAAAATTATAAAAACAAAAAAAGAATCTTCCTCAACCCTTAGACCTAATTAGAGTAGCCTTTCACACCTAACGAACACTATTCCCTGTGGAGAACGATCAATCCCCCGTACTTACCACTACACTATACTACATCGGTCAGGTACACTGCCTGGTGGGGTTGTAAGCCTCTTGAGATCCCTCGAGAGGTAAAACCTGTTGTAAGGTTACAAAACCACGCATCAAGTTTTTGGCGCCGCTGCCGGGAATAGTTATTGTTTAGGTTGAATTTTTTATTTTATTAGGTCTACTCACTAGATTCCTTTCTAGTGAGATTTTTTATTTTATTTTTCTAGGATTTCTTGTAGTCTATCTTTTTTCTTTGTGCCCTTTGTTTGTAAAACCATTTTCATTTGTCACCATGGCGGATGAAATTCCATTTAGATCATTAACAATAGAGGAACAATTACTTTACACGGATAGATTTGCTTCCTGTTGTTCCAATGAATTTTTAAGTGATCTTAGATATATACAAGAGGAGATGGGTGTAAAGTTTGATAGGTTTGATGAATTATGTGCATGTGCGGCTTCTATTAAACAATCATTGTTAGGATCAACTCCTTTTAATAAGACCCTTTGGAAAAATTTTGAGGAAAGCCTCCTAACCGTGAACCATAAGTTTAATGAATTAATGGGTTCGTATACATCACAACTTAAGGAAACAATTGAGGAGGATTTAGCCGAACATGAGCATATTGAGCAAAAAGACCTAGGTTTTATGATCAATGACTTTGAATCTCAAGGAACACATGATGAATCCTTTAGGCAAATTGAACATAGTAATCATGTTATCGGGAAGATTCTTATGAATCGGACTTAGAACTTGAAATGGCTAGAGAAGGATTTGAGATACTTAGAAACATGTTTGGGTTAGATTCTACTAAAACACATGATGTGGATATAATTGATATAGAGACAAGGAAGGATGAGGTAAATAACACAAACCTACAAAGTACCCCACAAGTCCTACCATCATTTGAGGCACACACACCACCCGTAACTTACCCAGAAGAAGTAGATGAGACTATAGGAACCCCAATAGAGGTAGAACCCTTGGACCAAACACAACTAGAGGATATAGGTTTGAATACTTGTAGTCATAACCTTTCTTTTAGTTATATGGAAGTTCCTAGTATTGATGAACCGGAGCCTCAGCCAAAACCGTTACCTAATCTTCCATCCTTAGATGTGAATTTAGGAATTGAAAAAGATCCCGATCCACCCATCAAACCATGTAGTCCGGGTAATGTTAAGATTAAGGTAGTAGACTCTAAGCCTTGTAGAGAGGAAGCTGACATAGGAGTGAACCATAACCTTTCATACTTACATCACCCATTCATGATTGATCAAAAGAAACATTATGGGTTTAAACCGGGTTTATTAGGTCAAGATGGATTCCCAACTAGGAATCTCTCGAAGTTGATAGAAGATGATCCCTTTTTAGGAGAAAACTTTAACTCACCCATTGACCAAAGTGAACTAGGTAAGGTTATGATGAAAGGTGCACACCCCTTTGAGTATATAATTCATCCACCAATCTTTCCTCACGTGGCATACTCCTACCGAGATGGTGTGTATCGCTACTATCACCCGCACTTAATCCTAAGTGTAGGAAAAACCTCTCCTTTATCCGTTAAATAAGGGTAGAGTCAGGCTCGTGACTCGAACAAAAACAAGCGCTTCTTGGGAGGCAACCCAAGTTTTATTTGTTTTATGTGTTTATTTATTTGTTTGTTGGATTTTATTTGCTTCCGTATGTGTGTTTAATTTTTATTCTTATTGATTCATGTTCAAAAGTAAATTGTGAAAATGCTTTATCTTGTTTTTAACTTCGTCTTAACTACATATAAAGGTGTTTTGCAAAAGATAAGTGTAAGGGAAATCCAAATCGGTTTATTAGAACACAAATTAACATGAATCGTAATAATAATAAATTAGCATACATATTAGTATTTGTTTGAGTCAAATGCTTGTATCGAGTCATAATGATGTTTTGCAGGATTTCCAGGAAGTAAGGTAAAGGTTTTTCCAGAAATTTTCCGGGAACTTAAAACGAAAATTTTTGTCAGGTCATTTCTGACGGCGTCAGGGGTTATAACCTGACGGCGTCAGATTTAATTTCCAGAAATTTTTGAAAGTTTTGTTTTCATAAAAAGTTTTTATTAAAATCTCCAACTTATAATCTCCAGGAATCTGCAAAATTTTCATTCCACAAGCATTATATCCTTATATATAGATTTTATCCCGCCGATGTTATGCAGGTTTTCGTGTTTGTTTTCTCAGGTTTAACAGGTTATTTTGGACAAGGAGATGTTTTTGGAATCAAGCTTATGGCGATGCATTAGTCATGGAGCTTCAACATTCTCTTTGGAGGAAGATCTAACCGTATAATTTCATTATCCACCGAGCGAATCAGGGGAGTATTTGATTTCATTCTTTTACTTTTTGCTTTTACATCTTATTATTTGAACATTGGGGACAATGTTCATCTTAAGTGTAAGGGGAGGGTAAAAGTACGATTTTAGAGAATACAATTGCGCTTGATTTTTGTTTGTTTAATAATAGATGTGTAATAAAACTGAGAGAAATACTTGTTAAGGTAATTTTAGTGCCAAATTTAAAATTTTTTACAACATATAGGAGTGAAACTTTGATCTTAATGAGCGTCTCACGGATAGGAGTTATATGACTAGCACAAAACCGTACCACTAAAAAAATTTTCCACCCCCAAATATGTGAGGTTCACCCCTAGAATTGGTAGGAAAAGCATTTATGCTATGATGTGTGTACCGGTAGCACTTAGATTCTAGAACTTGCGTTAGGACCATTCCAAGGCCACAAGTGAGACTACATTCGTGTAGTTAGATTTACTACATGATAAGAGGCATTAGGATTAACCCATTGTTTTACACCTGTGTTTTTGTTATAATTACATTGGCTACATTGGTCAAGTAATTCTCCCACACCCTTTGCGTTGTACTCATTTTTAGTACACGATACCCCTAGTACACCCCTCAGAGCCTATCTTTTCGTTTCGACCTTTAAGCATTTTACTTAAAGGAAGAATTTGTTACACCCCACTTAAATGTACACCCAAATCGCCTTAGCCTACCTTGTATGCACTCATCTTTAGTGCATTATTGTTACAACATTTGTTTAAACCCAAGTTAATTATCTAGTTGATTACATGGTTGCTAAGTCGAGTCATATCCTTGTACATATTGTTTTGGGACGATTGGGACTCATGGGTAAAGTACTAGTGTAATGGAGTAATGGGGAAGAACATCATTTATTACCCCCATATGTGCTAAATGTTTTAAAAGTACTCCAAGTGTTTTGATTATCTTAATTCGAGTCATTAGATTAGTAATTGTAAAGTTATGTAAAAATTCAAGTGTAAGGGGAATGCAACGCCCCTTTGATGTATTATTTTGGATGGTAGGGCAAAAGTGTATGTAAAAAAAAAAAAAAAAAAAAAAAAAAAAATAAAAAAAAAAAAAAATCGAAAAATCAAGAAAATACAAAAAAATGAGAAAATGAAAAATAGAAAAAACATACGGACTACCATCCCGTTTTATTTTATGTTTTGTTTATGTTTTTGTTATTTTGTTATTTCGTTTCTAGCTTAAGATCGAGTCTAGTCTTGGCTTAGCAACATTGTATAGTACATGTAATTGACCAAGATCTTTAACTAGCCACCAGTAAAATATCCCGTATCCAACAAAACCGTGTTTTCCTTTTCCCTACACCTAACATTATAACCCATTTAAAAGCCCTCTTTGATAGTTTATCTTAGGTGCTTACGCCTAGTGGAGGAGGTTTTTGATCCTTTCCCAAGCCTATGGTAATCTATTTGCTATGACAGGTAGTGAGAGATATTATCCGTTTTCATTTATGAGATTTATTTTGATGACACTTGAGAGATGTGAGTATCTAAACACTACTTGTGAGGTGCTAGTTTGTAATCTCCGTGCTTATTATGATTAAAGTGGAACGATTATTTGTTGTAATTACTTTTATGTTTGCATTAAATGACCCCTAACTTGTATTTTGATTAGAATAAAAGCGCATTTGCTTGAGGACAAGCAAATCTCAAGTGTAAGGGTATTTGATGAGGCGAAAAGTGTACCGCTTTTAAGGGGTCATTTAAGCCCGAAATCGTATTTATTTGATCAAATATTGCCCTAAATCGTTCCTTTTGTCATTTTAGGTACTTTTGAGGAGAAATCTGGAAAAGGAGGCATTTTGGACGTTTTTGGAGCATTAAAGTGAAGAAAACGGCAAAGTCTCAAGAATCGGCTAAAAGTTACTCTTGACGGCGTCACAATTAACATGGGACGGCGTCATGCCTTGGCAAGAAAAGTTGGATGTGAAATTTACTCATGACGGGCCAGTGAGTTTGCATGTGAATTCTGACGGCGTCACGCTTTAACTAAATCAAGGGCGTCACGGCTTAAATCATAAGGGGACGGCGTCACGTTCAAGATGTGACGGCGTCAAGCCTTGATAGGCCAGAACGGATTTTGGAGAATTAAAGAGGGACGGCGTCAAGATGGTCATCCGGGAACCCTAAAAGCGGCGAGGTGACGGCGTCACAATCCATAAGGTGACGCCGTCAGATGCAAAAGTCTATATATAGTTTTCTAATTTTTTGTCATTAAGGGAGAGCTTAGTGTGTGGAATTTTGGGATAAAACCCTAAGACGATTTTAGCTACTTTTTCAGGGCTTTTAGCCTTGAGATCTTCCATGTTTCATTGAAAGATAAGTTATCAATTAATCATTCAATATGTCTATGTGTTGTTTGATTCTATCTTATGCTTGTCTTTTGTTTAACATGTTAGGCTAATTTTATCTTGTGTTTGCTTAGATCTAATGAAACCTAGCTATTGATTATTGGTTGTTAGTGTGTTGTTAGTTGTATTGGATGATTGTTTATCTATGTTAGGCTTAAGAAAACTGGCTAACTTCCTATTCGGTAACTTGCTTGAACGTCTTAAGAAACATGAACCAAACGCGTACTAAAGGTTTTTATGGTTGTATTTAATGCACAAGCGAATTCTAGTGATCCCATGTTAGGAGCTTCCTAGCCGGCTCGACATAGGAGTGAAGTAGGAGCTTGTAGAGTTTGGGGAAGTAAGTACGCCACCCCACGAATGGTATTAAGGAATACACCCGTCATCCACGCAACTAATACACACTAATTAACCGGTAAAAGATAGTTAGGGAGTAAGGAAATCTAAGTAAACACATTTCTCTACACATAAGTTTCTCACCACTTTTCATTTTTGTTATTTTATTTTATTTGCATTTGTAGTAATTTGGGTTAGTTGACTAGCAACTAATTCCGCCCACTCCTTCAAAACCGAGATTTTACTTGCTTTCATAAAAATTATAAAAACAAAAAAGGAATCTTCCTCAACCCTTAGACCTAATTAGAGTAGCCTTTCACACCTAATGAACACTATTCCCTGTGGAGAACGATCAATCCCCCGTACTTACCATTACACTATACTACATCGGTCAGGTACACTGCCTGGTGGGGTTGTAAGCCTCTTGAGATCCCTCGAGAGGTAAAACCTGTTGTAAGGTTACAAAACCACGCATCACTAAGCGGACCAATAGGAAACTTCAATCCAAGCTTAACCCTAAAGACGTCCTCGATGACGAGCTCACTTACATAGGGTAGAAGGACTTTGAGTCTAGCTACAAGACTCGTTAATAAAGAAAAGCGCTTCTTGGGAGGCAACCCAAGCTTTATTTGTTTGTGTGTTTATTTATTTGTTTGTTTGATTTTATTTGTTTCCGTATGTATGTTTAATTTTTATTCTTATTGATTCATGTTCAAAACTAAATTGTGAAAATGCTTTATCTTGTTTTTAACTTCGTCTTAACTACATATAAAGGTATTTTGCAAAAGATAAGTGTAAGGGAAATCCAAATCGGTTTATTAGAACAAATGAACATGAATCGTAATAATAATAAATTAACATACATATTCGTATTTTTTTGAGTCAAATGCTTGTATCGAGTCATAATGATATTTTGCAGGATTTCCAGGAAGTAAGGTATAGGTTTTTCCAGAAATTTTCCGGAAACTTAACATGAGAATTCTGTCAGATCATTTCTGACGGCGTCAGGAGTTACAACCTGACGGCGTCAGGTTTTAATTTTCTGAAATTTTTGAAAGTTTTGTTTTCATAAAAAGTTTTTATTAAATCTCTAACTTATAATCTCCAGGAATCTGCAAAATTATCATTCCACAAGCATTATATCCTTATATATAGAATTTATCCCGCCGATGTTATGCAGGTTTTCGTGTTTGTTTTCTCAGGTTTAACAGGTTATTTTGGACAAAGAGATGTATGTGGAATCAAGCTTTTGGTGATGCTTTAGTCTTGGAGCTTCTACATTCTCTTGGAAGAAGATCTAACCATGTTGCCATATTATCCACCGAGCGAATCAGGGAGTATTTGATTTCATTCTTTTACCTTTTCACTTTTACATCTTGTTATTTGAACCTTGGGGACAATGTTCATCTTAAGTGTAAGGGGGGGGGGTAAAGTACGATACTTTAGAGAATGCTTTTACGCTTGATTTTTGTTTGTTTAATGGTAGATGTGTAATAAAACTGAGATAAATACCTGTTAGGGCAATTTTAGTGCCAAATTTAAAATTTTTTTACAACATATAGGAGTGAAACTTTGATCTTAATGAGCGTCTCACGGATAGGAGTTATATGACTAGCACAAAAACCGTACCACTAAAAAATTTTCCACCCCCAAATATGTGAGGTTCGCCCCTAGAATTGGTAGGAAAAGAATTTATGCTATGATGTGTGTACCGGTAGCACTTAGATTCTAGAACTTGCGTTAGGACCATTCCGAGGCCACAAGTGAGACTACATTCGTGTAGTTAGATTTACTACATGATAAGAGGCATTAGGATTAACCCGTTTTTTTACACCTGTGTTTTTGTTATAATTACTTTGGCTACATTGGTCAAGTAATTCTCCCACACCCTTTGCGTTGTACTCATTTTTAGTACACGATACCCCTAGTAACACCCCTCAGAGCCTATCTTTTCGTTTCGACCTTTAAGCATTTTACTTAAAGGAAGAATTTGTTACACCCCACTTAAATGTACACCCAAATCGCCTTAGCCTACCTTGTATGCACTCATTTTTAGTGCATTATTGTGACAACATTTGTTTTAACCCAAGTTAATTATCTAATTGATTACATGGTTGCTAAGTCGAGTCATATCCTTGTACATATTGTTTTGGGACGAGTGGGACTCATGGGTAAAGTACTAGTGTAATGGAGTAATGGGGAAGAACATCATTTATTACCCCCATATGTGCTAAATATTTTTAAAAGTACTCCAAGTGTTTCGATTATCTTAATTCGAGTCATTAGAATAGTTATTTGTAAAGTTATGTAATAGTTCAAGTGTAAGGGGAATGTAACGCCCCTATGATGTATTATTTTGGATGGTAGGGCAAGAGTGTATGAAAAAAAAAAAATCAAAAAAATCAAGAAAAATACAAAAAAATTGAGAAAAAGAAAAGTAGAAAAAACATACGGACTACCATCCCGTTTCATTTTATGTTTATTTTATATTTTTGTTATTTTGTTTTTAGCTTAAGTCGAGTCTAGTCTTGGCTTAGCAATGCCATATTGTACATGTAATTAATCAAGATCTTTAACTCGCCACCAGTAAAATATCCCTTATCCAACAAATCCGTGTTTATCATATCCCTACACCTCACGTTATAACCCATGTAAAATCCCTCTTTGATAGTTTATCTTAGGTGCCTACGCCTAGTGGAGGAGGTTTTTGATCCTTTCCCAAGCCTATGGTAATCTATTTGCTATGACAGGTAGTGAGAGATATTATCCGTTTTCATTTATGAGATTTATTTTGATGACACCTGAGAGATGTGAGTATCAAAACACTACTTGTGAGGTGCTAGTTTGTAATCTCCGTGCTTATTATGATTAAAATGGAACGACTATTTGTTGTAATTACTTTTATATTAGCATTAAATGACCCCTAACTTGTATTTTGATTAGAATAAAAGCGCATTTGCTTGAGGACAAGCAAATCTCAAGTGTAAGGGTATTTGATGAAGCGAAAAGTGTACCGCTTTTAGGGGGTCATTTAAGCCCTAAATCGTATTTATTTGATCAAATATTGCCCTAAATCGTTCCTTTTGTCATTTTAGGTACTTTGGAGAAGAAATCTGGAAAAGGAAGCATTTTGGACGTTTTTGGAGCATAAAAGTGAAGAAAACGACAAAGTCTCAAAATCGGCTGGAAAAGTACCTTTGACGGCGTCATGGCTTGGCAAAAAAAGGTGGATATGAAAAATACACATGATAAGCCAGAGAATTTTACAATGAAAAATCTGACGGCGTCACCCTTTGAAGTGATCAAGGCCATCACGGTTTAACTTAAAGAGGGACGGCGTCAAGCCTTATTCTGACGGCGTCAAGCCTTGATAAGCCAGGGAGGATTTTGGAGCATTAAAGAGGGACGGCGTCAAGAAGGCCATCCGGGAACCCTAGACACGGCGAGGTGACGGCGTCAAGATCTACAACGTGATGCCGTCAGCCCTTAAACTCTATATATAGTTTTGCAATTTTTTGTCATTAGTGTGCAACTTTGTGAGGAGAAACCCTAAAGACGAATTCCTGCCATTTTTAAGGGTTTTCATACCCTTGGATCTCCCATGTTTAATTGAAGATAAGTAATTGTTTAATCAATCAATATGTCTATGTGTTGTTTGATTATATCTCGTTCTTGTCTTTTGATTAACATGCTAGGCTAGATTTATCTTGTGTTTGCTTAGATCTAATGAAACCTAACTATTGATTATTGGTTATTAGTGTGTTATTAGTTGTATTGGATGATTGTTCATCGATGTTAGGCTTAAGAAAACTGGCTAACTTCTTATTTGGTAACTTGCTTGAACGTCTTAAGAAACATGAACCAATGCGTACTAAGGTTTTTATGGTTGTATTTAATGCCTGAGCGAATTCTAGTGATCCCATGTTAGGAGCTTCCTAGCCGGCTCGACATAGGAGTGAAGTAGGAGCTTGTAGAGTTGGGGAAGTACGTACGCCACCCCACGATTGGTATTAAGGAATACACCCGTCATCCACGCAATTAATACACACTAATCAACCGGTAAAAGATAGTTAGGGAGTAAGGAAATCTAAGTAAACACATTTCTCTCCACATAAGTTTCACAACACTTTTCATTTTCAGTTATTTTATTTTATTTGCATTTGTAGTTATTTGGGTTAGTTGACTAGCAACTAATTCCGCCCACTCCTTCAAACCCGAGATTTTACTTGCTTACATAAAAAACATAAAAATACAAAAAGAATCTTCCCTCACCCTTAGACCTATTAGAGTAGTTTTTCAATCCTAACAACACTATTCCCTGTGGAGAACGATCAATCCCCCGTACTTACCACTACACTATACTACATCGGTCAGGTACACTGCCTGGTGGGGTTGTAAGCCTCTTGAGATCCCTCGAGAGGTAAAACCTGTTGTAAGGTTGCAAAACCACGCATCAAGTTTTTGGCGCCGCTGCCGGGGAATAGTTATTGTTTAGGTTGAATTTTTATTTTATTAGGTCTACTCACTAGATTCCTTTCTAGTGAGATTTTTATTTTCTTTTTCTAGGTTTTCTTTAGTCTATCTTTTTTCTTCGTTTCTTTGTTCGTAACCATTACCATCCGACATCATGGAAGGTGGTAATATCCTTGATCCCAACAACCCAGCACCACAACAACACCCACCTCCTAGAGCCCGTACCTTAGGAGACTACTATCGTCCTAGCCACCATGGCTATCGAAACACCATTGAGCTCATTCAAGGAGCCAATGTCACACCCTTGCGATCCGACACCATCCGGTTGGTGCAAAGCGGATGCGCATTCCATGGACTTCATTCCGAAGATCCTAATCAACATCTCAAGGACTTTCTCAAAATCGTTGATTCTATAGATCTTGATGTTGCCACTCGAGAGACGACCCGACCCGACTGCGTCTCTTTCAATTCTCTCTGCGGGACTAAGCTAGTCAATGGCTAGAGCGTCTACCCGCGGGATC
This sequence comes from Artemisia tridentata subsp. tridentata, assembly GCA_021014915.2. Lineage (NCBI taxonomy): Eukaryota > Viridiplantae > Streptophyta > Magnoliopsida > Asterales > Asteraceae > Artemisia > Artemisia tridentata. The sequence continues at coordinate 97,976,672 of CP139501.1, forward strand.
CATCACCTCTTGGGATGATCTCACCACTCGTTTCCATGCTCAGTTTTTCCCACCAGGAAGAATACCAAGCTAAGGAATGATATATTGATGTTCCAACAACGTCAAGGCGAAACCCTCTACGAGGCATGGACTCGATTCAAGGACTTACTCTAAAAAGTCCCTCACCATGGCATAGAACTTTGGCTCCAAGTCCAAATCTTCTATGACCATATCAATCTCTCCACGAGGCAAACCATTGACCAATCGGCCGGTGGTAAGCTACGTGATCTAAGTGCGGAAGAATCATGGGCTCTCCTAGAAGATCTTGCTCTTTATGACAACGAAAGTTGGAGTGATCCCCGTGATTTGAATAAAACGGTCAAGGCAATATCTTTGCCTTCGAACAATTCAAGCACTTCCGACCGTAGGATCATATAACTTGAAGACCAAGTCAAGTTTCTTATGAAATCCTACGAGGCTCCTAAACCTTCAAGCCAAGTGAACAAAATCACTTCTTCATGTGAGTTATGTAGTGGTCCCCACGACACTCGTGATTTCATGGAACTCCCCGAACAAGCTTTTGCAGACTACGCATCCTCGCGTACCGACGGAGCGGGAGACAAGTGGTACACTTTCAAACCCGAGCAAAACCCCTACGGTGATTCATACAACCCCTCATGGAAAAATCACCCAAAACTTAGGTGGAAACAAAACCAAAACACACAACAAACCAATTCTTCCAACCCACCTAATCGTTTCCAATCAAGCGGTTCCAACTCGAACCGTACTTTCAACAACAATCCTTCCAGCAATGGTAGTACCAATAACTTTGAAGGATTGATGTCCCAATTTATGGCATCTCAAGAAGCTCGTTTGGCCAAGTTTGAAGCCGATTTCAAACAAAAACAAAGCGAGATGACCAATAAGATTGACACTTTGTTGAAAGCCCTCAATGACCGAGAAATGGGAGCACTCCCTAGCAACACAGTCAAGAACCCGAAACTAAACGTCAACGCCATCTCGTCGGTTTCGTCTCCTAGTTCTTGTCCATAATATTATTCGGTCAATTCCATGAGCTCGTGTTTCAAACAAACCCAAGTCGTGGTTGAAACACCTCCCACTCAAAACCTTGACAATGAATTCAAGGAGCTCCACCTTGAAAGTCCGGTTATTGATGTGTTGGATGAGAAGAAGCTCAAGTTAGGCGAAAAAGGGACCGCCTTTGTTCAAAACAAGCTACCTAAGAAGTTAGATGATCCGGGCTTATTTGTTCTACCTTGCAAGATCGGTAATTCGGAGGCTTATGACACATTAGCCGATCTTGGATCAAGCCTTAACCTACTTCCGTTACCTCTCTACACCTCTCTAAAACTAGGAAAACTTGAAGAGACCGAGGTGATAATAGGTTTAGCGGATGGAAGTGTTGCTTACCCGGTTGGAGTAGTCAAGGACGTGTTAGTACACATAGGAAAACTAACCATTTTAGCCGATTTCCACGTCCTTGATATGGTTAGCGACCCTACATGCCCCTTGCTGATAGGTAGAGGATTTTTAGCAACCGCTAGTGCTATAATTGATTGCAAGGAATCTAAGATAGCGGTAGGAGAAGGTGATACTTGGTCAGTCTATGATGTGAAGAAACATGCCTATGATACTAGTGAGGAACCAACACCCCATTGGTTAGAATTAAATAGGAGACCATCTAGATATGGACCTTGGATCGATAGAGACTTCATAGGACCCCAACGCCCATTTTACCTAGAAGAGGACTTTGTGAACCGAACACATGCGGTAGAACAACTCTTGGCTAGGGACACCGAATTGGATCCATTTGAAGACCCTCTAGTTTTTAGGAAGATGATTGATTTCCTAGGAGTTTTGCCAATTAACCTAGGGATGAATAAGTGGATTCGTGAGGACGATGATCATAAGTGGGATTGGGACAAACCACCCAAAGATGGAGATGGGTCATGGCATATTAAGATGACATTGTATGACCCGGATGGAGAGAAGTTTGAAAGGATATATTGTACTAAGCGGACCAATAGGAAACTTCAATCCAAGCTTAACCCTAAAGACGTCCTCGATGACGAGCTCACTTACATAGGGTAGAAGGACTTTGAGTCTAGCTACAAGACTCGTTAATAAAGAAAAGCGCTTCTTGGGAGGCAACCCAAGCTTTATTTGTTTGTGTGTTTATTTATTTGTTTGTTTGATTTTATTTGTTTCCGTATGTATGTTTAATTTTTATTCTTATTGATTCATGTTCAAAACTAAATTGTGAAAATGCTTTATCTTGTTTTTAACTTCGTCTTAACTACATATAAAGGTATTTTGCAAAAGATAAGTGTAAGGGAAATCCAAATCGGTTTATTAGAACAAATGAACATGAATCGTAATAATAATAAATTAACATACATATTCGTATTTTTTTGAGTCAAATGCTTGTATCGAGTCATAATGATATTTTGCAGGATTTCCAGGAAGTAAGGTATAGGTTTTTCCAGAAATTTTCCGGAAACTTAACATGAGAATTCTGTCAGATCATTTCTGACGGCGTCAGGAGTTACAACCTGACGGCGTCAGGTTTTAATTTTCTGAAATTTTTGAAAGTTTTGTTTTCATAAAAAGTTTTTATTAAATCTCTAACTTATAATCTCCAGGAATCTGCAAAATTATCATTCCACAAGCATTATATCCTTATATATAGAATTTATCCCGCCGATGTTATGCAGGTTTTCGTGTTTGTTTTCTCAGGTTTAACAGGTTATTTTGGACAAAGAGATGTATGTGGAATCAAGCTTTTGGTGATGCTTTAGTCTTGGAGCTTCTACATTCTCTTGGAAGAAGATCTAACCATGTTGCCATATTATCCACCGAGCGAATCAGGGGAGTATTTGATTTCATTCTTTTACCTTTTCACTTTTACATCTTGTTATTTGAACCTTGGGGACAATGTTCATCTTAAGTGTAAGGGGGGGGGGTAAAGTACGATACTTTAGAGAATGCTTTTACGCTTGATTTTTGTTTGTTTAATGGTAGATGTGTAATAAAACTGAGATAAATACCTGTTAGGGCAATTTTAGTGCCAAATTTAAAATTTTTTACAACATATAGGAGTGAAACTTTGATCTTAATGAGCGTCTCACGGATAGGAGTTATATGACTAGCACAAAAACCGTACCACTAAAAAATTTTCCACCCCCAAATATGTGAGGTTCGCCCCTAGAATTGGTAGGAAAAGAATTTATGCTATGATGTGTGTACCGGTAGCACTTAGATTCTAGAACTTGCGTTAGGACCATTCCGAGGCCACAAGTGAGACTACATTCGTGTAGTTAGATTTACTACATGATAAGAGGCATTAGGATTAACCCGTTTTTTTACACCTGTGTTTTTGTTATAATTACTTTGGCTACATTGGTCAAGTAATTCTCCCACACCCTTTGCGTTGTACTCATTTTTAGTACACGATACCCCTAGTACACCCCTCAGAGCCTATCTTTTCGTTTCGACCTTTAAGCATTTTACTTAAAGGAAGAATTTGTTACACCCCACTTAAATGTACACCCAAATCGCCTTAGCCTACCTTGTATGCACTCATTTTTAGTGCATTATTGTGACAACATTTGTTTTAACCCAAGTTAATTATCTAATTGATTACATGGTTGCTAAGTCGAGTCATATCCTTGTACATATTGTTTTGGGACGAGTGGGACTCATGGGTAAAGTACTAGTGTAATGGAGTAATGGGGAAGAACATCATTTATTACCCCCATATGTGCTAAATATTTTAAAAGTACTCCAAGTGTTTCGATTATCTTAATTCGAGTCATTAGAATAGTTATTTGTAAAGTTATGTAATAGTTCAAGTGTAAGGGGAATGTAACGCCCCTATGATGTATTATTTTGGATGGTAGGGCAAGAGTGTATGAAAAAAAAAAAAATCAAAAAAATCAAGAAAAATACAAAAAAATTGAGAAAAAGAAAAGTAGAAAAAACATACGGACTACCATCCCGTTTCATTTTATGTTTATTTTATATTTTTGTTATTTTGTTTTTAGCTTAAGTCGAGTCTAGTCTTGGCTTAGCAACGCCATATTGTACATGTAATTAATCAAGATCTTTAACTCGCCACCAGTAAAATATCCCTTATCCAACAAATCCGTGTTTATCATATCCCTACACCTCACGTTATAACCCATGTAAAATCCCTCTTTGATAGTTTATCTTAGGTGCTTACGCCTAGTGGAGGAGGTTTTTGATCCTTTCCCAAGCCTATGGTAATCTATTTGCTATGACAGGTAGTGAGAGATATTATCCGTTTTCATTTATGAGATTTATTTTGATGACACCTGAGAGATGTGAGTATCAAAACACTACTTGTGAGGTGCTAGTTTGTAATCTTCGTGCTTATTATGATTAAAATGGAACGACTATTTGTTGTAATTACTTTTATATTAGCGTTAAATGACCCCTAACTTGTATTTTGATTAGAATAAAAGCGCATTTGCTTGAGGACAAGCAAATCTCAAGTGTAAGGGTATTTGATGAAGCGAAAAGTGTACCGCTTTTAGGGGGTCATTTAAGCCCTAAATCGTATTTATTTGATCAAATATTGCCCTAAATCGTTCCTTTTGTCATTTTAGGTACTTTGGAGAAGAAATCTGGAAAAGGAAGCATTTTGGACGTTTTTGGAGCATAAAAGTGAAGAAAACGACAAAGTCTAAAAATCGGCTGGAAAAGTACCTTTGACGGCGTCAGGGATTGCCCTTGACGGCGTCATGGCTTGGCAAAAAAAGGTGGATATGAAAAATACACATGATAAGCCAGAGAATTTTACAATGAAAAATCTGACGGCGTCACCCTTTGAAGTGATCAAGGCCATCACGGTTTAACTTAAAGAGGGACGGCGTCAAGCCTTATTCTGATGGCGTCAAGCCTTGATAAGCCAGGGAGGATTTTGGAGCATTAAAGAGGGACGGCGTCAAGAAGGCCATCCGGGAACCCTAGACACGGCGAGGTGACGGCGTCAAGATCTACAACGTGACGCCGTCAGCCCTTAAACTCTATATATAGTTTTGCAATTTTTTGTCATTAGTGTGCAACTTTGTGAGGAGAAACCCTAAAGACGAATTCCTGCCATTTTTAAGGGTTTTCATACCCTTGGATCTCCCATGTTTAATTGAAGATAAGTAATTGTTTAATCAATCAATATGTCTATGTGTTGTTTGATTATATCTCGTTCTTGTCTTTTGATTAACATGCTAGGCTAGATTTATCTTGTGTTTGCTTAGATCTAATGAAACCTAACTATTGATTATTGGTTATTAGTGTGTTATTAGTTGTATTGGATGATTGTTCATCGATGTTAGGCTTAAGAAAACTGGCTAACTTCTTATTTGGTAACTTGCTTGAACGTCTTAAGAAACATGAACCAATGCGTACTAAGGTTTTTATGGTTGTATTTAATGCCTGAGCGAATTCTAGTGATTCCATGTTAGGAGCTTCCTAGCCGGCTCGACATAGGAGTGAAGTAGGAGCTTGTAGAGTTGGGGAAGTACGTACGCCACCCCACGATTGGTATTAAGGAATACACCCGTCATCCACGCAATTAATACACACTAATCAACCGGTAAAAGATAGTTAGGGAGTAAGGAAATCTAAGTAAACACATTTCTCTCCACATAAGTTTCACAACTCTTTTCATTTTCAGTTATTTTATTTTATTTGCATTTGTAGTTATTTGGGTTAGTTGACTAGCAACTAATTCCGCCCACTCCTTCAAACCCGAGATTTTACTTGCTTACATAAAAAACATAAAAATACAAAAAGAATCTTCCCTCACCCTTAGACCTATTAGAGTAGTTTTTCAATCCTAACGACACTATTCCCTGTGGAGAACGATCAATCCCCCGTACTTACCACTACACTATACTACATCGGTCAGGTACACTGCTTGGTGGGGTTGTAAGCCTCTTGAGATCCCTCGAGAGGTAAAACCTGTTGTAAGGTTGCAAACCCACGCATCACATCCTTAATCGCTTCACCGACATTCTTAGGTTCTACGGTTGATATAAAACAAAAGAAATTACATTGGTTTTGTTCTTGTGACCTAAGAGTTCTTTGGTTTAGGTTTCCTATGACATTTTCAATTGGATGGTTCTTGGATTCTTTAATGTTGACAACTTCGTCAACTTAAACTACTTCATCGTCAATGTCATTTTCTAAGGTTTTCTTGCCATTAACCTTAATGGCTTCTTCCTCATCTAAGTCATCATCCACCAAGGGTGATGTCTTAGTTGGTGGAGGACTTTCATCGAATGTCACGTTGAGTAATTCTTTGACTTTCATTGTTTCCTTGTTTAGGATAACATAGGCTTTGCTATTTTGGGAGTAGCCTAGGAAAACATCTTCGTAAGACTTTGGGTCAAACTTTGTGAGTTAGTCTTTAGTGTTTAGTATGAAGCACTTGCTTCCACACACTCTAGAGTAATCTAGAGTAGGTGTTCTACCTTTCAAGATTTCATATGGTGTTTTTCCTAAGATAGGTCTAATTAGAATCCTATTTAGTATGTAAGTTGAGGTGTCCACCGCATTACACCAAAATTTTTGCGGAATTGATTGTTCATTCAACATCGTTCTACTCATCTCTTGTAGAGTATGATTTTTCCGCTCAACTACCCCATTTGATTGTGGAGTGTGTGGAGCCGAGAAATTGTGTGTAATACCAGTAGCATCACAATATACTCGAAATTGCACTTCATTATCAAATTCCCGACCATGATCCGTCCTATTTGAAACTATTGTACACCTAAGTTGATTTTGAACTTTCTTACTAAAGATTTCAAATTCCTCGAAAGCTTGTGTCTTATTCTTAAGGAATCTAGTCTAAGTATACCTGGAGTAGTCATCAACTATTACTAAGGTGTAGTAATTTCCTCCGTAGCTCCGTACGACGGATGGACCAAATAAGTCCATATGAAAGAGTTCTAGGCATCTAGAGGTCGAGACCATATTCTTAGCTTTGTAACTAGAATGAGCTTGCTTTCCAACTTTACAAGCGTTACAAAAGTGTTTATCAAACTTAATCTTAGGTAGGTTTCTAACTAGTTCCTTAGACGCCAATGACTGTATCAAGCGCATATTGGCGTGACCTAATCTCCTATGCCATAGAGTGGAATTATCATCTATGGTTGCTAAGCAAATCTTATCCTGAGGCTTATTTCCTATTTTCATAACAAATAAGCCATTCCTCCTAACTCCTTTGCCTATGGTTTTTCCATCCTTAATGATCTCACTACCCTCTTCGGAGAATATAACTCTACACTTATTGTCTACCATTTGGCTAATGCTAAGCAAGTTAAATCCTAAGTTATCTACATGCTCAAAATTTCTAATAGTGAGGGAGTTTTGAGTGATCGTACCTTTGCCTATTATGTTGCCCTTAAGTTTGTTACCGAAAGTGACATTACCTCCGTTGTATGCCTTGTATGATGAGAATAGACTCCGGTTACCTATCATATGATTAGTGCATCCACTATCCTTGACCCATTTGTCGGGCTCCAAGTCGATTCCCAAGCATATCTATTGATTAAGACAAACATTCAAACATTTGGTCCCCAATATCTCATGGGTCCAAAGTTGTTAGCATTAAACATCCCATGCATTTGTTGCATTTGGTTAGGATGTTGGAACAGAGGACAAATTTCCCGTGGTAAGTAACTTTGTAGCTGATGGTTATTCCAAGTTACGGGATAGTTACTTGGATAACTTTGTCTTCTAGAGTTATGTCTCGGTAGAGGAGTTCTTGACCGAGGTTTAGGAACATTTGTTTTTCTAAGTGGAGGAGTCTTTGACCTAGTGTCGGGTTTTACAAAACCAAGTCTGGGGGTTGACAAAGGTTTGTAAAAGCTTTTGACTTCCTTCTTACTAGCAATAGGTACTTTAACACTATTAAGAACTATGTGACATGATTTAGGACTTGAATTATTTTTCAAATTCGACTCAGTTCTGTCTTCAGTACCCGACGGTACCATGGTACCACTAACTTTAGTGGTGCCGTCTGTACCTTTAATGGTACCGTCCACCTGTTCGACAGAACTTGAGGTTTTGACAAATTTTACTTGTTTCGTTTTACTTTTCGAAGCTTTATTCGGGTCAAATCCTAAGCCCGCTCCAGCATGTTCACTATACCCAACATTTTCAAGCATATCATTAAGTGACTTTGTCCCTTTTTCAAACTTAATGATCCTTAAAGCATTTTCTTTGAGTTTTTCATTTTCTACTCGAAGACTTATGCATGACCTACATCCTATGTCTACTTCTTTATTTTTCTCAAGTCTTTTGACTTGATCCTTTAGTTCTAAAACTTGCACTTCGAGTTCATGCAATTTAAATTTTAGCATTTTGTTTCTACCTAAAATTTTAGAACTTACTTCGCATAGTTTATTATATTCGTCATGTAGTATGTTATCATTTATTGACGAATTATCATCACTATAATAAGAAGAGTCGGAATATACCTCATTCGAAGCCTGAGCCATTAGGCATGTTTCATCGTTGGGCTTCTTCTCTTCTTCTTCACCGCTATCACTCCAAGAGCCTCCTATGAAAGCTCTTTGGTTGTTGGTTTTCGGTGGTTCGGGACATTCTCCTATGAGATGATTAGGATCTCCAAATCTAAAACATCTCCTATCACTCATTCCTTTCTTCTCAACTCGGTTCTTTTGTGATGGCTTCTTGTCATCACGAGGTTGCCTAACGAACCTACCTCTTCTCCTAAAGAACTTTTTAATGTCTCTAACGGCTAACGCATACTCTTCATCTTCACTATCGGAATCCGAACATTCCTCATCACTAGACTCCTTTTTGGCTTTCAATGCTAGAGATCTAACTCTCTCGCTTTTGCCTTTGACTATATCGAAGTCTTTCTTGATTATCATTTCATGAACTTTCAAGTTTCCTATAAGTTCATCAAGTGATAATGTTGCCAAGTCCTTTGACTCTTCAATGACGGTGACCTTTGCTCTCCATTTGGGATGTAGAGCCCTAAGAAACTTCCTAACATAATTCTTGCTCGAATAACCTTCATCAAGAGCTTTAAAACTAGTAATAATAATATTAAATCTAGCAAAAGCATTATCAAGAGATTCATCTTCCGAAATGGAAAATTGTTCATATTGTTGCATAAGACGATCTATCTTGTTCTCTTTGACTTGATTATTACCTTGGTGAGTGACTAACAAAGTTTTCCAAATATCTTTTGCCGTATTGCACATGAAAATTCTTTCAAATTCCTTTTTAGGAAAAACATTATAAATCATCATTTTAGCCACATCATTTTTGGCTAATTTTCTTTTAAGTTCATCACTTTGTTTACTATAAGGAACTATTTCATCCCTTTTAGTTTCCGGATTCTTTTGAATCGGTTGAAAGTCACCCTCGGTAATAATATGCCAAAGATCAATGTCTTTTGATTTCACATACGTTTCGAATCTTTTTTTCCATTAAATAAAACAATCGGTTTCGAAAAGTGGTGGTCTTTGCATAGATTGCCCTTCTAGATATTTGTCGGAATCCATTGATCGATTCAAGTTTTAAAATAAAATTTACTTTAAAATCTTGACCGACGTGGCTGCTGATACCAATTGTGAAAAACTAGAAGGGGGGTTGAATAGTTTTACCGGTTTTTAAATCTTCTTAAAAACTTTACTTTTGAAAACCTTGATTCGAATCTTATGTGTAATCAACCAACACCAATATGAAAACTATACTAACTAATACTCCCTCCGTCTCAATTTAAGTGTTCATATTTCCTTTTATGGATGTCTCAAATTAATTGTCCACTTTCCTTATTTAGTAAAAACTAGAGAATCTAGTGGAGGAATATTCTATTTTAGTGGTTGAAAATTAAAGTGGCCACACTTTTATTAAATTTTGTGTTTTCTCTCTCCTGGCAAATAAATTGAGACGGAGGGAGTATAAACTATGAATGTAAGATAAAAGATGGAAAGATCTAACTAGGACAAAGAGATTTATAGTGGTTCGGTCACGAAGCTCTTCTTCGCCCTACTCCACTCCCCGAGTACCACACTCGAGAGTTTCAAGCACTATGTCAACAAACCTCCCTTCAGGCGGAGAAAACCGTACAACGTCGCTTATCCTATTTTCGATACTAAGCTAGATGTCGAGTGCTAATCTTAGCTAGCACCAATCCACCACGATCTACCCGATCCTTTCTTCTTCACACAATCAACACACAAGACTCGATCTACACGATCTACCCTTGATCCACTTGATCAATCACTCAAGCTCACACGCTTCAAGAGATCTCCAAGATCTCGACAAGATCACATTGATCAACTCTCACTTGACTCAATCTACCCTATCTACCTTTGATCAACTTGATCAACACACTAGCTCACAAGCTACAAGAGATATTCAATATCTCTATAAGATCACAATGATCTTCTCTCACAAACTCTCAAAAGAAAAATGATCTTGATGTATACAAAGATACAATCAAGTGTGTAACAAGTGTTACAAGTGCTCTAACTACAACTACAACACTTTGTATCTTCTTGGATACCTTGTGTTCTTCTCTTGCACTAGAAGAGGAATGAAGATGATCACTTGGTTGGATGATTGGATCACTCTTATAATAAAAGAAAATTAAACTAAATGACCAAGAAGAGAAAATGTGACAAGGGTATTGAACTCAGAATGTTCTCTGTGAAAAAGGATGCCCAAAAGCTGAGAAGAGGGCTGGTATTTACAGGCAGAAAAATTCTAGCCGTTACAGGTACATGGTACCACTAAATCACCCAAGGTACCACTAAATTTAGTGGTACCGTGCCAGACAAAAACGCTCCTTTTTTTGTCTTTTGTAGTGAAAACTTATTTGGGGAAGTTTGGACCTGATTTTGAGGGGAAAAATAGCTGTTATGTTATTTGAACTTATTTTTTCAATAAAACATTTCTTAATTATTTAAAAATAACTTGTAAAGTATATTTTTGAAAAAAAATTGTTTTGTCACATTAAAAATGTGAAGTTTTAAACACAAATTCACTTCTTTGATCATTTGTCAAGTTGTAAATTTGTTTGTGCATACCTAGAGTGATTTGCGTAGAAATGAGATCTTTCGACTAAAAACTTGTTTACGTTAATTTTAACCTAACGTGTTTTCACATTTTGTCATCCTCAAAACGTGAAGTTATCGAAAGATATAAATAACGTTTTTAGAATATTATTTGCATCAACACCTTACCCATTCCTCACCCTTCAAAACCTTCTATCAAGCACGCCCTTATTCTTTATATTTAGTATAGCTATATATGAGGAGTTAAGAAAAATAATTAACATTTAGCATTTCTTTTTGCATTCTTTGCCTTTAATAAGTTCGTCTCACTTAAATAATAATAATAATAATAATAATAATAATAATAATAATAATAATAACTTTTGTATGTTTTCCAGTTTGTTTAATCTAAATATAGTGTAAAATTGCAGTTATTGATTTGGTAGTTAAGATTTTCATATATGCGTCATATTATCATTATTATTATAATTATTTTCTAAAGCGAGATTTTATAAACTAAGACTCTGTTCTCAAGTATGTTTTTAGAGGGAAATGAAAGTAAATGAAATGGAAGTAAAGAAAATGATGTGAGTGGAAGTAAATGTAGTGAAAATAATTGTGTTCTTAAGTTTGGAGTGAGAGGAAGTAAAGTAAAGTAAATGAAAGTAGGTGTCCCATTTTATACTTTTTATATTTGTGAAATTACTATTATAACCTTGCTCTATAATAAATATACATTAAAGACAAAGGGTATTTTTGACATTAAACTCTTTTCAGTTTTGTCTTATTCATTTACTTCCTTTTCATCCCATAAATGGGATGAAAGTGTGGACCCAAAAAAACAAAGAGACTTTCCTTCCTTTCATGTCTTTTACTTCCCTTTACTTCCTTCCAAAAACTTGAGAACATGCTTTTTTTTCATTTACTTGCATTTACTTCCATTTAGAAACTTGAGAACATAGTGTAAGACTATTATTGAATGCATTGTAAAATTTGAATGTAAGGGTAATTTAGTAAATTTAGTCTCTTAATTTAGAATTAAGAGTTTTAAGCATTCATCTTTTATATGTAGTAAAAAAAATGCGTCCTATTTTCCTATAAAATAAAAGAAAACAAGTTAAGATTAGGTATAAGTGTGTAACTAATGCAATAGTTAAACAAACACTTTTCTTTGAAGGAAATTCTTTCCAATAGCTTTTTATGAAATTAATAATTATCGGTCTTAGGGAGTATTTGATCAAATCCTGTAATTTTGAGAATGGTCATGTTTTTGAAAAATAAAATAAAAATATACAAGGTGTTGTAAATATTAATGGGCTTGCGTATATTCACATTTATCTTTAGTGGGCTATTAGGGTTTAAATGTATCATTTACCATATATATACTCGCTACTTGTAACATCTTAAGTTGACCACTCAATAATAATTGTCTCTTTTGCCTCAATGCTTTGTTCTTATTTTTTACATTTATCACACGTTATCAGCACGCTCTTAAAATAATTTTGGATTTCGAAAGATATCAGACTGAAAGAAATCTTATGGTTTAAACGTGACATCATCGTTGAGATAAGTCTTCTCGTCCACTTTGATTAATTTTTGATGTCATAGATCACTATGTTTTTACTCCTCTATATATTGGACATATTTGTTTGTAATTGTTACTATTTTATTTAACTTAAAGCAAGAGATATACATTCGTGTCATTTAAGCTGACTAATCGGTGACAGATAAATATAAATAAAAACAATATGAGATTTATCATTCGACAAATTACTTTAAAATGTAGTTAACTTGTCACTTTTTATAGTTATATGTAGCTATTGTTTTTTCACATTCTGTCAATAAACTTTCAAAATTCGACCTTTCTGTGTACCGGTAACCTGCTAAACTTGCTAGTACTACGTGGAGCCGGTTAACCTAACGACCGTTTATTTTATTATTGCAACGTTAGTTCTTTTTACTAACGACCGTTTGTTATTAAATCAAAGTTTGATTTTCTTAAAAAAATCTCTTTTCTAATCACTTTTAAAATTTACACACGTTTTTATATACGTTTTTACGCACGTTTTTATACAAGTTTTATACACGTTTTTATACACGCTTTATACACATTTTTGTACACTTTTTATATGTTCTCATCCGTTTATACGTTTTCTTTCGTTTTTATACGTTTTCATCCGTTTTTAATTGTTTTCGTTCGTTTTTATACATTTTTATTTGTTTTAGTTCGTTTTTATACGTTTCCGCCCGTTTTCTTACATTGTCATACGTTTTTATCCGTTTTCGTCCGTTTTATATGTTTTCGTCTGTTTTTATATGTTTCGTCCGTTTTTATACTTTATCGGCCGTTTGTATACGTTGTTATACATTTTTATACGTTTTCATCCGTTTTTAGACGTTTTCTTAGGTTTTCATACGTTTTCGTCCGTTTTTATACGTTTTCATATGTTTTTATCCGTTTTGTCCGGTCTTATTCTTTTTTATATGTTTTCATCCGTTTTTCTTACGTTTTCATATGTTCTTGTAATTTTTTTACAGTTTTGTATGTTTTGTATGTTTTGTACGTATTTATTTGTTCTGTAGGTCTTTTATATACGTTTCTGTACATTTTTATGCATTTTTATGTGTTTTTTTACGTTTTGTAAGTTTTCTTACGTCTTCATATGTATAAAAACGTACAAAATGTAAGAAAACGTATTTGAACGGATGAAAACGTATAAAACCGGATGAAAACGTATAAAACCTTAAGAAAACATTAGAAAACGTATAAAAGTGGATAAAAAAGTGAGAAAACATAAGAAAATCGGACGAAAACATATAAAAATAGATAATAACATATGAAGACCTTAGAAATGGATAAAACGTAAGAAAAACGTATAAAACGGACGAAAATGTATGAAAACGGACGAAAAACGTACGAAAACAGATGAGTATATATAAAAATGGACGAAAATGTATAAAAACGGATAACAACATATGAAAACGGATAAAAACGTTAAAAAAACGTATAAAACGGACGGAAACGTACGAAAACGAACGAAACCGGATGAAAATATATAAAATCAAACGAAAACATATAAACACGGATAATTACGTTAGGAAACGAATAAAAACTTATGAAAACGTATAGAAACGTCAGAAAAACATATAAAACAGAAGAAAACGTATAAAAACGGAAGAAAACGTACAAAAACGTAAGAAAAACGGACGAAAACGTACGAAGACGGATCAAACTATATAAAACGGATGAAAACGTATAAAATAAACAATAACGTATGAAAACGTATAAAAATGGATAAAAATGTAAGAAAAACGTATAAAACGGACAAAAACGTATAAAAACGAACGAAAACGTATAAAAATAGACGGAAATGTATAACTAAACCGTATAAAAAAATGTGTATTAATTTTAAAAATAAGTAGAAAAGATTTTTTATTTTAAGAAAACCAAATTTTAAGTTATTTACTAACGGTCGTTAGTATGAAGGACTAACGTTGCAAATGTTCATTGGATAAGTAACTGGTTAAGGGTTTAGCAGGTCACCCGGTACACATAAGGGTCAAATTTTGAATGTTTAGTGATAGAATGAGAAAAAAAAAGATGACTACATACAATCATAAAAAGTGACAAGTTAACTACATTTTCAAGTGATTTGCCCTCTATCATACCTGCAACATGGCTTATTTTTTTTGTCCTGCAAAACTTTATTTTGTTTCATGCATTACTAATTTTTTTTAATAGTACGTTAACGTAGACTCAAATAATAGTTTGCCTAAGAGACAAATCTTAACCCTCTTATTATTTTATAGTATGCTATGCTTGAGTTTGGATTTTGAGTATCAGTTATCTATTGTTGATCTATATATCATTGTCATTGAAAATTTTGGCCAGCCGTAGTCTCTCACTTATGTATGAATATCTTATCTTATCTTATATATATATATAAAGATTCAGTACCTTAATTTATTGTGGAAGTTTTAATGTGCTAGAAATCCTGTACGGTACAAACAAATCACAGCTCCACACCATTTCTTGGTTTCTGAAAGTTTCTATGAGTTTTTTTCCCTATATTACAAGTGTTAGGATTTCGACACACGGTTAAGGTGGTTAAACCTTTTGTACTTTGTGTGTATGATATATTGAGTTAATATGATTAAGAATGCGGAATCTACTTAATCACACCTAGAAGGTTATTTGTGTTATGAAAATGGAACAGTTGTGTTTGTTATATGACAATGAACAATGAAAGATTAACACCAAACGATTCAATATTATTAAGATAATAATACGAGTGATCTTGAGTTATCACTAGGGTTACAACCTTGAATCTTAAGTTTTTCTTACTTGTGATATTTTTGTGTTTGTTCTTGTTCTAACAGATATGAAAGTTCTAAGTATTTTCACAATATAAAACCAACACATAATATCTAGTCTAAGATCTTCTTTTATATTCCAAGAAGATCTTTACAATATTGCTTAAAGTCTTAATAAACTACTTGCTAACTTATCTTGAGTGTGTCAGTACATAAGATACAACATGTATCTGTGTACACAACTTGTTAACTAAGCACATGGGGAAAGATATTATCTACCGTATATTGTTGACCAAAATATACATAATATCTTTTCATGCTTATCCACTTAGCAGCAGAATGTACATTAGCAGCAGCAATGAGTTATCGCTAGCAGCAGGATCAAGTACACTAGCAGCAGCATCAACCAGCAGCATTATCAGCAGCAGAATCAATACACTACCAGCAGGAATGAAACTTTGCACTACCAGCAGAAACAAATATACTACCAGTAGAAACATACTTAGAGAAATTCCCAATTCTTGAACTTCAGAATATTTAATTCCCAACAATCCTCCCCTAAACATGTGAATTCTTTGAATTAAATGAGGAATTGTGAAGATCTTTCAAACACTTCATAGTCAGACCTTTGATCTGAACTTTCTTCCATTCTGAACTCATCTGCTTTATTTTGACTTTAACAATATCAACACACATCCTAAAGATGGTGCAATTTCCTTGGATGGAGGAATTATAAGAGGCAATGGTGCTGTGTATCTTGGATGCTTGTTTCAACAAGTGAAATCATCTATCAGCATGCCTTTGCAAGTGATGAACAAACGTGGTAAACTGAAATTGAAACTTTTCTTCGTTTGACCTAGATAGAACTTTCTCCTTTAGTTCTGATCTTGTCATTTTCAACCTCCATGTCATCATCTTGTATGCTCTTGTCTTTTCCTCCCTTACATTGGGTTTTTCTTCCTTTCTTGGGCTTTTATTTCCACCCCTGAGATGTTTAATTTACTGCCCTCATCACTTCTAGGTGTGTTAACTCCTATGAGAGGTAATTCATGGGGCATTTGACTCATGGTCCATCAATGGATGGTTTTTGTGAGTCTCTTTGAAAATCCTTTTAAGAAACTTTTGCCTTAGCAGTATGTAATTGATTTTATTATGAAAAACCATACTGCTTTCAACCATTTTGAAGGGATTAAGTGTATAACAGACACTTAATCAAAATTTCGGTTTAAAGCAACCTCTAGTTGTGTGAGAACCAATGTTTTCAGTTATAAATAACTGCCTGTGTGCAGATAAACTCATTCAAAGAGTTTTCCTGATAGGGTTTCCAGCTCATAGTAATTGTTACCTCTAACACAAGTGTTAGATTCACTTTTACTAGCTGTTCTTTCTATCAGATGTCCTTAGACTTGCTCATTATACTTTGAAAGTATAAAATGATAGAAAGTGAGATGAGTCAGTTACTATCTGACCAACTAAGTCATCAATTCAATGCGAAATTTGATAACCAGGTTTCAAGAAAGAAGTTTTAAGGAGTTTTAAATTCCCAAACTCAGTCCATCATAAACCTAATATGTTAGCAACTGATATTATCATTCTGCTGCTTCTATTTCACTTGAAACATCCTTTTGTGCTCAAATGTTCATACCTGAAATTGTTAGTCTAAAACCAAAAGAACAATGTACAAAGTACTTGTCTTGTATTAGAATAATCATAGGACTAACTGTATGAATAACACAAATTAAATTTGTACTAGCAGCACAAACTTTTGTAAATAGCAGTAGTATCTTTTAAAACTAGCAGCACAATCAAAAGTTTATTTACAAAAACACAAAGTTTAAAATCATTGAGGGTTAAGCATTCCAATACTTGCTACCAAGTACTGAAACCTTCCAACATCAAAAGCTTTGGTTAGCAGATCTGCAAAATTGAATTCTGAAGCAATTTTAAGAACTTGAATTAATCTTTTCTCATTGCAGTCTCTTATAAAGTGATGTCTAATTTCAATGTGTTTTGTTTTAGAATGTTGCACTGGATTTTTAATAATACAAATTGTACTACTATTATCAATATGAATAACAGTGTTTAAGAAATTGTACCCATAGTCAAGGAGTTGGTTTTGAAGCCATAGAACTTGACCACAGCAACTTGCAGCAGCTACATATTCAGCTTCAGTTGTTGAATTAGCCACAATTGTTTGCTTCTTACACTGCCATGAGACAAGTCTACACCCAAGGAATTGACATCCTCCAGTTGTTGACTTCCTGTCCAAGCTAGCACCAGCATAATCACTATCCGAAAATGCTACCAAATCAAAAGGAGATTCCCGTGAATACCATAGACCCAACCTAGGTTGACCCTTGAGATATCTAAAAATCCTCTTGACTTCAATTAAATGAGAAACCTTTGGAGTTACTTGAAATCTTGCACAAGCACAGACAGAGAACATGATGTCAGGTCTTGATGATGTGAGATACATCAAAGATCCTATCATAGATCTGTATGTGTGTACATCTACATTTTCTCCATCTAAGTCTTTTAGAAGAGGCTTCTCAGAGTCCATTGGTGTGCTTGCCATTTTTGAATCAGCAAAGTTGAACTTCCTAAGTATCTCTGCAACATACTTGTCCCGAGAGATAAAGATTCCTTCATTTGATTGCTTAACTTGCAGACCCAAAAAGAATGTAAGTTCTCCCATAGAACTCATCTGAAACTTATCATGCATAAGCTTCTCAAACTCTAAACACATCTCCTTCCTAGTAGATCCAAAGATAATGTCATCCACATACACCTGCACTAACAGAAGATCCTTCTTATGCTGTTTGATGAAAAGTGTCTGATCAATCTTTCCTCTTTGAAATCCATTTTCTAATAAGTAGGAAGCTAGTGTTGCATACCAAGCTCTTGGTGCCTGATGAAGGCCATAGAGAGCTTTAACTACTCTGTACACTCTATCTGGATGTTGTGGGTCAATGAAGCCTGGAGGTTGTGAAACATACACCTCTTCTTCAATTGTTCCATATAAAAATGCACTCTTGACATCCATTTGATAAACTGTGAAGCCTAAAAATGAAGCATAAGCTAAGAAAAGCCTAATTGCCTCAATCCTTGCTACTGGAGCATAAACCTCATCATAGTCTATTCCTTCTTGTTGTGTGTACCCTTGGGCTACTAATCTAGCCTTATTCCTAATCACTATTCCCCTTTCATCCCTTTTATTCTTGAAAACCCATCTAGTGCCAATTACCTTTGCATCATTAGGTAAATCAACTAGCACCCATACCTTCTGAATCTTGAAGTGAAGAAGCTCCTCTTGCATAGCTTCTACCCAGCTTGAATCATCTAAGGCTTTCAGAATGTTCTTTTGTTCATCTTGTGAGAGAAAACATACAAACAAGCAAGAGTTTGAAAACTCATGCTGCTTTGAAGCATAAAGGGCATCAAGAAGCCCTTGTTGGTCTGAAGACATTAGTTGTTGTCTTGTCTTCACACCTGATTGTACATCTCCAATCACATTATCTAGGGAGTGAACTTTGTGAATTCTTGTTTGTGGAGTAGAAGGAACTTGATAATTTGATGGAAGATTATTGAAATCCCCCTCACTGTTTGAGAATTCTGCTTCTTTCGTTTCTGAAGGGCCAGCAGCAGAATCATTTGGCCTAGCAGCAGGAATATTAAGCCTAACAGCAGAATCACCAGCAGAAACAATTTGTTGTTCCAGAGTTCCATCTTCTTTCATTTCATCTTCAACACCTTCTTTAGCTTTGCCAGAAGAAGATTCATCAGTTGTTGAAGTTGATTCCACACTTGTACTTGACCATATTGGCATCCAAACATGATCTTGGTTTGTCTCCTTTTCTAACCTTGCCTCATCTGTTGCTTGTGAACCTGAAAAATCATTAGTTTCAACAACAACAGGCACATAATTCATTGATTTGGTTAGAGATTCCAGATCAAATAGCCATTTTGGTCCTTGACCTTCTACATTGGATTTATCTTCTAAAAACTCCACATGTAGGTTTTCTTCTACAATCATAGTTCTTGTGTTGTATACTCTAAATGCTTTGCTATTAAGAGAATATCAAACAAAGAATCCTTCATCTGCTTTACCTTCGAATTTTCCTAAATGGTCTAAGGTATTGAGAATTGTCACATGACATCCAAAAGGTCTAAGAAATCCTATTGCAGGAGTTCTACCTCTAAAAAGTTCATATGATGTCTTATTGTGAGGCTGTACAACTAAAACTCTATTTTGAACATAGCAAGCAGGGTTTACTGCTTCAGCCTAAAAAGTTATAGGTAGCTTAGAATCAGCTAACATAGTTCTAGCAGCTTCAATTAGTGTTCTATTCTTCCTCTCAACAACACCATTCTGTTGTGGAGTTCTAGCAACACTAAATTCTCTCCTAATACCTTTTTGTTTGCAGAAATCATCCATAACTCTATTCTTAAACTCTGTCCCATTATCACATCTAATGACTTTCACTTTCTTGTCTACTTGGTTTTCTATCTGTGTAATGAATGTCTTAAGGATGCTTATAGTCTCATCCTTAGTAGATAGAAAGAAAACCCATGTAAATCTAGTATAGTCATCAATTATAACAAGACAATATCTCTTATGCAATATACTACTTACTGAAACAGGTCCAAATAAGTCCATATGAAGCATAGACAATGATTGATTAATAGAGTTAAAAATCTTGGGCTTACAAGTGGCTTTGTGTTGTTTGCCTTTAAGACAAGCAATGCATGTTTGATCATTTTCAAATCGTTTTTGAGGTAAACCTCTTACCAAACCATTCTTAACAATTTTATTTATGGTTTTAAAGTTAATATGACCAAGCCTTCTATGCCATTTCATTGATTCATCCAATGTGGCCTTTGCAACAAGACAAGTTAAATTCTTTTTAGGAAAAATGTTCTTCATGTCCACACTGTACATATTGCCCTTTCTAGGAATTTTAAGAAGTACTTAACTTTCATCAGGCATCTTAAAATCAGGAGAAAGTACAAGACATTCAGTCTCACAGAAAAGAACATTGTTCTTTTTGTCACACATTTGTGAGACACTAAAAAGATTATAATTTAGCTCTTTTACATAGAACACTGATGCGTGGTTTTACGACCTTACAACAGGTTTTACCTCTCGAGGGATCTCAAGAGGCTTACAACCCCACCAGGCAGTGTACCTGACCGATGTAGTATAGTGTAGTGGTAAGTACGGGGGATTGATCGTTCTCCACAGGGAATAGTGTTCGTTAGGTATGAAAAACTACTCTAATTAGGTCTAAGGGTGAGGGAAGATTCTTTTTGTATTTTTATATTTTATGTAAAGCAAGTAAAATCTCGGGTTTGAAGGAGTGGGCGGAATTAGTTGCTAGTCAATTAAACATGGGAGATCCAAGGGTATGAAAACCCTTAAAAATGGCAGAAATTCATCTTAGGGTTTCTCCTCACAAAGTTGCACACTAATGACAAAAAATTGCAAAACTATATATAGAGTTTAGTGGCTGACGGCGTCACGTTATAGGACTTGACGCCGTCACCTCGCCGTGTCTAGGGTTCCCGGATGGCCTTCCTGACGCCGTCCCTCTTTAGTGCTCCAAAATCCGCTCTGGCTTATCAAAGGTTGACGCCTTCAGAAATGGGCTTGACGTCGTCCCTCTTTAACTTAAACCGTGATGGCCTTGATCACCTTAAAGGGTGACACCGTCAGACTTTACATTGCAAAACTCTCTGGCGCGTCTCGTGTATTTTTCATATCCACCTCTTTTGCCAAGCCATGACGCCGTCTAGAACAATATCTGACGCCGTCAAAGGTACTTTTCCAGCCGATTTTGAGACTTTGTCGTTTTCTTCACTTTTATGCTCCAAAAACGTCCAAAATGCTTCCTTTTCCAGATTTCTTCTCCAAAGTACCTAAAATGACAAAAGGAACGATTTAGGGCAATATTTGATCAAATAAATACGATTTAGGGCTTAAATGACCCCCTAAAAGCGGTACACTTTTCGCTTCATCAAATACCCTTACACTTGAGATTTGCTTGTCCTCAAGCAAATGCGCTTTTATTCTAATCAAAATACAAGTTAGGGGTCATTTAACGCTAATATAAAAGTAATTACAACAAATAGTCGTTCCATTTTAATCATAATAAGCACGGAGATTACAAACTAGCACCTCACAAGTAGTGTTTTGATACTCACATCTCTCAGGTGTCATCAAAATAAATCTCATAAATGAAAACGGATAATATCTCTCACTACCTGTCATAGCAAATAGATTACCATAGGCTTGGGAAAGGATCAAAAACCTCCTCCACTAGGCGTAAGCACCTAAGATAAACTATCAAAGAGGGCTTTTACATGGGTTATAACGTGAGGTGTAGGGATATGATAAACACGGATTTGTTGGATAAGGGATATTTTACTGGTGGCGAGTTAAAGATCTTGATTAATTACATGTACAATATGGCGTTGCTAAGCCAAGACTAGACTCGACTTAAGCTAAAAACAAAATAACAAAAATATAAAATAAACATAAAATGAAACGGGATGGTAGTCCGTATGTTTTTTCTACTTTTCTTTTTCTCATTTTTTTTGTATTTTTCTTGATTTTTTTGATTTTTTTTTTCATACACTCTTGCCCTACCATCCAAAATAATACATCATAGGGGCGTTGCATTCCCCTTACACTTGAACTTTTACATAACTTTACAAATAACTATTCTAATGACTCGAATTAAGATAATCGAAACACTTGGAGTACTTTTAAAATATTTAGCACATATGGGGGTAATAATGTTGTTCTTCCCCATTACTCCATTACACTAGTACTTTACCCATGAGTCCCAATCGTCCCAAAACAATATGTACAAGGATATGACTCGACTTAGCAACCATGTAATCAATTAGATAATTAACTAAGGGTTTAAACAAATGTTGTCACAATAATGCGCTAAAAATGAGTGCATACTAGGTAGGCTAAGGCGATTTGGGTGTACATTTAAGTGGGGTGTAACAAATTCTTCCTTTAAGTAAAATGCTTAAAGGTCGAAACGAAAAGATAGGCTCTGAGGGGTGTACTAGGGGTATCGTGTACCAAAAATGGGTACAACGCAAAGGGTGTGGGAGAATTACTTGACCAATGTAGCCAATGTAATTATAACAAAAACACAGGTGTAAAACAATGGGTTAATCCTAATGCCTCTCATCATGTAGTAAATCTAACTACACGAATGTAGTCTCACTTGTGGCCTTGGAATGGTCCTAACGCAAGTTCTAGAATCTAAGTGCTACCGGTACACACATCATAGCATAAATGCTTTTCCTACCAATTCTAGGGGCGAACGTCACATATTTGGGGTGGAAAATATTTTTAGTGGTACGGTTTTTGTGCTAGTCATATAACTCCTATCCATGAGACGCTCATTAAGACCAAAGTTTCACTCCTATATGTCATAAAAAAATTTAAATTTGGCACTAAAATTGCCCTAACAGGTATTTATCTCAGTTTTATTACACATCTACCATCAAACAAACAAAAATCAAGTGCAATTGCATTCTCTAAAGTATCGTATTTTTACCCCCCCCTTACACTTAAGATGAACATTGTCCCCAATGTTCAAATAACAAGATGTAAAAGTAACAAGGTAAAAGAATGAAATCAAATACTCCCCTGATTCGCTCGGTGGATAATGTGGCAACATGGTTAGATCTTCTTCCAAGAGAATGTAGAAGCTCCAAGACTAATGCATCGCCAAAAGCTTGATTCCACATACATTTCCTTGTCCAAAATAACCTGTTAAACCTGAGAAAACAAACACGAAAACCTGCATAACATCGGCGGGATAAATTCTATATATAAGGATATAATGCTTGTGGAATGATAATTTTGCAGATTCCTGGAGATTATAAGTTAGAGATTTAATAAAAACTTTTTATGAAAACAAAACTTTCAAAAATTTCAGAAAATTAATACCTGACGCCGTCAGGTTGTAAAGCCTGACGCCGTTAGCAATAATCTGACAGAATTCTCATGTTATGTTTCCGGAAAATTTCTGTAAAAACCTATACTTTACTTCCTGGAATTCCTGCAAAATATCATTATGACTCGATACAAGCATTTGACTCAAACAAATATGAATATGTATGTTAATTTAATATTATTACGATTCATGTTCATTTGTTCTAATAAACCGATTTGGATTTCCCTTACACTTATCTTTTGCAAAATACCTTTATATGTAGTTAAGACGAAGTTAAAAACAAGATAAAGCATTTTCACAATTTAGTTTTTGAACATGAATCAATAATAATAAAAATTAAACACACATACGGAAACAAATAAAATCAAACAAACAAATAAATAAACACACAAAGCAAATAAAGCTTGGGTTGCCTCCCAAGAAGCGCTTTTCTTTATTAACGAGTCTTGTAGCTAGACTCAAAGTCCCCGTACATTACGTGATTCCATCATTGGTCACGGTTCCTAGGCCATTCTCCTTTGATTCTCTATCAGAATTACTTTCATAGTAAAGGTATTTCGGGTCCTCGAGATCAAAAGGATTGTTTTGGTATTTAGAACTAAGCTCCTTATCATGCTTAAAGAATCCACTTGACAGGTCAAAAGTGTCCTTACATCCCCTTCTCACATCATCATCACATAACACGAGTAGGGAACTTAACCCATCGAGCCCTCCATAATCAATCTCCTTGAATTCTCTCATCTTGTAAGGCGTTTGGTATGAGATTTCCCTAATCCCATCGGTGAAAGTCATGATCCCATTGAGCTCGTCCACAACCAAGCTTGTGGCCTTGCAAAAATGTGCCCCAAAAACAACTTGTGATAACCTGGGATCGATGTACCTTTCGATATTATCGACGATTGTGAAGCTCATAGTGAATGTCATATTTCCTAAAAACACCAGTACATCATCATCTATGCCAATGTCATCCTTCCTTTTATGAATCATTCCCCATCTGCAAATGTTGTTATAATGAAACAAGGACATCACATTTTTGGGTAAACATGTGTCAATGTAAACATTATAAAAATGCTTGTGACCAATCATGCAAGGTATTTTGAGATTATTCGGATCACGTCGCTTAATTCGGCCAGGCCTTCTACCGTGTAGCCCCCATGTGTTGCAAATTGCTGATGGTCGATACTCATACACTTCTTCACAGCCATCCCGAAAAATCACTTTCCTGACACCATCGGTAAATAATGCACTACGATCATCCTCATCGAGTATTACTCCCGTTGCTTTTATGAATGGTTTGCCTAGAACAAGGCTAGTTAAGGATGGGTTGATGATAGAGTTCATGTTATTAAATACAGTTAGCTCGATATGAAAGAGGAACTTTTCTATCACAATTGGTACCCTTCTTATTACCCCGATGATATTAAACCCTTCATATTTGACCTGTTTGGTGAAGGCTTCGTTATATAGAGAAAGGGATATTGCATTCATAGAAGAGTTGGGGTTTATGTAGGCATCTTTTATAAACTTTTTCCTAGTGGTGCAAGATATCTTAAAGACTCTGGGAGCGCCATCCTCTATTCTCTCTCCAAATCCCATAGGCAACTTTGCTGTGCCCCTCTCAAGTTCCTCCACCAGGGGGCGGTCTAGCAGTCCTGGGAGCCCATGAGGCATTTCGGATTCCTCTTCCGAGCCCTCCTCATCACTCACCTCTCTTGTATTCGAGTTCTTTGGTGAGTCTAGATAGTCGCCGGGCGCCTCGGGGTTCTTTTCGGGAACTTCACCCTCCATTTCATTGTCCACGTTCTCGGTTGATTGTTGGTCCAGATTGGGTTTAGGAACAGGTATTGTTGTAATGGTGTTCATGAAGTGGAGTGGTTTCGAAGGGGTATGAGTATCTCCAGTTTCTTTTCCGTTTTGTGATATGTGTTTGAAGAGTTTACTAGGGTGCTTGATTTTTACAGGAGGGGGTGTTTGGTGAGTCACCGTGACAGATTTGATCTCATTAACTCGTGCCAACTCACAAGTTGACCTGCCAGCAATGCGATCATTGATAACCTTTAACAGGTTATCAACCTTGTTGTTCATATCAACTTGCTGTTGTCTGAATTGATTCTCAAGTTTGGAGAGCTGTGTTTCTTGAGAGAGAATGAACTTTTGCAGTGATTCCTTGCGATTTTGTTGTTTATGCGTATGCTGTTGAGGATAATGTTCAGAACAGGTGAGTGGGGGAGAGTCATTGAATGATACGCTTCGAGTTTGGTTCCAACGAAAATTTGGCTTACCCTTCCATGCCTCATACCTATCTTTGGAATTCTTGGGTCCATAATTAGTGATGCGCCACTTATCTCCCGCCTTATCGATTCGCGAGGATGCGAATTCTTGGAAAGCCTGTTTGGGGAGTTCCATACAATCATGAGTGTCGTGGGGACCACTACATAATTTACACGAAGAAGTGATTTTGTTCACTTAGCCTGAAGGTTTAGGAGCCTCGTAGGATTTCATAAGAAACTTGACTTGGTCTTCAAGTTCTATGATCCTACGGTCGGAAGTGCTTGAATTGTTCGAAGGCAAAGATATTGCCTTGACCGTTTTATTCAAATCACGGGGATCACTCCAACTTTCGTTGTCAAAAAGAGCAAGATCTTCCAAGAGAGCCCATGATTGTTCCGCACTTAGATCACGTAGCTTACCACCAGCCGATTGGTCAATGGTTTGCCTCGTGGAGAGATTGATATGGTCATAGAAGATTTGGACTTGGAGCCAAAGTTCTATGCCATGG
This sequence comes from Artemisia tridentata subsp. tridentata, assembly GCA_021014915.2. Taxonomy (NCBI): domain Eukaryota; kingdom Viridiplantae; phylum Streptophyta; class Magnoliopsida; order Asterales; family Asteraceae; genus Artemisia; species Artemisia tridentata. The sequence continues at coordinate 98,002,807 of CP139501.1, forward strand.
TGAGGGACTTTTTGGAGTAAGTCCTTGAATCGAGTCCATGCCTCGTAGAGGGTTTCGCCTTGACGTTGTTGGAACATCAAGATATCATTCCTTAGCTTGGTAGTTCTTCCTGGTGGGAAAAACTGAGCAAGGAAACGAGTGGTGAGATCATCCCAAGAGGTAATGGATCCTGCGGGTAGACGCTCTAGCCATTGACTAGCTTGGTCTTGCAGAGAGAATTGAAAGAGACGCAGTCGGGTCGTCTCTCGAGTGGCAACATCAAGGTCTATGGAATCAATGATTTTGAGAAAGTCCTTGAGATGTTGATTAGGATCTTCGGAACGAAGTCCATGAAATGCGCATCCGCTTTGCACCAACCGGATGGTGTCGGATCGCAAGGGAGTGACATTGGCTCCTTGAGTGAGCTCAATGGTGTTTTGATAGCCATGGTGGCTAGGACGGGAGTAGTCTCCTAAGGTTCGGGCTCTAGGAGGTGGGTGTTGTTGTGTTGGTGGGTTGTTGGGATCAAGGATATTACCACCTTCCATGATGTCGGATGGTAATGGTTATGAACAAAGAAACGAAGAAAAAAGATAGACTAAAGAAAACCTAGAAAAATAAAATAAAAATCTCACTAGAAAGGAATCTAGTGAGTAGACCTAATAAAATAAAAATTCAACCTAAACAATAACTATTCCTCGGCAGCGGCGCCAAAAACTTGATGCGTGGTTTTGCGACCTTACAACAGGTTTTACCTCTCGAGGGATCTCAAGAGGCTTACAACCCCACCAGGCAGTGTACCTGACCGATGTAGTATAGTGTAGTGGTAAGTACGGGGGATTGATCGTTCTCCACAGGGATAGTGTTCGTTAGGTATGAAAAACTACTCTAATTAGGTCTAAGGGTGAGGGAAGATTCTTTTTGTATTTTTATATTTTATGTAAAGCAAGTAAAATCTCGGGTTTGAAGGAGTGGGCGGAATTAGTTGCTAGTCAACTAACCCAAATAACTACAAATGCAAATAAAATAAAATAACTGAAAATGAAAAGGTTGTGAAACTTATGTGGAGAGAAATGTGTTTACTTAGATTTCCTTACTCCCTAACTATCTTTTACCGATTGATTAGTGTGTATTAATTGCGTGGATGACGGGTGTATTCCTTAATACCAATCGTGGGGTGGCGTACATACTTCCCAAACTCTACAAGCTCCTACTTCACTCCTATGTCGAGCCGGCTAGGAAGCTCCTAACATGGGATCACTAGAATTCGCTCATGCATTAAATACAACCCTAAAAACCTTAGTACGCATTGGTTCATGTTTCTTAAGACGTTCAAGCAAGTTACCGTATAGGAAGTTAGCCAGTTTTCTTAAGCCTAACATCGATAAACAATCATCCAATACAATTAATAACACACTAACAACCGATAATCAATAGTTAGGTTTCATTAGATCTAAGCAAACACAAGATAAATCTAGCCTAGCATGTTAATTAAAAGACAAGAACAAGATATAATCTAACAACACATAGACATATTGATTGATTAAATGAATACTTATCTTCAATTAAACATGGGAGATCCAAGGGTATGAAAACCCTTAAAAATGGCAGAAATTCGTCTTAGGGTTTCTCCTCACAAAGTTGCACACTAATGACGAAAAATTGCAAAACTATATATAGAGTTTAGTGGCTGACGGCGTCACGTTATAGGACTTGACGCCGTCACCTCGCCGTGTCTAGGGTTCCCGGATGGCCTTCCTGACGCCGTCCCTCTTTAGTGCTCCAAAATCCGCTCTGGCTTATCAAAGGTTGACGCCGTCAGAAATGGGCTTGACGCCGTCCCTCTTTAACTTAAACCGTGATGGCTTTGATCACCTTAAAGGGTGACGCTATCAGACTTTACATTGCAAAACTCTCTGGCGCGTCTCGTGTATTTTTCATATCCACCTCTTTTGCCAAGCCATGACGCCGTCTAGAACAATATCTGACGCCGTCAAAGGTACTTTTCCAGCCGATTTTGAGACTTTGTCGTTTTCTTCACTTTTATGCTCCAAAAACGTCCAAAATGCTTCATTTTCCAGATTTCTTCTCCAAAGTACCTAAAATGACAAAAGGAACGATTTAGGGCAATATTTGATCAAATAAATACGATTTAGGGCTTAAATGACCCCTTAAAAGCGGTACACTTTTGGCTTCATCAAACACATCTTCAAAATCTAAATTTCCAGTTTTAATGGTACCTTTACCAGAAATTTTGCCACCAACACCTCCTCCAAAGGTAACATAGCCTCAATCTATTGATTGAAAATCTGAGAGATAAGACTTGTTGCCTGTCATGTGCCTTGAACATCCACTATCTGAGTATCCTTGATCCTCTTGTTGATCAATTGAATGTTCCTGCACATAAATGAGAAGTATTAGTTTCTTTTGGGGACCCAAGCCATTACTGACTTGGATTTGCCTCTTGCATCAATGTAATTTAATCTTTTAAGGACAGTTGATGCAACATTGGATTTAAGAATCCAACATGCTGAGGCCTTAACAGCATTTGCCCTGTTTCCCTTAGCAGCAGAAAGAACTGATTGCTTAGCAGCAGGAACTGCTAGCTTTTCAGTTCTACCCTTTGGTTTCCAAACTTGTTTTTGAACCACTGCTTTTGTTTGAATGGGCCTTAGAACAGTCTTTGGTGCATGTTTGAAAAATGTTTTTGCACTCTTAGCTGTTGATTTTGGGTTAACAGTCATAGATGGTCGAGCAGCAGGAACAATTAGTCTAGCAGCAGGATCTGTGTTTGAGACTGTTCTGGGTTTTGTTCTATTAACACTAGAACTAGAGTGAAAATGAGATTTAGGTGTTTGCCTTTTGTGGTTCACTCTATTGTTTTCATACCCAGTTACCCAATGGTTGCAGAAAGCTGCAAGATGGTCAAAACTACCACATGTGTAACAAGCTTTGTTATAAAAAGCAAAGTCATCACCTAATTGGTTAGACTTGAGGTTGTTCCAATTCCTTTGGTTACCTCTGGGCTTTTTGGTGGTTCTATATTGCTCACAATATCTAACTGGTTGCCTAACATGCTTAATGTTTGATTTAGGCTTAGCAGTATTGTGTTTGACTATCTTAGGAACACTTGTTCCTACTTTCTTAACCACTTCAGGTTTAGACATAACCTGTTCTTCTGCATCACTATCAGTTGTACAATCTTCAACAATTATAGCATCTACTTTCTTAACAAAGGACACCTTGTCCTGATAAAGTAAAGTTTTATCTAAACTTTCACTTACTTTTTCTACCTTAAGACTCTCAGTAGTCTTAGAACCGTATTCCATTATTGGTTCTTGAAACTCAGGTAAACCTGAATTCCCTAGGTCAATCCCTGGGGGTTTTGGGATGCCTCTATAAGGAGGTGGGACACTCTTATATCCTAACCCTGACTTGGCTCTGTTAATCACTTGACATTCTATTATGTTGTGCACACCTCTAGAAGCATGTTCTAGTGCCTGTGTAGTCAAGTGAATGTTTCCATTTTCCTTTTTGACCCTATCAAAAGCTTCTCTCAAAAGCTTAATTTCAGCATCTCTAAAGAATATGTCCTGTCTTAGGAGAGCTTTGTCATCAGAAAAAGCTAATTCATTTTCCTTATAGTGTGTAATTTGTTTTTCTAGAGTCTCTAATTCACACTTATAGTTTATAATGTTTTGAAAAGTGCTGCTTAGCTCTTTCTTTTGATCATCATATTGTTTGATTAAAACTTGTAGAGCATTAAGAGCAGTGCAAGTATTTGAACAAGCTTTATGATTTTGTACCTCAGTAGCAGAAAAAGCCATAAGTGCCATCTGAGCAGGAGTTTCTTCTTCATCTGCCATGAAGCTCCAATCAAAACCTAAGCCATCAATAGCTACCATAGCTTTTTGCTCAATAACCTCCTCTGTTTTGGATTTGCTTCCAAAACCTCTATTCTTGCTATCTTGCTGCCTTGTTCTTCTGCACTCTCTTGAGAAATGACCCATCATGTGGCAGTTATAGCACTCTATCTTTGACTTATCAAAACCAGCAGCATTAGTGTTGCTGATTATGAGCTTCTTCCCCGTCTTGTGATAGAACTTCTTGGCACACATGCTAAGAAGAGAAATTTGCCATTTTAGATCCATTTCCTCCAGATCATCTTTATGGATCTCTTGGAGGTCTTCATAGGTGAGCATGGACCCATTATTTTGACTTGTAAGAAAGGCACAACAAGTCTTTTCATCCAAAATACCCATGGTACTAATTGATGAACTAGCAGTACCAACATCATCAACAACTTTCACCTCTTCACTTGATTTTGAGGTACTAGGAGTTGACATAAATGCCTTGTTCCCAGTATTAGAACTAGTACCTCCATTCTTCTTCAAATCTTGCTCCACAATCTTGAAGTTGCTATAAAAGTCCATCAGTTCCATGGTGTCTAGGTCTGGCTTGTTCTTCCAGACAACAACATGCATAGCCCATTCTTCTGGTAAGTTTCTTAGAAATTTTGAGTTCAAATCTTCTTGAGGCATTTCAATCCCAAGAATAGCAAGTTGGCTCACAATATTCTGAAGCCTATTAAACATGTGGTCAAGAGATTCATTGTATGTAGAGGAGAAGTTTTCAAACTGCTGCTTGAGCAGTGTCTTGTGGGTTTTCTTGGTGGCTTCATTTCCACCATATCTGGCGATAATAGCTTCAAATAATGACTTGGCATCTTTGAACTTGCTGAAGTTTAGAAGTTGATCATTGGGAATGGTCATCATCAGCATGCTTCTTGCCTTCAAGTCATTTTTCTTCTTTATTCTATCTTCTGCAGATGTTGGCTTTGTCTGCAGAGTTGACACCACTTTTCCGTCCACTTTTGATGTAGTGGTGGTAGGCTGGTAAGAGTCTCCATCTTCAATGATTTCCCAAAGTGCATAATCTTGCACTTGGAAATATTGCTCTATCCTCAGCCTCCACATCTCAAACTCATTCTGTTTGAGCATGGGAATCTTCGCAGCAACATTTGTCTGAACAGATTCAACATCCATTTCTACTTCTTCTTCTAAATCAAATATCAGCCTGGCTCTAATGCCACTTGTTAGGATTTCGACACACGGTTAAGGTGGTTAAACCTTTTGTACTTTGTGTGTATGATATATTGAGTTAATATGATTAAGAATGCGGAATCTACTTAATCACACTTAGAAGTTTATTTGTGTTATGGAAATGGAACAGTTGTGTTTGTTATATGACAATGAACAATGAAAGATTAACACCAAACGATTCAATATTATTAAGATAATAATACGAGTGATCTTGAGTTATCACTAGGGTTACAACCTTGAATCTTAAGTTTTTCATACTTGTGATTTTTTGTGTTTGTTCTTGTTCTAACAGATATGAAAGTTCTAAGTATTTTCACAATATAAAACCAACACATAATATCTAGTCTAAGATCTTTTTTTATATTCCAAGAAGATCTTTACAATATTGCTTAAAGTCATAATAAACTACTTGCTAACTTATCTTGAGTGTGTCAGTACATAAGATACAACATGTATCTGTGTACACAACTTGTTAACTAAGCACATGGGGAAAGATATTATCTACTGTATATTGTTGACCAAAATATACGTAATATCTTTTCATGCTTATCCACTTAGCAGCAGAATGTACATTAGCAGCAGCAATGAGTTATCGCTAGCAACAGGAACAAGTACACTAGCAGCAGCATCAACCAGCAGCATTATCAGCAGCAGAATCAATACACTACCAGCAGGAATGAAACTTTGCACTACCAGCAGAAACAAATATACTACCATCAGAAACATAATTAGAGAAATTCCCTATTCTTGAACTTCAGAATATTTAATTCCCAACAACAGGTATCGTCTTAGAGAAAGGCAAACCGGATTATCGACCTATTCTGCTAAAAGAATCAAAAGTGGACTTCAGCCTAACACCATTTCGATTTTTTCATTCTTGGATGGAGACGGAGGGAATTCAAAAACTTGTAGTTGAAACATGGAAGAATAATGGTATTGTCAATGCCAATGGTCTGATCTTGTTTAAGAAAAAGCTTCAGAACCTAAAAAAAGTTATTCGGGAGTGGGTTGGTTCAAATAAATCTGATTCTTACGTCTTAAAGAAAGATCATCAAAATATTATTTCTTAAATTGATGCTAAGATCGACCAAGGTTGTGCTAGTGAGGAGGATTTCAAGACAGAAGAGACTCTCTAAGCTACCTGGGAATTTTAGATCGCATGGAGGCTAAAGATTTAGCTCAAAAAGCTAAGATCAAATGGGCTCTAGAGGGTGATGAAAACACGAGTTTTTTCCGTGACACGTTAAAGAAAAAGAGGTGTCAATTGGCTATCAAAGGTTTATTAAAGAATGGAGAATGGATTGAGGAACCTGGTCCAGTTAAGGCCTAATTTATGGACCATTTCAAGAATCGATTTCAATAGTCCATTGGCATTCCCCCTACCTTGGATTCTGATTCTCTTAACCGTCTTTCACCCACTTAACGTGACTACCTGGAAAGGCCCATTCCTCGTGAAGAAATCAAAAAAGCCGTTTGGGATTGTGGCAGTGATCATGCACCGGGTCTTGATGGATTCACCTTTAAATTTTTTACTTACTTTTGGGATCTTATTGAATAGGATGGGAACCGATTCGTGCACGAGTTCTTTCATTCTAATCACTTCTCTAAAGGTTGTAATTCGTCCTTTATTGCTCTTATTCCGAACGTCTCCAATGCGAAGTGTTGATCCTAACCACAGATCGATTCCTTAAGCTTGTAAGGTTAAGTTACTTTGGATAAATCCAAAATAACTATGTTTGAAACTTTGTATATATCAAAGAGTATGCGGAATCTACTCTTCAATACTTAGAAAAATATTAACAATGAAACAGTAAAATGCAAGAACAACAATATCACCAAAACGCTTCAATATTATTAGATCAATAATACGAGTACTCTGTGTAGTACTAGGGTTTACAACCTTGAAGCTATATCAAAACGTACTTAACATCTTAAGCTAGGATATCCTTTTATACACCAAGCAGTCCTTTATAAGATAACTACAAATCTTCTAGAATGTACATATCTTTCTAACTATATAGAATATACAATGAATAATATCCATACATATCTCTTCACACGTCTTTATCTCTTTAGCAGTACTATCTTCATCGGCAGTCTTCAGCAGTCTTAAGTTAATACACTGGCAGTACTAACTTTCCTTCTAGCAGTAGTAAGTGTTTAGTACTGGCAGTGTTAATCTTCAACAGTCTTAACTTTAAGCTTGACAGTACTAAGCATGAATCCTTTAATTCCCAACAATCCTCCCCTAAACTTGTGATTTACCTCCAAATCATCAAGTTTCTTGAATTACATCTTTGACTTTGAGAGGATTCTTCCAAACACTTCATCTTCTTTCAGCCTGCATGAAGATCTTCCTTAGCAGTTCATTTGCCATCTCAGTCTGCTCATCCACTGCAAGTTTTGCAGCTAACATCAAAGTAAGAGTACCCCTTGACAATGGATAGTCTTTCTCCACCAGCATATATTTATTTGTTCCTGCCTTTGTAGATACATGATGCACTGCACATGAGTTGTTCAATGTCCATGTTAAACCTTGATTACCAGACTTAAACTTTCATAAACCATCATCTTCATCTGGCTCAAAAATTATCTTTAGTTCAACCCATAACACTTTGTCTTTGTCATTTGTAGGATCTGTTGACTTGAATCTTTCTCTGACTAAATCCCATAGCTTCACCAGATCATCTCTATCAAATGTTTTTAGCATATCATCAAAGTGCTGATGTACCTCAATATGATTTACAACCCTGATGATCTTCCAACTCTTCTTTAATCCATCATTTTGAACTTCCCAATCAATGATAGGATATTTGGCTTGTAAAGCTTCAACATTCATCCCTTCTTCTGGGACTATGATCATCATCTGTTGTTGATCTTCGTCAGTCAACTCTTCTTCTTGTTCTTCAACAGTGGGTAATTCTTCACTAACCTTTTGTTTCTTAGAAGACTCTGACTCCAATGATATTGCTGCTCTCTTAACTCTTTTGTTTTCTTCTGTGTCCATAGGAATAAAATCTTGGACTTTCTTGTAAGCTTTGAAGTATAAACCTTCAATTTCTTCATATGACCTTCCTACATGTTGACTAGCAGTATAATGATCTTGGTTCTTCAAGTAAGTAGTCATATATTTCATCTTTTCTGCTTGAGTTGGAGGTTTATTCCTTCTTGTAGCAACCTTCTTTGCACTCTCATTAGAAGGTTGTGGTTCATCATTGCTAACATCCTTTGAAGATGAATCAAACAGTGAACCATCTTTCCATAGTGGCATCATAAGGTAGTCTTGGCTAGATCCTATCTCCATGCTAGATTGACCTGCATCAAAACTATCTTTTGAACCTGCAAAATCATTAGAGTTTTCTACCTGCAACAATTGGTACATAATTCATTGATTCTGTTAGCATATCAATATCAAACAGCCACTAAGGTCTCATGAAGCTTAGAGCAGGTTTTCTACCTCTAAATAGTTCTTAAGGAGTCTTGTTGTAAGGCTTCACTACTAATACCCTGTTCTACACATAGCAAGCAGTATTAACTGCTTCAGCCCAAAATGTAGTAGGTAACTTAGAGTCAGCTAACATGGTTCTAGCAGCCTCAATTAGTGTCCTATTTCTCCTTTCAGCAACACCATTCTGCTGAGGAGTTCTAGCTACACTAAATTCCCTCTTAATACCTTTCTGTTCACAAAAATCATTCATAACTCTATTCTTGAATTCTGTCCCATTGCCACACCTGATTATTTTTACTTTCTTATCAGTTAGATTTTCTATCTCGGTAATAAAGCTCTTAAGGATGTCATTAATCTCATCCTTGGTAGCTAAAAAGAAAACCCAAGTAAACCTGCTATAATCATCAGTGACAACTAAACAATAGCTACTCATAAAAGTTGGACCAAACAAGTCCATATGTAACATGAATAAAGGCTGAGAAATAGAGTTCTGAATCTTGGTCTTACAAGAAGCTTTGTCCTGCTTCCCCTTAAGACAAGCAACAAAAGTTTAGTCATTTTCAAAACATTTCAAAGGTAAAACTCTTACAAGGTTATCCTTAACAATTTTATTAATGGTTTTAAAATTTACATGACCAAGCCTCTTATGCCATAGCATTGATTCATCCAATGTGGCCTTTGCAACAAGACAAGTTAAACTCTCTTTATGAACAATATTCTTCATATCAATACTGTACATGTTGTTCTTTCTAGGAACTTTAAGTAACACCTGCCGTTCATCAGCTAACTTAAAGTCAGGAGACAGAACAAAGCATTCAGTTTCAGTAAAAAAAACAATGTTCTTTTTGTCACACATCTGTGAGACACTAAACAGGTTAAACTTTAACTCTTGAACAAAGTACACATCTTCAAAATCAAGCTTACCAGTTCTGATAGTACCGTTACCAGTAATCCTTCCTCCTCTGGCTCTTCCCCCAAAGGCAACATATCCACCATCAAATTCAATGAAGTTTGTGAGATAGGACATGTTCTTAGTCATGTGCCTTGAGCATCCACTGTCAAAATAGCTTGGATCTTCTTTTTCTTGTTGTGGATGATCATGCACATAAAAATAAGGAAATTAGTTTCCTTTGGGGACCTAAGCCATTAGTGACTTAGATTTGCCTCGTGCATCAATATAATTATGTTTCTTCAATACAATTGATGCACTACCAAGTTTGGTAGGTCTCCAAACCCAACATGCTGAGGCCTTAACAATGTAGGACCTTAGATCTAGTAACTTTATCACACAATATTAACTCATATAAGATGGTGGTGACTTGAGATGAAGTATGTTTTAGAGAGAGAAAGTAAAGAAAGAAAGAGAGCTTATATTCATAAGAAAAAACACACTTACACACTCAAGAACACACATCAAATGTGTCATTTGAGGTGTATTTATACATAGAAAGAGTTGCCCTAAAGGGCCTTGTAATGGGCTTCGTTTGGTGGGCTTGGATTACATGAAACTAAAAGGCTTATTACATAACTTATGGAATATTTGATTAACCAAAACCACGAGCCCAATTACTAAATAAAACTTACACATTCTATGACACGTTACAAAGTTCCTAATTTTGAATGACCATCACTTCTTTTTACTTTTCTTTAATGCTAACAAACAACATTGCTCTGATTGACCCTAACAACATTTACAACTGCTGAATTTGGCCTAGCAGTATTAACTACTGGCCTAGCAGTATAAACTCTTTTATTAACAACACTAACCTTTTTCTCAAAACTTCTGTTGGTAAATGCTGTTTTCTTATAAAAGGGCCTTTAAACAGTTTGTTGTGCTGATTTAGAAAAACATGATGTTGGTTTATGTAACACCCCCTAAATTTCAACTTAACAACAGAAGACTAATAGGGGTATTACTTCGAGGATCACAGTCATAATCATAGAAAACGACTCAAAAGAGGCGTTTTGAAAGTTATTATCATTCATTTAATAATTCGAGTACAAAAAGGATTCCATAGTTTAGTATCTCACAAAAGATATAACAGTTAAAAATGAATGATAGAGTTTATCTGACACCAAAACTAATAGTTTATTGCCCACTCCGTGCCTCAAACGCTCCATCAGTTACCTGAGATAAACATGCTAAAAGTCAACAAAATTGTTGAGTGAATCCATATCGTTTATATAAAATAATCAGTTTGAACACAAGTCTCAATTTGTATAATTGTATAGAAACAGAATTATAGTAGAAATAATAATATTGTAGTTCAGTATATTGCTCTAAGTCTCATGACACTCAAACGTTAACATGTGTGATATCATAGAAATGATATAAATAGAATACACCATAAAATGGTGTAAGTATGAGGCCCTCGTGTAGTAGTTTGCCAACTTCCTATTTATTCTCAAATAAAGTGCATTTAACTATCAATCCGACTAGCACCAAGGCTATCTATCCGGCTAGCACAAATGGGGCGTCAACTGCCAATAGATCTATTCACTATATTCGCGTTCACTCGCAAGTGATTAATGGTTCATGATATGAGGGAATTTTGGCAATAGCAGTAACTTAGGCAATATCAATCAGGTATAGCATACAAAAAATACTTGTGTTCTGGTTTATAGCATGTGGAAAACTAGAAGGAGGGTTGAATAGTTTTACCGTTTAAAATTAATTCGCTTTGTGACTTAACGTGATTTCAAAGTAAGTATGCACAAACAAACAATATTATATAAGTAAGTAAGGAAAGGAATGATCAAACCACACAACACGGATATTTATAGTGGTTCGGCTACAAGGACTCTCTTCCTTACCCTACTCCACTCCTCGAGCCTCTAACTCGAGAGTTTTCTTTCACTAAGAAACAAGCTCCCTTCTAGCGGAGAAAACCTTTACACGTCGCTTAATCTTTATTCGGTACTAAGCTAAACACCGGGTTCTTTACAAGGGTACAACCACTCCCGTTGGTTCTTTCACAAGGGTACAACCACTCCCGTTGGTTCTTTCACAAGGGTACAACCACTCCCGTTCGTTCTTTACAAGGGTGCAACCACTCCTGAAACTCTTTGTGTTTTAAGGACTAAAACACTAACCAAACTCTATTGAATGAATGATACAAACAATGAAGTGTGAACTAATACAAGATCACACAGACTCTATACTAAAAGGATAATAACAGACTGTTAATCCTTATATGCTGTGATCTTCTTTGCTACAAAAGGAAAGATCAATGAAATGAATGAATGATATGGGTTAGTGATATGTAAATGAATGAGTATGTATTTAAGCTATATGAGTGATGAAATGACCAAATGATCAGCTTGCTATTTATAGGCAAAGCTGATCAACAGCTGGCGGATCCGGCGGATCCCAAAACTTGGATCCGTCTTTGTATGGATTTGGATCCGCCGTGTCAGGCCAGCTAAACAAGATATCACAAAATCTATCCAAGATTGTGTTCATGATGCATGCCATGATGTCATCCTAATATTTTAGAAATAAAGTTTCTATTTTAAGGAATAAACATGTAAATGTGTATATGTTATTCCTAGTAAACTTTGTAATGTGAAAATGTGTTTTTAAAAGACTTATCACTATAAATGTAAAAGACTTAATCTTATTTATGCTTTGCTTAAAGATAAACTTTGTAATTGTCATTAACAAAACTAAGCAAAGATCGTAAAATATAAATAACGTTTTTAGGACGATATTTGTATTAACAATCTCCCCTTTTTTGTTGATGACAAAACATAAAGTGTATTTTTAAGTAAAGAGCTTAAATAAAGGATGAGTCTTTTAAAAATATAGATTAAGTTAGTTTATACAAGTTTTAAATCTATTTTAAGCAAAAATGTATATACTGTGATATTTCACAGTGATGCAAACTTAATCCTTTCTCCCCCTTTTTGTCAAAACAAAAAGAGGATATGCGTAGCGGAATGCGATTTTGAGAACTTTAAAGCTCCCCCTTGATTTATACTCCCCTTAATGGAGTAACAAGGATATGATGTATGATGATGTATGATCCTACAAAACAAATGGTTAGACTATGATATGCTCCTCTTTGATGTATACTCCCCATTGCTAGAGTACCAACGCATACATTTCAAGAGTATGATATGATGTATGATCCTACAAAACAAATGGTTAGACTATGATATGCTCCCCCTTGATGTATAATCCCCATTTCTAGAGTACCAACGTATACATTTCAAGAGTGAAAAATGCTATAAAATGATGAGTTAGTATATGATATACTCCCCCTCGATCTATACTTCCCGTTGCTAGGGTACCAACGTATATGATTCAAGGTTGAGAAAAGCTACAAGATAAAGGTTAGTAATACTTCAACAAAGAAGAAAAATGCATATGTAATAGTCAACCAAACAAGAAAGGTCAACCCATTTGACTTTAAAAAGTCAAAATGAAGTGTCTGATCAAAATTTAGTACCTAATGTACATTTGATCAAAGCAATGTGTGAAGTTAAAACAACCATACTATGATGTTAGTAGTCTAAAATGAGATAATATGCTTAATGTTGATCACCCACAAGCATAAAAATATAACATTCATTACATGGAAAAAATGATGTTACATTCAAACAAGGAAAATAAATCCTAAAAAGACAACTTCTAAAACAACATCCTAAAAAGGTTCCTATAAGAGGAAACTAAAAAGCTCCTATTGAGGAGGATGAGAGATTGCATTGAGACGCTCGAGAATGTGGTTCAATATGAACCTCTTTTCATTTTGGAGTTCATGGACCAAAATGTTTGTCCTTTGGGCCAAGTGAGCGGTTCTCTCGCAGTGCGAGCAATCATGACTTGAAAAACCAGGAGGATGAGTAGTCTCATGGTTTTGTGGTGGTGGTTGGTTGTTGGATGGTTGTTGTTGTTGTTGGTTGAATGGTGGTGGAGTTGGGATGGAGTTCATCAAGATGGTTTGGAGATCTATTGCTTCATCAAAGCGGGAACCCACCATATTAGATATAGCATGGAGGCGGGTGAGTTCCTCATTGATCTCCTCTTGGGTTTGTGGCTCATTTATCCACATTGCTTCATCAATAGCAATTAGTGTGGATGTGGGTGAAAGAGGTTGTGTTTGAGGTTGAGGTGGTGGTGCATCATGGTATAAAGGACCGTGGATATCATGATAAAGCGGATGAAAAAGCATAGGTTCTTGACCTTCAAAGGTCATGGGTGGAGGATTGGTTGACCTTGGTGGAAGGTCTTCCAAGTCATCAAGGTATGGATGTGGTGATGTAGGTGGAGTCTTAAATAACTCCATTGGTTGGAATTTTGGTGAGTTTGGGAGTGATGGTGACCTAACAGGCTGTGATGGAGCGGGTGGTGGTGTGGTGGAAATTGGAGTAATGGTTGGTGGTGGAGTATGGATAGCTACATTTGATGGTGTTGGAGTGGAGAGTGTTAGGAAATTTTCATTTGCTATGGGAGATGAGATATTAAGAGGGGATGATTCCTCTGATGAGTTAGCTAAGTTTATGAAGCAACAAGGCTTGACACTAATACGAGCAGTTCTTTTTGGGGGTCTACTAGTTGATGAGTTACTAGATTTTGTCATGGTTAAGAGATGATAATGTAGCTAAGAAGTACAGGAGAGAGTTAGTAGGGATGGTTGTTGTGTGATTTGTGATGATCCTAAGGTACTAATTTTTAGACAGAAGGTTTGTTGGTCTGTGTGTTTGGATTGGATGTAAATCTAATGGAGAATGTTGGTTCCTAATGATTTGGAACAAAAATTTAAGCTTGTAACATCTCAAGGTCAATCCATACATATGGAGTTGAGTGAAATGTGGGAGATTTGCAGTTAATGCAAAGAGAGAGTGGAAAATATGTTGATAAGATGTTTCCACGGATTTGACGGATCCCAGAAAAGGGTTCCTTACTTGTATTAGAAAGGTAACTCACATGGAAATTTTGAAAAATCAAATTTTGGTGGGAAATTTATTTCCAAGGTTCTAAGAGTTTTCTAAAGCATTCTAAGGAGTTTAAAGATCAGTAAAGTATTCATAATAACTATAATCTAAAATCTAACTATCGGGATGAGTCGGGAATTTTTGAAACAAGTTACTGTAGGTACCTGCGGATCCAATCTACAACAAAGACGGATCCAAATTTTGGGATCCGTCAGATCCGCAGGTTCAGGATTGGCGGAGCCAAGGAATAAACTAGGCGGATCCAAAATTTGGGATCCGCCAAATGAAAACTCAGTTTCTTAACAGAATGAATGTCATATTTCGCGTTTCTCGGTCAAAACCCAAAAAATCTCCTAAAAGATATGTAATAGCTAATATGTAGTACAAATATGCTAAATATATGGATTCTAACACACGTATACACATGGATTAATCCGATATTAATTTCTTACCATAAGGGGAATTAAGCCAAACGGGGGCTTAATCTCGGAAAATTGATAACACCATGTGTTATCGACCTGCAATTTGAAGTTAGTTTACACACATACCAAGTACTACCATAATGTCTTAAGAAACATACATGTTTAACACATCATTGTCAAATAAAGTTTAAATCCAAACACTCCTCTCACTTGAACTTCTAGCTTAATTTCTTGTAACCCTTGTGAAGTTTCATGATCCAACGCCCCAAATTCTTCATCATTCCCTTTGTTTGACAATGCTCCTCGGATTCATTCAGGATTGGAGGAAGTTGACTCAAGTACTCGGGTGGTGAGATCCTAGAGTTAGGCAAACCATCATCTTCGCTCATTGATGATGATGATGATGATGATGTAAGAGGACGAGGGCGTTTTCCTTTTGCAACCGCTACCCTATGATCGCTTAACGGAATAATGGTGTGTGGAATCTCATCATAGTCAGGAACAAAGCTTAAAGCATTTCTAGGAATGGGTTCAAAGGCTATATAGAGTTGAGTCAAGAGCATCTCGTAGGGCATTGCGGTGGTACCTTGTACCGGAATATCGGCCATTCGTTTGGTGATATAGTATGCAATGTCGAAAGGTTGATGAGTTGACACACAATACATCATATAACAAAGACATGCGTTAATATGATCACGATTCCCAACGGTGCTTATGACATTTTCCCTTAGCACATCTTCTAGCTTTCTAAATTCGGGCCTAAGTTCATTAAGTTCCATGGCAAAAGGATCTCTAGCTACTTAACGACCTCGATGCAACCTCGTTTGGTTGTTCCTAGGTAAGAAGAGGTGCTCCCTTATGGTTTCTTTGTCGGTCAAAGGTGTGGCATATGGTGCCGTTCTATCAAGGTTGGACTCTAAGAT
Organism: Artemisia tridentata subsp. tridentata; assembly: GCA_021014915.2. Classification (NCBI taxonomy): domain Eukaryota; kingdom Viridiplantae; phylum Streptophyta; class Magnoliopsida; order Asterales; family Asteraceae; genus Artemisia; species Artemisia tridentata. The sequence continues at coordinate 98,018,618 of CP139501.1, forward strand.
TGTCAATGACTATTTATCCGAGTAGACACATGTTCCATAATTAGGAACTCCTAAAACATCACCAAATTGATCTAAGGGAATGTTGAATAAGGTTCCATTGACTCTAAAGTGAATGCTCATGAGACCATTGTTGCTTGAACTAAGACCTATGGTTGCATATAACTCGAGAATGAACCTAGGAATGATGGGCTCATCAATGTCTAAAAGACAATCGAAATGAATCGCGGCCAATTGCTCGTGGAGATTGGTATCTTCATAGAATGAGGAGTCTACAACCCTACCCTCATGGACGTATCATTTTTCTAAGGCTTTGAATATATTGACTTGGGCTTCGGTGAGACCCTTGGTTTTGTGGTGTTTGGGAAGGTAATCGATGGTCTTTTTGTGATCGTAGTTGGTTGCGGGAGGCATAGTTATCCTAGACAAGAAAAATATATAGTTTAGTTGAAATTATCGAAAATACGTATAAAGGTCTAGTGTGTGCCTATATGGGGACAATGTGAGGTGCGGTTATCTCGACTCCTTTTGATGCATGAAAATTTTGTTTATGCAAATTTTATTATAAAACGAGAGATAATCTGAACGCTCCTACTTCAATGTAGCTTCATTTGAATGTACCAGAAAATACATATTAGTTATGTATTCCCTTTAGCATTCAAGATACATTATTCAAGTGATGTTTAAAACATAACATTTTTGTATTTGTATGAACAATGTTCAAAAACCGTTTTTCCTAGTCGTGAGAAGTTTTTAGCAAAAATTTCTCATGGGGCTTTTGATGAATAATGATAATGTACTACAAGATGCAATTCCTAACTATGAAAAACATGATTTGTTATGCAATTTGGTAAATATGCTTCATGATTTTTCAAGAATTATGAATAAACCCCAAGTTTTGGTTTTGTGCATGAAATAGAAATCCTAGACGTAGATCAAGAATGCAAACATGATAAGGATACTTACAGTGATGTTTAGAACTCAATTTGGTTGAAGAAGATAGCCTAATATGTGAGTTTGGTGAATTATGGGTCGTATTCCAGTAGGTGATATGTTTTGGAGAGAGTGATGAATAGTACAAGAGTTTATTAAATATATAAAAACCTGTTCACCAAGTGACGGATCCGGCGGATCCCAAACAAGGGTTCCGCCCTTGTTGTCGTTTGGATCCGCAAGATCAGAACACAAGTTTGGCTATTGCCGTGTTTGGTTATTCTAAGGTTCGAGTTAATGTTTAATCTACTCACTAGGTTTCATTAATCCTAAACCAAGTCTAAGTTAGTTGAAAGGTTCTCTCTTGAGAGGTTTTGTGAGGATATCGGCAATGTTTTTCTCTGAGAAAAATTTCTCAATTGAGATGTTTCCCTTCTGAACATTGTCACGAAGGAAGTGATGACGTATTTCTATGTGTATGGTTCTAGCATGTTGGACTGGGTTTTTGCTAAGATCGATAGCTCCTTTGTTGTCACAAAGAATGGGAATGTCGTTGAGTACAATTCCATAGTCAACGAGAGCTTGTTTCATCCACAGTGCTTGTTGGCAAGATTTTCCTGCTGACACGTACTCGGCTTCAGTTGTTGATATGGCGAGGGCTGTTTGTTTCTTAGCAAACCATGCGGTGAGACAATGTCCTATAAAAGTAAAAATACCGCTTGTACTTTTCCTATCAACATAATCACCAGCATGGTTTGAGTCGGCGTACACTATGGTTTCTATTCCCGTTCCTTTGGGATACCATAATCCTAGATATGTAGTCCTTTTATGTACCTAAATATCCGTTTAACGGCTTCAAGATGGGATTTTTGGGGATCTTCTTGAAAGCGTGCACATAGACAAACACTAAACATAATGTCCGGTCTACTAGCCGTTAGGTAGAGTAAACTACCAATCATCCCACTATATTTAGTGCTATCTATGGAATCACTTTCGTCATCTTTGGTGAGTTTGGTTTCGGAAGACATTGGTGTTTTCATAGGTTTTGAATCTTCAAGACCAAATTTCTTAAGCATATCCTTGATATACTTAGATTGGTTGAAGAATATCCCATCTTCTAATTGTATTATTTGGAGACCTAAGAAAAAGTTTAGTTCACCCATCATACTCATTTCTAACTCATCATGCATGATTTTTGAAAATTCATCGCATAACTCTTGACAAGTTGAACCGAATATAATGTCATCCACATATATCTGGACTATGATAATATGTGATCCCTTTTTCTTGGTGAAGAGAGTGTTTTCTACTAGGCCCATGTTATACTTATGGTCAACTAGGAAGGTCTTAAGTCGATCATACCAAGCTTTTGGTTCTTGCTTAAGTCCGTATAATGCTTTCTTAAGTTTGTAGACATGATTAGGTTTTTCAAAATCGGCAAAGCCGGGAGGTTGTGCTACATATACTTCTTCATTTATGAAACCATTTAGAAATGCACTTTTGACATCCATTTGAAATAGTTTAAAGTCATGTGCAAATGCATATGCAAGTAATATCCTAATTGACTCAAGTCTAGCTACGGGTGCAAAAGTCTCATCATAATCTATACCTTCTTGTTGATTGTAGCCTTGTGCTACTAGCCTAGCTTTGTTTCTAGACACTATGCCATTTTCATCCATTTTATTTCTAAAAACCCATTTTGTACCGATTATGGTTTTATTTTTAGGTTGTGGAACTAATGTCCAAACGTCATTCCTAACAAATTGATTTAATTCCTCTTGCATCGCAGTGACCCAAGATTCATCTTTTATGGCTTCATTAACGTTTTTAGGTTCAATTTTTGAAACAAAACAAAAGAAGTTACTTTCATTTTGAGCTTTAGACCTTAGTGTTCTTTCATTGATTTTTCCTATGACGTTTTCTAATGGATGACTTTTGGTTTCTTTGATATTAACTATTTCTCTTTTTACCGGTTCATCTTCTTTCTCACTTTCAATATTTTCCTGATTATCAACCATTTGACTTTGAACTAAGTCATCATCTACCAAAGGTGATGTCTTAGAGGGAGGTGGACTTTCATTGAATGTTACGTTCAATGATTCCTCGACTCTTGAGGTTTCTTTGTTCAAAACTATATATGCTTTACTAGTTTGTGAATATCCTAGAAATACACCTTCATACGACTTTGGGTCGAACTTGGTGAGATAATCCTTTGTGTTTAAAATGAAGCGCTTGCTTCCAAACACTCTAAAATATCCTAAAGTAGGCTTTTTGCCTCTGTATAACTCATATGGAGTCTTTTTCAAGAATGGTCTAATTAAAACTCGATTTAGGATATATGTGGATGTATCTACAGCGTGACACTAAAACTTTTGAGGTATGTTTTGTTCATTTAACATGGTTCTACTCATTTCTTGAATTGTCCTATTTTTGTGTTCTACCACACCGTTAGATTGAGGGGTTCGAGGAGCCGAGAAATTATGAGTTATGCCATTGGCATCACAAAAAGCTCCAAATTGGATTTCATTGTCAAATTCATGACCATGGTCGGTTCTTATTGACACTATGTTACTTCCTATTTGATTTTGAATTTTCTTACTTAAGATTTCAAATTTATCAAATGCTTCGTTTTTACTTTTCAAAAACTTAGTCCATGTATACCTAGAGTAATCATCTACTATTACCAAAGTATAGAAGTTTCCCCCATAACTTTGTATAGCGGATGGACCAAACAAATCCTTATGTAATAATTCTAGACACCTAGATGTAGACACCATGTTTTTAGCCTTATGGCTATTATGAACTTGTTTTCCTATTTTGCAAGCATCGCAAAAGTGTTGGTCATATTTCAACTTGGGCAGGTTCCTAACGAGTTCCTTTGATGATAAGGATTGAATTAACCTCATATTAGCATGACCTAAGCGTCAATGCCATAGAGTTGAGTTTTCGTCCAAGGAGGTAAGACAAAGCTTGTCTTTAGGTGTTTTATCTAATTTCATAACATATACGTTATTCTTTAAAACACCTTTTCCTACTTTTATGCCGTCTTTAAGTATTTTACTTCCATTTTCATAGAAAAGGACATTATACTTTTTGCGGCACAATTGACTTATACTAAGCAAGTTAAAACCTAAATTATCTACATGAGCAACATCATCGATAGATAGAGAGTCATGAGAGATCGTACCTTTTCCGATGATTTTAGTTTTAAGCTTGCTACCAAATGTGACATTACCTCCGTCGTATACTTGATAGGTAGAGAAAAGGCTTTTGTTTCCCGTCATGTGTCTTGAACACCCACTATCTTTAATCCACTCATCTGGTTCTAGTTCAAATTTTAAGCACTCCTAATGTTCAAGAAAAACTCAAGCGTTTGATCCCCAATATCTCATGGGTCCGTTTGGGTTAAACATAACATTTTCATGGTTCATGTAAGGAAATGGTGGACAAGAGTTCCAAGGCATATAATTAGGACCTTGAAAGTTTCTAGACATGTTTTGGTTCCAATTATTTTGGTGATGATGTTGCGAGTTAAAGTTACTTCTTGGAAAGGGGTGTTTGGGAAAACTAGTTTTGGGTGCCTGTTGAACCGTTTTAACTCTATACTCATTTCTAATTTGACCTTTTCCTATAGAGACTGATGGTTTTTGTTTGTTAATAGTTGAACTAGTGCTAGGTTTTCTAGTGACCTTAACAAATTCAGTACGATTCATTTTAAGAACCTTCTATTCATCAACTGTACCGGCGGATCCCTTGGGTACAACTGGCGGATCCAAAATTTTGGATCCGTCGGATCCGTAGGTGTCTGACTCAGTTGAAATAGTTTCTTTTTCTTTCACTGTTTGTTTCTTAAACTCACTTAAGGTTCCTAGTTTCATAAAACCTAGTCCGGTTTTATCATGAGGTAACTTTTGCATCTTCGTTATCTCATCTATACAACTTATATTTTTATTAAACTTTCTAAACTTAGAATTTTGTTTGATGAGTTCTTCCTGTGTTGACTTAAGTGTTTCTAGTTCCAATTTAAGTTCCTGACACGACACACACGTTTCTTTAGCATTTTTACCTTTTTCCATTCGTATTTCTTTTTCTTTAAGCCAATAAATTTCGTTTTCTAAAAGTGTCGTTTTGGTTTTTAAGAACTTGTTTTTGTTTATGATTTTTAAAGTTGTATCACACAGTTTGTTATATTCTACTTCTAAGGTTTCTTCATTTATAGAAGAGTATGATGAGTCAGAATGTACCTCTTCTGTGTCATGAGCCATGAGAGCAACTTCGTCATTCTTAGGCTCGTCATCATCTCCTTCACTATCACTCCAAGCTCCACTGACAAAGGCTCTTTGAGACTTGTTCTTTGGAGGCTTTGGACATTCTCCTATTATGTGAATAGAATCACCACACCTATAACATTTCCTGTCTACCTTTCCTTTTCTATCTTCATGGTCTTTTCGGAAGGATTTCTTTTCTTCACGAGGTGGTCTGACGAACTTTCCTCGTCTCCTGAAGAATTTCTTGAAATCTCTTACAGCCATGGCATATTCTTTGTCTTCGCTACTAGAACAAGACTCTTCATCACTTGACTCAACTCTAGCTTTCAAGGTAATGGACTTCATTTTCTCCTTCTTGCCTTTAACTATTTCTGAGTCTTTTTCCATCACCATTTCGTGAACTTTGAGGTTTCCTATGAGCTCGTCCAGTGTCATACTTGAAAGATCCTTAGATTCTTCAATAGCTGTCACCTTTGCTCTCCACTTCGGGTGGAGTGCTCTTAGAAATTTCCTGACAAAATTCTTACTAGAAAAAGATTCATCAAGTGCTTTAAGAGATATAATAATAGTATTAAACCTAGGAAACACACTATCAATGGTCTCATCTTCAGAGATAACAAATTGTTCATATTGTTGAACAAGAAGATCAATTTTGTTATCTTTGACTTGTGAGTTCCCTTGATGAGTGATAATTAGTGATTGCCAAATATCTTTAGCCGTTTTACACATAAAAACTCTTTCACATTCTTTCTTAGGTAAGACATTGTAAAGCATCATTTTAGCTTCATTATTTTTGGCAATCAACCTCTTTTGTTCATCACTGTGACGAATAAAAGAGTTACCTACATCCCGATCACCTGAAATGTCATTACTTATGGGCTTGTAAACACCCTCTACAATAATATACCACAGATCTATGTCCTTTGACTTCACAAATGTCTCAAAGCGATTTTTCCAATATATGAAACAATTTGGTTCAAATTGTGGTGGTCTTTGCATAAATTTTCCTTCTTTAAAGTTTTCAAAATCCATTGATCGTTTCAAGTTTTTAAAATACAATATATTTTGAAAATCTTGAGTAACACCGCTCTGGTACCAATTGTGGAAAACTAGAAGGGGGGTTGAATAGTTTTACCGTTTAAAATTAATTCGCTTTGTGACTTAACGTGATTTCAAAGTAAGTATGCACAAACAAACAATATAATATAAGTAAGTAAGGAAAGGAATGATCAAACCACACAACACGGATATTTATAGTGGTTCGGCTACAAGGACTCTCTTCCTTGCCCTACTCCACTCCTCGAGCCTCTAACTCGAGAGTTTTCCTTCACTAAGAAACAAGCTCCCTTCTAGGCGGAGAAAACCTTTACACGTCGCTTAATCTTTATCTGGTACTAAGCTAAACACCGGGTTCTTTACAAGGGTACAACCACTCCCGACACTCTTTGTGTTTTAAGGACTAAAACACTAACCAAACTCTACTGAATGAATGATACAAACAATGAAGTGTGAACTAATACAAGATCACACAGACTCTATACTAAAAGGATAATAACAGACTGTTAATCCTTATATGCTGTGATCTTCTTTGCTACAAAAGGAAAGATCAATGAAATGAATGAATGATATGGGTTAGTGATATGTAAATGAATGAGTATGTATTTAAGCTATATGAGTGATGAAATGACCAAATGATCAGCTTACTATTTATAGGCAAAGCTGATCAACAGCTGGCGGATCCGTCAGATCCCAAAACTTGGATCCGTCTTTGTATGGATTTGGATCCGCTGTGTCAGGCCAGCTAAGAGGTCTTCAAATCTTTCCAAATCTTGCCATATCCTTCCATATCTTCAAATGTCAACTCTTTGGCTTGATGATCTAAACAAGATATCACAAAATCTATCCAAGATTGTGTTCATGATGCATGCCATGATGTCATCCTAATATTTTAGAAATAAAGTTTCTATTTTAAGGAATAAACATGTAAATGTGTATATGTTATTCCTAGTAAACTTTGTAATGTGAAAATGTGTTTTTAAAAGACTTATCACTATAAATGTGAAAGACTTAATCTTATTTATGCTTTGCTTAAAGATAAACTTTGTAATTGTCATTAACAAAACTAAGCAAAGATCGTAAAATATAAATAACGTTTTTAGGACGATATTTGTATTAACATAGCATGTATCTCCCCACGAGTTTAAAATACATATAAAAGTGGGACTATGAGCTCACCTCAGCTTTAGTAGACAAAGTAATGTGACGTCAAACTTAATATGGGAACGGCTCCAACACACGACCTGAATAATACGGAAGTCTGAGATTTCGATAGTTTAAGCTTGACTTACCGCGAATAATGATTATGGAAATAGTATGGGATAATGAAAAGGTTTGTCGCAAGGATGGTTGATATGCTTAAAATGCTTAAAGTTCAAAAATAATTTAATATACAATATTATCTTGTTTTTATGTATATTGAATTCGTAGATGTCATCTCCTCAAAAGTTAGTGGATGATAAGTTATGTTATTAGTTAAAAAGCTTCGTTATATATATATTTATATACTTAACGTCATTAATTAATTCTTACGCAATGTCTAAATGTTTTTCTTAGGATATAAATGTATAAAACATCAGTGTGATTATATAAGAATAAAGTTATTGAGTAAACCTCCAAGTTATATGAAATTTACACTTTTAACCCTAACGGTAAAACTTTTACATTATTAGTCCAAAGTTATAATATATTTGCATTTTAGGTTTATACTATTCTAATATAACATTTTAACCCTCCTGGTTGCCAAATATTCATCTTCTACCCTTAAATTACCAAAATGACAGTTTTGACACTAACTCATAGGAAAGTTACACTTTTAATCCATTTTGTATAACTTTTGCATTTCTAGTCCAAAAATCACAATTTTTAGAGTTTATCATTTCCGTTTACTTAATAAGTTTCTAACAGCTTATTAAAGTTTACAAAATAGCTTATTTCCTGAAAAGAGCTTATTTTCGAGTTATTGGGCCTTGAGGGTCCATGGCAGCCCGTTAACATTTTTAAAGGTCGATTGGGTTCGAAATCGATTGGGCTTGAATGTGGGCTTAAAATAGATCACATTTAACTTAACAAAATTGCTTTTAAAACTGCTTATCGTAAACTGCTTATTTGAGGTTATTGGGCATTTAAAGCCCACTCGATAAGGTTTAATGTTTAAGAAAACGTTCAAGGGTACTTAGCTTCTAGGTTTGAATAGGTAATACGTGAGCCTATCTAGGCAGCTTATTAGTACATCTTATTTGTTTTGCTTATGGAGAAGTGGGTTGGGTCGTTAGCCTGATATGGTACAAGTCCAAAAATGGTTATACGAACTGTTTTCTAAGTGAACTTATCAAGTGGTCCAATTTTTATGTTATGGTATATTAAGTACGATGGTCAACATGGTTCTAAAACATGCCTCAATAACTTAATAAACGTTTATATAGGTCCTTAATGGTTATACTACTTCATGCATGGCCACACAAGGAATTGAGGATGCCATTTTATAAATGAAAATGATTTACGAGAGTACAAATTATATAGTGAAAGATAGGAAGTGTACGATGGATGTTTAAACATGCAAATTAGTATGAGTAGCTATGTATAGGTAAAGAAACTAGGATAAATGACTTACTACACCAACAAAGGGTAGGGAGGACACCAAATATGGATTAGGGATCAAGAGTATAACATGTATCGCGTTCAAAACCCAAGAACGTATCAAGGCCAATTCCTAGCAACTTAGAAGATGGAGTAAACCTTTGGAAGGTTGGTCCTTTGCTTCTCGTATGCACCTTAGTAGGGGAAAATACTTGGGATATATTTGATTGTGTAAGTGTTTGTGAGTGTAGGTATGAGGTGATATGCATGGGACTTCTTATAACTCTTATTTTAACCACTACACGACTCGATGGGATGTTGGAAGGATTAGGATAAGGAGATTGGGAAATCCATAGCTAGTCTAGAGTACTTGAGTGGGTTTGAACTAGCTTAAGTAAGTTTCAAGTGGTGAGGTGATCGGGTTTAGTGAAAACATAGAAGGGCAAGTAGGTTGCTCGATATTCTATGTCCAACCGACTTTAATACGTGACCAAAATATTTAGGAAATAAGTTGTGAGGCTTATAGAAACCTCTCGGCTAAGTAACGAGTCATAGGCTTAGGCAAATATAAGTTTTAGTGATTTTGGTAAACACTCAAGTGTGTTTGTACAAATGTGGAACTGAGCTCAGCTTTGGGGTTCCTTTTCTTATTAAACGATCGTACCAAGTTATATATTTTGTCATTCCTGAATCCTTGTTGTATGGAGAATCGAGTCGTGCATTTTGTGGCACGACTTGTATGTCGAAAACTCAAATAAATGAGGCCAAGTGATGGCATGTGAACCGGTTTGAAATAAAAGAAATAAGACTAGTGGGCTAAATATTAATGGGCTTGGTTTTAGCCTGTTGGGCTTAATAATAAATAACGAGGATCCGGTTTGGTTTTGTTTGTGAATTGGAATGTCGTGGTACGTGTGTGAGCTCGTTTCAAAGTAATGTGAATCACATGACAACGTTTTGATTCATTGTAGTATAATAGAAACAAAAAAATAATTTTTTTGCTTGTAAAAATGGTTAGGTAAACTGTAATGATAGATTACTTCTTGATTAACATTTTTAAATGACTGGAGAATTTTACAGGATGCTACAGTTTAGCACTAAAAACTGTTGATTTGGGGTAAGCAGTATTAACAGGCCTAGTAGTATTAAGTGGTTTTAGGCCAGTTTTCATCAAAACTGCTCTTGGAGCCATGTTCCTGTGAACACTGGGGTGAGTCTTTTTATCAAAACAGTTGTAATTCACCCTTGTATTAGCATTCCCAGATACCCTTGTATTCCCATATACCATCCTTTCCCTTGGATGGTAATTGCAGTTAGCCTGCACATGGTCAAAACTACCACAAACAAAACAGGCTTTATTGTACATCACAAATTCACTTCCTAACTGTTGGGACTTCTGATTATTCCAATTTCTTTTTTTCCCCTAGGACTATGTGACCTGTACATCTCAGCATACTTAACTGATTTCCTAACTGGTTTCTCTTGTTGTTTAGGTTTAACAGATTATATCTTAACAACAGCTGTAAAAACAGTTTTCTTTTTTAATTTCTCTTCTGACAACTATTTCTCAAGTAAGAGGGTATCAAAAGATTCCCTAACCTCTTTAAAACTATCTTCACTATCACTCTTACAAGTATTTGATCCTAAGCTTTCAGTCTCAGACTCTTTGACATCCTACAAATGGGACAAATCAAGCTTTGGGGTTGGAAATAACCCTGTATGGGGAGGTGGAACAGCCTTATATCCTATACCTGTCTTGAATTTGTCAATAAGCCGACACTGTACAATCCTGTCTATACTTTTAGATGACCCTGCATATCTTTCTATATTAACTTCAATACTATCTTTTTCTTTCTTAAGCTTTTCTAACTCGTGTTTAAGCACACTAATTTCAGAATCTTTGTATGAGATATCTCTTTTTAATACAACAATATCTTCAGTAAAGATATTCTCATTCTTTTTATAAAAAACTAGTTGCTCTTCTACAACAGCTAACCTTCTTTTATAATTAGCTAGATTGAACTCGGAATGATTAAACTCTATTCTTAAATCATCATAATGAGTTTTGAGAGTTTCAAAGCTTTTTAAACAGGTTTCTGAACATGTTTTGTTAGTGTATACCTCAGAATCTGAAAGAGCCATTAGAGCCATATTAGTAGGGGATTCCTCTTCTGCCATAAAGCTCCAGTCAAAAGCCACCCCATCAATAACCACCATAGCTTTGGAAGAAGTTTCTTCCACGTTCACAGTCTTTCTGATGCTTTCTTGGTTCCTGGATCCTCTGCTTTTTTGACTCCTTTCTTGACTCCTATTCCTAGTGTCTTGATTCCTTGGCCATCTGCACTCCCTTGCAAAGTGGCCCAACTTATGACGGTTGTAACATTCAACCTTTGACTTTTCATATCCAGTAGTGTCACTACCATTGATAGTGATCTTCGAACCAGTCCTCTAGAAAAACCTCTTTACCCTCATGCTCAACAGTGCTAATTGCCACTTCAAATCCATCTCTTCTAAGTCATCTTCATGGATTTTTTCTAGGTCTTCATGTACAAGCTGAGACCCATTAGCTTGATTGGCCAAAAATGCATACACAGTAGCATCACTTAAGGTAGCAGTACTAGCTTGAGTGCTAGCAGTACTATGGAGTGTTAGATGTACTAACTCCACAAGCAGTATTAACTTCACCAGTACTGCTAGGGCTAGGAGATTATACAAAGGACATATTTTGAGAAATTGAACTTGAACTTGAGCTTGTAGTTCTCTTAACCTCTTGTTCAACAATCTTAAAATTGTTATAAAGGTCATCAAGACTCATTGTGTCTAGATTAGACTTATTCCTCCAGACCACAACATGAGTATTCAACTGAACAGCTATACTTCTCAAAAACTTCAAATTGAGATCTTCTTGAGTCTTAGTTTGTGACAACCCGTAATTTCAGGTCATTTTCCAAACCTCGACAAGTTACTATTCATTAATACTATTCATCATTTTACTATTCATCATTTCTGAAGTCAGTTTGAGACTTTGAGATGTTTTAAAAATTTTCACTATTCACGGAACCCTATTCATTCCCGGAGGGAAATCACTATTCATGGTTATCATTCATCATTACGTAAACTAGGTTTACGGGTATTCAAATGCGCGTAACCAGTATGGTTTAGCTGCGTATTCATGTTTCATCAGTATCATCATCATCAATTTAGGTCATTTTAAGTTAAATGAGATATTTTTATAAAAATATCATCCTTGTGGCATTTATTCTTACAAGCTATGCATAAATAGTACCCGGTTTAGCGATCATTTGCATTTTTATCTATTCATGAACCGTGCTTGAAATTTCTATTTGTTATCATGTTATTAGTGGTTTAATATTCCATTATAATCTCCTATTATTCAAAAATTTCTATATTTCCCAATTTCTGTTTCATTTCACGATTTCGTCAAATTTTGGTAACAACTCGTGTTTAACGTACAATTAATTCAACCGACACTAGACTATGTCCAGTACATACTTTTTATGCATCATTGGTTCCTTACAATTCTATTTTAAAAGTTACTGTTCACTTTTTCCATTTTACGTAAACCTTGCACCTTTTACCTCTTACGCGTTCTAAACATTCGTTTTTAGATTTCAATTATATTTATACCCTCCGATGAACTCACCACTCAACTAAAATAATAAAATAGGTCATCATAACAAGTTTTTATGGTTTTAGAAGTTTTACATTTTTACATTACCCGGTATTGCATTATGTGTATTAAAAACCCTACGTTTGAGTACCGGGAGCAACCTACACTACACAATACACTCTATAACCTAACTACTAACAAAAATCTGCATCTACCCACTTACCCCTTGTTTGTGCCGCCCCTAGTCATCACCTCACCCCAACACTTGTCCAAGTTCAAGACAAGTGTTGAGGTAAACACTCTATAAGACCACTAACTCGAAAAATCTCACCGAAATTCTCATTTCACATGCAATACCATCAAAATTCTGGTCTCTTTTCCTCTTGTTGGTCGTGGGTTTCCAATGGAAAATACACATCACTTTTGTGCTAAATCTATTGAAGAGATAATGTAAGATGAAGATCCATTGGTGCTAAATTGTTTCTAGTTATCTTTTTCTCCATAAGTCAAGATTTCCACAAGTTTTTCAAAGGATTTTAAGGGTTTCAAAGGTGTCTTTAGGCTGTGATTTCAAGAAATTATTCAAAGTGTTCTTGGTGGTTTGAAACCTAGGGTTTTGGTGAAGATTTGAGTCTTGGTTTTCTTGGTGTTCTTGGTTTTATTGATTTTCTTGTTCATCACCCCTTGTAAGGAACCAACCCTCATTATTTTCATTCATTTGACTACTGATATTCATGTCATTTTATGTATTTTATATGCTACATAATTTTTTTATGCTTGATTATACTTGGTACACACTTTAAATTACTAGAAAACCCTAAAAGGACTTAACATGCAAAACAGTATTCTGATCAGGGGTAAAAATGGAATTAACTGTACTGATCAGTAGACTTTGGGCCTAAGGGAAAAATATGTAGTTGTATATCTATGTTTTGTTGTCATTTTCCCGGGAGGTGATTTCTGTGAAGATACCCGATGATTAAGATATGATTTTTTTGGTAAAAATAGTCAGATCTGGTGTACTGTTCCCATTCGGGGCAAAACTCAAGTTTTATAGCATAACTTTTTAAATAGCTAATATGTGGCCTGATCTAGAGAAATAGGGATATCATCTCCAATTGATTTCACCTTCATAGGATCTGTAGATTTCAAGATGTGGCCTTTTTTGCAAGACATAAAACTCAATCAATATCACCATTAGGACTGACTTGTAAACAAAAATAATAAAAAGTAGTTATACTTGGATACTTTTGAGTAAAATTATTTTTACAGTAAAGTAGGGACTTAGAGGAAACTAGGGATATAAAGAACATAATTTTTTGACTTACGGTTTGCAAGTTATGAATTTTTGAAAGTGGACAAGTTAAAAAAAATTCCATCAGATTTGGATTAAAAGATACGAAAAGATTAATAACTTGTATATTTGAACATTGAGATTTTATTTTGAACCACCAAAGATATTTTGGACTCTTAGACATAATTTGAACCTTTTGACTAAAAGTTGAACCCTTAGACTTAATTTGGACCCTTAAGACTTATTTTGGACTTAAAGACAAAATATGATTAAAACTTGAAATTGGGTAAGACATGTATTCCATTCTTGTAAATCATTTTAAAAGCCAAATTCAACCTTGGAAATTATTTAAACATTATTTATCAAGCATAATTGAGGTTACAACTTACATGGCATATAGAGATAAATGTATCATTATTTTTAGAAGCTAAGACATGCGTATATATATATATATATATATATATATATATATATATATATATATATATATATATATATATATATTATATATATATATATATATATAGGTTGCTTGTAGGATTCTCGCGGTTATTCCTTCATTATCTCACTTGATTGTGCACTTTGTTTTCGGTGAGTTCATGGCCCCTACTTTTACTTGTTTTGTAACTGTTTTGGGGGAGAATACATGCTCGTTTATATTTAAACTTTATGCTCGTTTTACATTTAAACTCACTGTTCGTTCTACAATTAAACACCATGCTTGTTTTACTTGTAATGTGACTTATCTTTTAAACATTATTAATTGTTTGTATGGCGACATTGTCAGAATCGATTATATGGCGACATTGTCAGATTTATTTATATGGCGACATTGTCAGAATTGTTTATATGGCGACATTGTCAGAATTGTTTATATGGTGACATTGTCAGCATTGATTAGATGGCGACATTTCCACACTTATCTTTATATGGCGACATTGTCAGCATTGATTAGATGGTGACATTTCCACACTTATCTTTATATGGCGATATTTTCACTCTTATCTTTATATAGCGACATTGTCACACTTATCTTTGAATCTTGGTCCATATATTACTTTTGTTTACATAAACCAAAACTTATTTGGTAGTGGGTTGTAAACACACAGGTTGCATGTCTTGTATGGGCGGGACTTGAGATTGGGTGGATTTACAATGCCTTTGCTGGGAAATTCTTATTCAAATACATTGCATTTTGCACTAAACTCTATGAACTTACCAACCTTGTGTTGACACTTTAGCATGTATTTTCAGGTATTAAGCAATTGCACGCTACTGGAGGCTTTTGGCAGGGCATGGCATGGTCATAGAATACTCTGATATATTCGGGACCATTTGAAATATTTTATGGGCTTATATTTCCGCACCACTTTTGAAATGTTGTAAACAAATCACTTTTGATTATGAAATCTACTTTAAATGGTTGAGGTAAAACCATTCTTTATACTTGTGTTGTGATACCAATTGAGTTGCACCCCAACGACGTGTATGCTTTCGCTGAACCCGATTTCTGAGGGTGTGACAGATTGGTATCAGAGCCTTGGCTATAGAGAACTGGGTGATTTTAAAACCTAGACTATAGCTACTTTCACGAAAAATTAACCTTATGACCGCCACGTGCCTGCCGACCAAGCTGATGCCTCATTTGTGGTTTGTTGCTGACATATTTGATGAGATTTGTATCTTATTATCAGATAGATTATACTTACTTATTCTCGTTGATTACTATAAATGTATTCCATATAAGCATGCTCACGTATCGTATATGTCACCACATTACACCTTTCCTCACGTAATCTCATCACTCTACCTCGAATTTGGTCACTTGCCTTAGTCTTTCAAAACGGATTCTAAATGGGATGGACATGTTATTAGTATAACTGAGCTGAGTATTTCAAAATTCATTAAACCTCGGTGGAATATAGACTGGTCATTTATATTCGACCAGGAACAGTGGGACATAGGCTGACCACCTATGTCCGACTCAGAGATGAATTTTCCAATACTGGGAATAGTTATAATTAAATTATGTCTGGGTTGCATTTCTACTCAATTTCTAAAGGTTTCAAAAATTCCTGTGTGTGTACTCAATCATTGCAAGAGCATTCACATCTACATCACCTCGTGAACCACCGCCTAGAAGCACGTCAGCTAATCATAACATGACTTCGAGCTTTCATTCTACGACAAGCCACCTTACTTTTCACTCTCCTTTTCTTGTTTTGAAAAGTTATGCCACCCAATAGATCCACTCCAGCGATGACAACAACTGAGATCAGGAAACTTGTAGCCGATAGTATTGAGGCAGCACTAGTAGTTGAAAGAGAGGCCGTAGCTGCACGGACTGCTGCAGCCGCTGCTGAAGCCGCTTCTCAGGCAGAGACAACAGAAGCAACCAGGCTTGCTAATGGTACTAATGGGCGTAAATGTACGTACAAGGACTTTAAAAGTGGTGATCCCGAAAAATTCAAAGGCACTGAAGGAGCCACTGCTATGATTCGTTGGTTTGAAAAGACAGAATCTATATTTCTTTTATGCAATTGTCCAGAGGAGGAAAAGGTAAAGTTTGCTACCAGTACACTTGTTGAGGAAGCGATGTCATGGTGGAATTCTTATGCAAAGCCCATGGGAATAGAGAATGCTCACAAGCTTACGTGGGATGAATTCAAGAAGTTGCTAACTAGGAAGTTCTGTCCACGCACAGAAGTAAAGAAGTTGGAAACAGTGTTTTATGAGCTTGTGACAGCAGGAAATGATATCGAGGCATATATCAGGAGGTTTCAGGAGTTGGCAACATTATGTCCGACTATGGTTCCAGATAATGAGAAGCTGTTAGAAAATTTCATTGGTGGACTACCTCACAGCATCCGTGGAGATGTGATTTCTTTTGACCCACAAACACTGGACGAGGCAATCAGGATGTCTCAGAAGCTTATGGCTCAGGTATTAAGGAAATGAATGACTGCAAACAACAACAACAGCAACACAACCAGTAACCGTAACTACAACAACAACTCCAACAACTACCGAAACAACAATAACAACAAGAGGAGCTGGGACAACAACCAGAGTGGCAATGCTACTCAAACACAATCAAAGAGGCAAGAAGTCGACAAGGCCTACGCTGCAGGTCCAGATGAAAAGAAAGGTTACCAAGGTACCCTACCCAAATGCAACAAGTGTCAAAATCATCATAACCCTGGACATTGTCTAAATCCATGTGGCAACTGTAAGAAGATTGGTCATGCGACTAGGGAATGCCAGTTTCCAATCATTGCCGGAAATCAGAAACCTCCAGTGACATGTTTTGGTTGTGGAGAGATAGGACATTATAGGAATGAATGTCCAAAACAAGGAAATCAATGGAACAGGAACCAAGGTGGAATAGCTTGTGGTAGAGCCTAGGTCATCGGAGGAGGGAATTGTCAGCACATCAACAATGTTGAGGACGACAACAATGTTCATGAACCAAGAACTTCTGCCCTAAAAATAAACGGAAACCTAAACTCCCTAGTGTTGTATTTCTTTTGCGCTTCACTTTAAGTTCTATCGTATGAACTTCATGTACTATTACGATTTCCGATCTAATGAATGTTTTATCTTTTATCACCACAATGCGACTCAAATATCCACATCTTTTCACCAACTCTACCACGGAGACCAACACGAACTGGATTCAGGGACTGAATTCCTTTAACGGGTGGAGACTGTGACAACCCGTAATTTCAGGTCATTTTCCAAACATCGACAAGTTACTATTCATTAATCACTATTCATCATTTTACTACTCATCGTTTCTGAAGTAGGTTTGAGACTTTGAGATGTTTTCAAAAATTTCACTATTTACGAAACCCTATTCATTCCCGGAGGGAAATTACTATTCATGGTTATCATTCATCATTACGTAAACTAGGTTTACGAGTATTCAAATGTGCGTAACCAGTATGGTTTAGCTGCGTATTCATGTGTCATCAGTATCATCATCATCAATTTAGGTCATTTTAAGTTAAATGAGATATTTTTATAAAAATATCATCCTTGTGGCATTTATTCTTACAAGCTATGCATAAATAGTACCCGGTTTAGCGATCATTTGCATTTTTATCTATTCATGAACCGTGCTTGAAATTTCTATTTGTTATCATGTTATTAGTGGTTTAATATTCCATTATAATTTCCTATTATTCAAAAATTTCTATATTTCCCAATTTCTGTTTCATTTCACGATTTCGTCAAATTTTGGTAACAACTCGTGTTTAACGTACAATTAATTCAACCGACACTAGACTATGTCCAGTACATACTTTTTATGCATCATTGGTTCCTTACAATTCTATTTTAAAAGTTACTGTTCACTTTTTCCATTTTACGTAAACCTTGCACCTTTTACCTCTTACGCGTTCTAAACATTCGTTTTTAGATTTCAATTATATTTATACCCTCCGATGAACTCACCACTCAACTAAAATAATAAAATAGGTCATCATAACAAGTTTTTATGGTTTTAGAAGTGTTACATTTTTACGTTACCCGGTATTGCATTATGTGTATTAAAAACCCTACGTTTGAGTACCGGGAGCAACCTACACTACACAATACACTCTATAACCTAACTACTAACAAAAATCTGCATCTACCCACTTACCCCTTGTTTGTACCGCCCCTAGTCATCACCTCACCCTAACACTTGTCCAAGTTCAAGACAAGTGTTGAGGTAAACACTCCATAAGACCACTAACTCCAAAAATCTCACCTAAACTCTCATTTCACATGCAATACCATCAAAATTCTGGTCTCTTTTCCTCTTGTTGGTCGTGGGTTTCCAATGGAAAATACACATCACTTTTGTGCTAAATCTATTGAAGAGATAGTGTAAGATGAAGATCCATTGGTGCTAAATTGTTTCTAGTTATCTTTTTCTCCATAAGTCAAGATTTCCACAAGTTATTCAAAGGATTTTAAGGGTTTCAAAGGTGTCTTTAGGCTGTGATTTCAAGAAATTATTCAAAGTGTTCTTGATGGTTTGAAAGCTAGGGTTTTGGGGAAGATTTGAGTCTTGGTTTTCTTGGTGTAGGATATTCAGGAACGATTAAACACAAGATTGGATGGTTGAATGGATCGAACTAGTAAGAAGCAAGAGAGAGAATGAAAGATGGAACCATTAGGGAGATAAACCAAAAAAGAAAATGAATTGAAAGTTTTGCAAAGGTCCAACCCCCTCCACATGAGGAGAGGGGTATTTATACTTACATGCTTAGCCTACTTACTTTGTCCCTAGTGGACTGTGGAGCGAGCTGACAGAGGGTAAAGACCCGACTCACTCCACAATATTAATTAACTACTTTACTACTAATATTACTTGTATTACTACGAGCTATTTAATACACGAGAGTGCTCGGGGTGACTGAGTTTTCAACTGAATATTTATATTCTTAACAATCTCCCCCTAAGGGAGGTCACCCCGATAACAATGTTCTTAAATCAAGCACTCTTTTCATGAACCTTAACTTTGTAGCTCGTATACATTGATTCTTCAGTCATTAGTAATCTTTATGCCTTCAGCAGTGGACTTATGACGACCTCTCCTTGTCTTGGATGATTTTGATCATTCTTCAAAAGTGTCATCCAACGTTTATCTTCAAGTCATCTTTTGTCCGTATGTCTCCATGTGATGATGTATTCTTTGAGCCGACATGCTCACACTATTTGGAGTCATGATCTTTAGCATCAGAGTTTGTAGAAGCCGTGTTAAAGGTCTTTTAGGTTGATCATGACTTTGTTGAGTTACAATGATGATGTAGTGTGAACATGTGATAGAGGATTGGCATCTTTTCTGCAACTAGCTACAACAGCAACCAGCTACAGCATTCCACAGCTACAATCGCCAGAAGTTCCTACATACGACAGTTAGCAACAAATCGACCGGTACTTACAGGTTCGGACTTTGAGATTGTTAACAGCATAGTGTGAAAACTCTCTCTAATCCTTACCAAGACCGTTCCTAATCGAAAACCCACAGAGGGCTTTTTAAGATCATACCGTAGTACATCAACAATTAGGTGAGTCGCTGGAGATCACTCCACGACTGTAGACCATTTGGAACCGTCGTGATCACTAAGCGTAATCCACAGGGAATTACCGAAGTGACCTACTTTCAGGGCTGTTTGATGTTGACCCTGGCAGGAATTTCCATTCAATCATTGAGAATTACATTTGTAAATTCCCTCATAAATGTTCTGGCAGATTGCTAAGATCTGCGTAGGACTCTTAAGTTTACAACTGGTGTCCTTAATGTTGAACACCCAGTGTAGAAATAATTCGTGTCCCTATGAGATCTTATTATGCATCTCGTAGCTCTAGACTCAATTTTGCGTTTTGATTTGGTGATCGGAGGCTGGAGAGAACTGCCACCTTTTCAATATCATCTAACTCGGAGTGAGAGAGACGATAGAAATGTATTGAACTCCGTGACAATTGAAACAAGAATCCTTTGAGGGACCTTGAGTGGCTAGGGAGGGTTGTGCAGCGTATCACTGGGTCCATGATACTTTGTCTTCAATGTCAGCAATCAACTAAGTGATTCTGACAGCATATGTATTGACCCGGTTTCTGCCTAAGTTGTAAGGAGGGCTTCTTTCTTTTCACCCTTTATCTTTACAATTGTTTTTCATTCTTCAACCCCTTCAGTGCTTAACGAGACTTCATAACTAGCACCTTGTTGGGTTTGTTCCAGTACTAGCTCCATCTCAGTCGGCACTTTTCCCTTATCCACTTTTTTCCTTTTTAATCATACCTAAGGACTTCTACACTAACTAGTGGATTGTCCCTGGGTAGATCCCTCCAGCTCTGGTGGGATCGTGGGAACTTGAGCCTAACCTAACCATCCTTATAACTTCATGCATTAATAAAAAATGACCGGTCTTTAGTATTCATCCACGATTGCCAAACTAAATCTTTGAAAAATTTCTCAAAGTGTTCATGATTAAGAAACACATTTTAGTAACACCTTGAGAGTTTTGAAATTTTCAAATGCTCCCCCTCAACATGTGCTCAAGTGTTTTAATTATAAATTTGCACATGTCGGGTGAAGCTCGCACTTTTGAATTGATTGATTTTTCAAGAACATGATCATCGCGAGACACGCTTACATCACTAGTAAACTAGCTTGAAATTATTACCCGTCCAAATCACATTAAAGGAAAATCGCTCGAAATTGGTACATTCTACTCAGACACGTCCTTTGCGAGACACGCTTACATCTCCAGATAAACTGGCTTGAAATTATTACCCGTCCAGGACATGTCCTTTCGACTACTGACTTTAGCTATCGTCAATTCATTGGTTAAGTCTGAGTCACGATCTCATGCTATGCCAAATCCTTTTTGTTCATTTGCTCCCCCTCAATATGTGCATCGATATACGAAAGAGTTTAGCACATATGGGAGAGCCTAACGTTTAAGTCCAAAACATCACATTTTCATCAGGTTTCATATTTAAATCACATTCTCTCCCCCGATCAAAAATTTCAAACCTTTTGAGATTTGTGATCCCAATTGATTTAAATAATTTAGAAAACATGGGAGAAAATGTGGTCAGGTTTAACATGTTCTGATGATGAAACATACTTTGCTCCCCCTTAATCTAAGAGGGAGATCCACTGCTTTTTATGCACAAGTCGACTATGATGATGGTGTTGTTGTTGTTGTTGCTGCCGTTGTTGTTGTCGTGGTGAATTCTGAGCCAATTAATAGAGTTTTGAACGTCTGATCAAATGATTAGAATGGGAACTGGCACATTCATTTTGGCTATGGAATCTGCATAAGAATATCAACAGATATACATACATACAGATACACTATACCTTAATAGCTACCCTTCAGCAGCTTACCACATTATAATACCAAGTTCATCTTATAATCAAACCACAATCAGGAACTACGTCAAACCACTATCTAGCATGAAGAGCAATTAGCAATCATGAACATGGCAATTCACACTGATTCAATATTCAATTCAGGATCTTAGGAGCATAATTCTAACATAATAGCTATATACTTAAGCGAATCCTGAGAACATATGCACAATTTCAACAACCTTTAAGCAGCAATCGACTAACAAGAGTCAAACAACATTTGAAACTCATTCATTCAGATCATACAAATGTCATAGGAGTATTCAAGAACATCAAACACAACTGGTTTTCTTACTTCTTTTAGGTTTTGAATTTTAATGCATCTAGGGGATTAAACGAGGATTCCAAAGTAATACAAATGAACCTTCTAGTTATATGAAGCTAGGATACTATAAGCAAATTGCACCTAATGTCCTAAACTTTCTACCAACTAACACACTTGATCATTTGATGTATTTAATCAATTTCCTCTTCAACTAATACCCCATTAACTGCAAAACCTTTTCTAAGAATCATGAATTATTCAAGAAACCCGTTTGATGATATAAAATTTGAATTTACTCTCCCCCTCAATCAATGACCCGTATTCAAGTTAAAGATTCGTGGTCATTGATTGAGTGACAAATTTTATGCATAATCCAAGCATAAACAAATTTCATACAACACATAATCACCAATTATCTTACAAATAATTTTCAGAAGAATCTTAGAATGAAAACTATTTGCATACAAAGAAGATTTCTCTTCTTTTTCAAGAAATGATGCACTGAAACGTACATCAGATCGAAGAAACATGGATATAAAGTAATCCATGCCCAGGTGAACATCACCCAGTTGGAGGAACAGCCGTCTTTTTGGCGACGTGCTTTCCCCATTGTGAAGCGCGGGTTGCTATCTAAAGTAATAGCAAGCCATTTAGACATGTTTTAATCCTCCATTTTAACTTCTGCTCGAGCTTCATTTAAAGACCCGTGCCATTATTGAATGACATTTCTAAGTCCGTAAATGTTATCGATAAACAGAAGACATGCCTAGGTGAAGCTATTTTTGGTATTTTCTAATTTTTTAATTTTTTATGGTTTTTCTGGTTTTACGGTTGTCTATATACAATTAGCAGGTTTTCTCTATGACTATTTACAAGTTGGTATAAAATATGAACAAAAAATAAATGAAGCAAAATATATACAAGGATACGAACCAAAAACCATTACTCCTCAGCTTCCAGAATATCTCCGCTGCCATCACTTTACTTGCTGAAGTGTAATGTGAGCATATTAATTAGGGATTAATTCTGGCATTTCACTCTCCCCCAATTAGTGCTCTCCCCCAATCTAACAACCTTTCAGATGAACACCCATAATAGAAGGAAGACATTGGATGAACGCCCATGATATGAAGAAGTCTTTGGATAACCAAATGCATGCCGTCTTTAGTCTTCTAACACATAGCGGAGAATGTAGAAAAGAATGTAGACTCGATCTTCTTCAAGATTGCCCCATATGGAGGAACAGAATAGCAATCATCTTCATCTCACCAAATGCCTTCTAGTAACCTTACATATAACCCATCAGCCCGCAGCATACACATGAGACGATAACACCAACAGAGAATGAAAAATAGACTGACGACTCGACCTTCTTCAGTCTTTAGTATAACACCAAAGTAACAAGTTGAACCACTGATCATCTATAGTATTTATCCTCTTGGATATTAAGCCCTGATCACGTGAACCTGTTGTGCGTCCTTGATGTACACATTCTCTCTCCCCTGATGGTTACGATTAATCAGCCCATGACGTAAAAGCGAAACGATAATACCAAGGTAACAAGTTGAACCACTGATCATCTCTGCGGCTTTTCAACACCGGGATACACGATTAAGCTCGATCACGTGAACCTTTTGTGCGTCCTTGGTGTACACATTTCTCTCCCCCATGATGGTTACGATTAATCGGAATCATCATCATTATGTGTACATGTAGCCTGATGACGTATACATGAAGCATTGACTAGAAACCATTTGATACTGATTGAATCAGCCCGTGAGACGATGTCAATTAGCATTCCCTGACCATGTTCTTCAACACCTTAATAGACGAAGGAAGAATAGTGTTGGAGGAACATGGTTTGCACGACTCCTGAACTGACGTATTCAGGAGTCGTATGACCATTTCTCAATCATCAATCAACATGTAGAATAATATTCACCCTTTCCCCCCCTCAAAAATTGCATATGCCTGCCAACTTAAATTTTTGATGATTGAACTAGTGAATATTAATACCATCAACGGTAAGTAGCTCCGCTTGACGATTCTTGAAGACTGACATGTTGTTTATTCACCCTTTCCCCCCCCTCAAAAATTGCATATGCCTGCCAACTGCAATTTTTGGTAGAACAAGTGAATAAGAATATACTCCTATATGCACCGATCCACTTGAAGACTGAATAAGCACGGAAAGAGCATAACAACTTGTTGATGGGAATGGCCATAAATAAGAAGATTCCTCTTCTTTTGAAGATAAAGTGCACTCAAGCGTACACTTTTCTTTTCTTGATGAACGAGGCCTGCACTGATGTGTACAGACGTCATTGCATCTTTGACATCTTTTGGTTCGACTTTAGACAGTACAGAATTGAAGAAACACCACAAAGCATCGGTTGCCAGTTGTTTACGAGTGGATACAGGACGAGAAGGATTGTCGATGATGTTGTCAATTGGATGATCGTTGGTCCATTTTCTGAGATGGTCATGAGGTTGAGGGTTTTGGATTGATGTTGCTGTGCTGTGTTCTTCGTGAGAGGACATGTCTGATGAGGGTTCAGGAGCAAATATGTTCTCAAAAGGAACATCATTGATAGGAGCAAAAGGATTAACTTACAAAGAATGATCATCTGCAGATTCTTGTTGCACCGGAGAGGATTGAGTATTTGACGTTGAGGGTGATTGACTTGCAGCAGGAGCATTGAAACTGATTGAGACTGAAGCTGGATGGTTTTCTGAGCCTTGTGGAACTTGAACATCCGCAGCGTCAGGTGCAGCTACTGCATTTGTGATTGTTTCATTTGTTGGCTCAAAGTATTCGTCAAACATAGGATCAAATAGCTTCTTCAACTCCTCACTCATTGGTGGAATGAAAGACTCTGCAGGCGTGTGATTCTGTACAAGCCCTGAACTAATTGGTCCAGGTGTCAAAAGTTTAAGACGGGTCCAGAACTGGTTTGTCCTGAAACAGTTTGCTCACTTAGCTCGTCGAACGTGACATGGATGGTTTCCATGATTTTTCGGGTTCTCTGGTTGTAGATTCTGTACCCTCTACGGTCTGGTGCGTATCCAACAAAAATACCTACATCTGCTTTAGCTTTTAACTTTCCCAAGTCTTGACTATCATTAGTTGGATAGCAAAGAGCACCAAACACACCAAGAAATGATAAATATGGCTGATTGTTGCGAATTAACTCATAGGGAGTCTTCTTATGTATGGGATGAATCAGAGATCGGTTTTGGGTGTAGCATGCAGTTGCAATGGCCTCTGCCCAGAGAAACATCGGTGCCTTTGAAAATATAAGCATGGTTCTTGCAGCTTCTACTAGAGTACGGTTTCGCCATTCAACGACTCCGTTCTGCTGAGGAGTGCGAGGTATACTTTTCTGATGTGTGATGCCAATATTTTCATAAAAGTTTCTGAGTTGTTGATTGACAAACTCAGTTCCATTATCAGTGCGGATGATTCTGACAGTCTTGTTAAGCCTTACTTGCAGTTGTTTAATCAGCTTAATGATCACCTCTGGAGTCTCATCCTTGGTTCTCAAAAACTTTACCCATGTGAACCGAGAGAAATCATCTACTATCACCAGAATATATTTCTTTCCATTTATACTTTGTACTCTCATTGGACCGCATAGATCCATGTGGAGGGTATGAAGAACTTCCAAGTTGGTGTTGACGGTTTTGGGTTTGTGGGTTTGTTTCTTGCTTTTACCCAGTTGACATGCAGAGCAGAGATGATCTTTTTCATATTTTAATCTGGGCATTCCTCTAACAAGATCTTTGCGGGAAAGATCATTGATGGTACCGAAGTTCAGGTGGTTCAAACGACGATGCCACAGCCAAGATTTTGTTTTAGAGGCTTTTGAAAGCAAGCATATGGGAGAGGACTTCAACATTTCTTCAATTGATATGGTGTATAGATTCGTACCCCGACTACCCTTGAGAAGATCTATACAATCCAATTCTCTAACTAAACATGTGTGTTTTCTGAAAGCCACTTCCAGATCAGCGTCACAAAATTGGCCCACAGAAAACAAATTGTGCCCTAATCCTTCCACATAGTAAACCCGTGAGATCACACTGTTACCAAACACATAATCTCCATAACCCATAATCGCCCCAAAGTGTTCATTCCCGAATCTAACTGTCCCGATAAACTTTTTCACAAAGTTCTTGAGCCGTGAGCGATCCCCAGTCATATGTTTTGAGCAGCCTGAGTCCAAATACCAAAGGACGATTTGTACGACCTGCATTTGAAACCAGACAACAATGGATAACTGAAATATGTGGATCCCCACTGGAATTTGGGGTCCGTTTGGTCAGCACACACAAGTTTTGGAACATTAGTCATTTATAATATAGATGCCTCTACAGTGGGAACTACTCTAGAGTTATCAGGGAACCTATTAGAAGGGCTATGTGTTCCTAATGGAAGGATTCGACCCATTGGTCTCCATTCATTAATCTTCATAATTTTTTATTTATTCAACCTAGGCAATGGATTCTTGTTTCCTAAACTGAACTTCCTTCCAGTGGGTCTCCATTGATACCCAACCTTAGTGAAGATTTTTCCTGTGACTTTCCAACTTTTCACATTACTTTCAGTTTTCCTAACATGCATAATATGGGGTGGTGCACGAGATATCAGAGACGACACAACACATTCATCATGATTAACAGAAATTAAGCATTTGTCACATGTTTTACAGACCATTTTAGAATTCGAATTAATTACAGTACTTTTGATACTAGAATCAACACGATTCCATCTAGTCGTTACAAACTTATTGTTCCTAGGTTGGACTTCTACTCTTTTCTTGTAATCACTCTTAGCCGGCGCAGTCCTATCATTCCTTGCATTGCCTTTAGGCTTTGACCTGCTAGCTTGGGTGTCACTTCTTACTCCTGTAGAAGTAATGATGGGAACATTAGTTTGCTTCACTAACACATGCTTTCCTGATAATGATGTGCTAGGTTCTGATGCTCTTGGTGGTAAATCAAAGGATACATGCTTGTTCTTAATAGTGGACGATGAGGCAACCAAGCTATTCTTTTGGTAACTGGACCTAGGACCCGAGCTAATGGCATATTCTAGCTGTTCCTGGATCCTTTTTGTGAGGACACATGCATAATCTATTGCCTTATCATGTGGTTTTCCTATTCTGTCCTCTTCCACAACCTCTCGAAGAGTGTCAAGTCCATCCCTAAGGTGACTAAGATACATCTGATGGACAGGTCTGTTATTTCTTATGGGAAATGGAAAAAGCCCCACATCAACATCATATATTTTACGAGCAGAAACCTTTGATGAATCACAATTACAAGATGTACATGGCATTTTACCTTTCACCTGAGTCTTCAGATTCTCAATTTCATTTAACAAAGAAGTTATCCTTTCATTATGACTATTTCTTGTAACTTTAACTGAGTCATATAACTCTCTGTAATGTTGTTTAATCTTAGAATTTTCTTCTCGAAAACACTCATTTTCATGTTGTAATTTGTTTATGGTGTCTTGATATTGAAAATTCTGAGAATCTGACGACGACGGTTTATTGGTGCCATAAACATCACACTTGTTGGACATCTATTTGGCAATTTGAGCCCTCAACAGATGAATCGTGTTAGTGTGAGCTTGAATTTTCTCATCCCGTTTGCTTAATTCAAAATACGTATCAAACTCAGGAGCATCCGAAGATGTCTTGGCATTTGATAGTTTACATCTTTCTTCTAAGTGTTGATATTTTAATTGTAAGTTAAGATGTTCAACCTCTAGTTTAGAAAAACATTTGACCATGTCATCATGATCATCATTTTGAATTTCTTCAAGCAGTTTCAAATTCTCTCCCTCAAGCTCCACAACACGATTCTGGGTAACATTTAAAGCCATAGCATACTCATGATATTGACAAGCAGATAATGCAGAATCAGTTGTAGTAAAAAATACATCTTGTGCAATACATCTAGCAATCAGATTATCATAATTGATGAGCATGTTTTTCCTTTCAATTTCGCGGCTCTTAAGTTCTATTGCATATTCATTCACCTCATTTTCCATATCTTTAAACACTACTTTCATTTCTTTTATTTCTGTGTTGAGGGCAGTTTGCAGCCCTTCAAAATGTTCTTTGAGTAGTTTAAAGAATGGCATGACCTCAGTTAAGTAACACCTTTTTGCATGTTCAAAACACCTTTCCCCCTCAGTAATGCCGGTTGGTGTGATTCTCTTCTTACATGTTTTATCAAAATTAGCAAACAGTTTCCAAAGTACATATAAGCTAATAAAGGTTTTGCTTTCAGTGGGAAGAGACAACGGCACCAAATTCCTAGGTGTATTGGGAGGATACACCGTTATGGACGCAACTTTTCTAATGAGAGGGGTGTTGGCCTTAAGTTTTTCTTCCTTAAGTTTTTCATTATCCTGTTTCCAGAATATCTGTTAAGGTGTTAACTTCTTTTGAGGAACAAACACAGCCAAACGATTTTCCTCACTATAGTCATGGGGCTTGATTATTATTCGTCTGGTTATGCACTCGGGATCCCTCATTTTCTCATTCATTCTTTCCCTTGTTCTTTCACTTAACTCATCCTCCTCTTTAGTGTAGATATGCTCAGGCGGGTCGTGATTAGGCATAAACATCACATTAGAATTATTTAATGCAGGTTGGGCTATCTTAGCAATCTCATGAATAGCTACTTTCGATCTACCTACATTGCTTTCACTATGCTTGTCACTTAACTTCCTGTGCTTATACATCATTTGGGCAGTCTGTCTGGTTTGGTCTTGTGTGTACAACTTATCCTCAAGCTTATTTTTTAATTTTTTGAGCCTAGAGAAATCATTTAAGAGTTCCTTTTCTTTTTCTTTGAATTCTAGCTTAAGTGTAGTTATACACTTTTGTACTTCCTGTTTTTGTTTGACAGACTGTTCTAGCTGGCTTTTCAAAGAATTCAACTCTTGTTTTAATGTTTCTTCTCTTACTCTAGACTCTTTAATAAGTGTACTCATTTTACCTTCTAATTTTTGCTCACGTTCATTAAGCTCAAACTTAGCACGCTATTCATACATAGCTACTTGTTCTTTATAAATGTTTAGTCTAGTGATCAAGTTATTATCAGGTGCAGTAACTGTACTTTCAAGAGTGCATGCATTATCTATTTCACGTGTAATTTCTATGGCACACAAGTCATCAACAACACAAGCATCATTTACAACAGAAGATTCAGCATTTTGTACATCAGGCACATTTTTCTGACTCAAGTATTGTTCATATGGAATCATATTGCTATTATCCATGACAACATTATTTGAGTCAGAGACAATTTCCTGTTGTACTTCGATGGGAAACTTTTGTTTATCAACTATTTCATATGTGTCGTATAATCTTAGTACCTCAGATATCACAGAAGCATTTGAAGAACCAGCTTGATGAGATGGAGAGGCCAAGGACGACAAATTGGCCATGAAGATAGTTTGAGCAGTTGGTTCTTCATCCACATCAGAGTCAAATGCATCACAATCATCGGCTTGGAAGACGTTAGGATCATTGAGTGCCATATCTTGGACTGGTTGCTCATCCACATCAGCATCAAAAGTATTACCCCCATCACTAGCCAGAAACAACAATTCTTCCTCATCCAATACTGCTCCATTCTCTTGAGCCTGCATCAACAGCATCTTGTCCTTAAAGTAGTCTGAGTTCTGAGGTCGTTTTGCTTGATTGCAGTTTCTTGCAATATGTCCCAGACCTCCATAATTATAGCACTTGATCTGTTTCCCTTGCCCCTGGTTGGCATTCCCAGCCCTGTTCTGCATAATACCTCGACCCATGTTTCTGCCAGCTCTCCCTTGCACATTTTGAACTACAATTTTTCCATCCTCCACCATTGCAAGATTTCGCGGGTTGGATGAATTTCTTAACTGATTGTTTGTCTGAGGGAGAGAAGCTTTGAACTGTTGCACAAGCAAAGATACTTGATTGGTGAGATTATAAAGCATTTTATCAGTCTAAGTATAGCCTGAGTCAAGTTAAGGACTCATAGCAGATGATGGTTGAAAGTTTGGTACAGCAGTTGCCATAAATGCTAGTGGATCATTGGAAGTGGATGGATTGAACTTCTCTCTTAACACCCGATCAAAGACAGCATGCTTCTCATGTTGTTGAAGATAGGCATACAGCTGTTCATAGTTGGTATCCCTCAGTCCTTTGTTGAGTTTGACAGCAGTAACAAATCTGTCCCATTCTGGAGTCATATTGTTCACAAACTTGGAGTTAAGTTGGATGTTGGGCATTGTCATTCTAATTATCCTCATGTCATTTACCAACTTATGGAATCTCACATAGTAGTCTGTAATATTCTCTCCTGGGTTCATTTTGAAATGCTCAAACTCATCATACAATTGAGACTCCCTGTCTTCCTTTGTCAGTTCTGACCCAGCCAACAGCATCTTCACATTGTCCCATACTGCCTTGGCTTCTGTATTGAAGTTGATGAGTTTGTAGACATCCTTTGGAAGACCTTGAATGATGATATTTGAGGCTCTAATATCAGCATCATACCTCTTCTTTTCCTCCTCAGTAAGATCATTGTACGTGCGAGGTCTGTCAATACCAAGTGTGACTGTGCCATCTTCACCAGTAGTCACAGCATCTATGGTAGTACCCATCTGAAATGGTCTTTCATCAATGGACTTAAGGATGTTTGCCCCATTTTCTTTTCCCAAGCAGTAAATCCGTATTCTTTGTGCCCATGACTCATAGTCTGTCCTATCAAGCATAGGTGGACGGGTATCGGACCCAGCTGCTTGAATATCATCGGAAGGTGTGCTAGCCATTGAGTTAGAAGTATCTTTAGAACCGCAAACTTGCAATTCAAAATCAAACCGCTACCCTTCTAGACAAACCGCTAATAGCAAGCCGCTAAAACTGAGAACCAAACCTCTATTACAAGTCAAACCGCTAAGGTAAACCGCTGAAACAGATAACTGAACTACTAATCTAAACCGCTGAAATGCAGAAGTATTAAGCCGCTGAAAGCAGAACCGCTAACAGTTAAACAGCTGAGGATTAAACCACTGAGAATTAGACCGCTGAACTCTAACCCGCTGGAATCTAACCCGCTGATATTTAACCCGCTGAAACTTAAGCCGCTGGACTGCTAACCCGCTGAGACAAAACCGCTGAACCTTAACCCGCTGATGATTAACCCGCTGAAACTTAAAACGCTGAATGATTAACCCGCTGAGACTAAAGCCGCTGAACTTTAACCCGCTGAAGCTTAACCCGCTGAAACCCGCAAACCTCTACCACAATACGACAAACTGTAAACCTCTAACACAAAACGACAAACCGCTAGTTGACAATTTCTGACAAACCGCTGCCACTAGTTGACAAACTGTCCTTTTCAGTACAGTTTGTCCTTTTCCAGAAACAGCTAAATTACAAACCGCTATTAACCAAGCCGTTGGAACTAAACAGCCAACTTAGCGTAAACCGCTAACAAGAAACTATCACCGAATAATAAACCGCTGCGATGAAACTAAGTGCGAAGTACAACCCGCTACCCAGAAACCCGTCTGATCTTACACAAACAAGTCACAAACACAGTTGTAACTTATCAAGAACGATCTAAAACGCCTTTTTGAACATAAAAGTACTAGTCTTACACTACTTTAACCACAAAACAAGATCAAACAAGGGTCTTTTCTTACCTATTTGTTCGAACCAAAAAGCACCCAAAAACCAAACACGAATCTGAATATGCACTACACGAATCTAACCATGGCTCTTGATACCAATTGTAGGATATTCAGGAATGATTAAACACAAGATTGGATGGTTGTATGGATCGAACTAGTAAGAAGCAAGAGAGAGAATGAAAGATGGAACCTTTAGAGAGATAAACCAAAAAAGAAAATGAATTGAAAGTTTTGCAAAGGTCCAACCCTCTCCACATGAGGAGAGGGGTATTTATACTTACATATTTAGCCTACTTACTTTGTCCCTAGTGGACTGTGGAGCGAGCTGACAGAGGGTAAAGACCCGACTCACTCCACAATATTAATTAACTACTTTACTACTAATATTACTTGTATTACTACGAGCTATTTAATACACGAGAGTGCTCGGGGTGACCGAGTCTTCAACTGAATATTTATATTCCTAACACTTGGTTTTATTGATTTTCTTGTTCATCACCACTTGTAAGGAACCAACCCTCATTATTTTCATTCATTTCACTACTGATATTCATGTCATTTTATGTATTTTATATGCTACATAAGTTGTTTATGCTTGATTATACTTGGTACACACTTTAAATTACTAGAAAACCCTAAAAGGACTTAACATGCAAAACAGTATTCTGATCAGGGGTAAAAATGGAATTAACTGTACTGATCAGTAGACTTTGGGCCTAAGGGAAAAATATTTAGTTGTAGATCTATGTTTTGTGGTCGTTTTCCCGGGTGGTGATTTCCGTGACGATACCCGATGATTAAGATATGATTTTTTTTGTAAAAACAGTCAAATCTGGTGTACTGTTCCCATTCGGGGCAAAAATCAAGCTTTATAGCATAACTTTTTAAATAGAAAATATGTAGTCTGATCTAGAGAAATAGGGCTATCATCTCCAATTGATTTCACCTTCATAGGATCTGTAGATTTCAAGATATGGCCTTTTTAGCAATACATAAAACTCAGTCAATATCACCATTAAGACTGACTTGTAAACAAAAATTATAAAAAGTGGTTATACTTGGATACTTTTGAGTAAACTTATTTTTATAGTAAATTAGGGACTTAGAGGAAACTAGGGATATAAAGAACATAATTTTTCGACTTACGGTTTGCCAGTTATGAATTTTTGAAAGTGGACAAGTTAAAAAAAATTTCATCAGATTTGGATTAAAAGATACGAAAAGATTAATAACTTGTATATTTGATCCTTGAGTTTTTATGTTGAACCACCAAAGATATTTTGGACCCTTAGACATAATTTGAACCTTTTGACTAAAGTTGAACCCTTAGACTTAATTTGGACCCTTAAGACTTATTTTGGACTTAAAGACAAAATATGATTAAAACTTGAAATAGGGTAAGACATATATTCCATTCTTGTAAATCATTTTAAAAGCCAAATTCAACATTGGAAATTATTTAAACATTATGTTCCAAGCATAATTGAGGTTACAACTTACATGACATATAGAGATAAATGTATCATTATTTTTAGAAGCTAAGACACGCGTATATATATTATATATATATATATATATATATATATATATATATATATATATATATATATATATATATATATATATATATATATATATATATATATATATATAGGTTGCTTGTAGGATTCTCGCGGTTATTCCTTCATTATCTCACTTGATTGTGCACTTTGTTTTCGGTGAGTTCATGGCCCCTACTTTTACTTGTTTTGTAACTGTTTTGGGGGAGAATACATGCTCGTTTATATTTAAACTTTATGCTCGTTTTACGTTTAAACTCACTGTTCGTTTTACAATTAAACACCATGCTTGTTTTACTTGTAATGTGACTTATCTTTTAAACATTATTAATTGTTTGTATGGCGACATTGTCAGAATCGATTATATGGCGACATTTTCAGATTTATTTATATGGCGACATTTTTATGGCGACATTGTCAGAATTGTTTATATGGCGACATTGTCTGAATTGTTTATATTGCGACATTGTCAGCATTGATTAGATGGCGACATTTCCACACTTATCTTTATATGGTGACATTGTCAGCATTGATTAGATGGCGACATTTCCAAACTTATCTTTATGTGGCAACATTTTCACACTTATCTTCATATAGCGACATTGTCAAACTTATCTTTGAATCTTGGTCCATATATTACTTTTTTTTTACATAAACCAAAACTTATTTGGCAGTGGGTTGTAAACACACAGGTTGCAAGTCTTGTATGGGCGGGCTTGGGACTGGGTGGATTTACAATGCCTTTGCTGGAAAAATCATTATTCAAATACATTGCATTTTGCACTAAACTCTATGAACTCACCAACCTCGTGTTGACACTTTAGCATGTATATTCAGGTATTAAGCAATTGCACGCTACTGGAGGCTTTTGCAGGGCATGGCATGGTCATAGAAGACTCTGATATATTCGGGACCATTTGAAATATTTTATGGGCTTATATTTCCGCACCATTTTTGAAATGTTGTAAACAAATCACTTTTGATTATGAAATCTACTTTAAATGGTTGAAGTAAAACCATTCTTTATACTTGTGTTGTGATACCAATTGAGTTGCACCCCAGCGATGTGTATGCTTCCGCTGAACCCGATTTCTGGGGGTGTGACATAGTTTCACCTAAGATTGCCAGTTGACTTACAATCTTCTGAAGTCTATTGAAAATAGAATCAAGAGACTCTGTGCTTGGAGCACTAAAGTTCTCATACATCTCCTTCAGAAGAGTTTTCTGTGTCTTCTTAGTTGCTTCATTGCATCCAAAACCTTGTTATAGCAGCAAACAAAGTCTTAGCATCCTTGTATTGATTAAAGGTCATCAGATGTTCATTGGGAAGTGCCATTAGTAGCATACTTCTAGCCTTCACATCATTCTTCTTTTGGTCCTTTTCTTCTCCAGTTACAGGACCTGGTATTGTTTTAGTTATGACACCTTCCACTGTTAATGCTTTAGGTACAGGTTTGAATGAATTACCATTCTCTATGATATCCCATAGAGCATAGTCTTGAATCTGAAAGTATTGTTCAATTCTGAGCCTCCACATCTCATAATCACCCTGCTTGAGAATGGGCAATTTAGCAGTAGTAGAGGTTTGAGTAGTTTCAAGATCCATCTCTTCCTGATTAGTAAAGAGTTCTTCAGTAAGTTTCTTCTAGATCAAAGTTTCAGAACCAAAGCCCTGATACCACTTGTTGATCCCAAACACAGATCAATTCCTAAAGCTTGTAAGGTTAAGTTACTTTGGATAAATCCAAAATAACTATGTTTGAAACTTTGTATATATCAAAGAGTATGCAAAATCTACTCTTCAATACTTAGAAGAATATTAACAATGAAACAGTAAAATGCAAGAACAACAATATCACCAAAACACTTCAATATTATTACATCAATAATACGAGTACTCTGTATAGTACTAGGGTTTACATCCTTGAAGCTATATCAAAACATGCTTAACGTCTTAACCTAGGATCTCCTTTTATACACCAAGGAGTCATTTACAAGATAACTACAAATCTTCTAGAATATACATATCTTTCTAACTATATAGAATATAAACTGGATAATCTCCATATATATATCTTCACACGTCTTTATCTCTTTAGTAGTACTATCTTCATTGGTAGTCTTCAGCAGTCTTAAGTTAATACACTGGTAGTACTAACTTTCCTTTTAGCAGTACTAACTGGTTAGTACTGGCAGTGTTAATCTTCAATAGTCTTAACTCTAAGCTTGACAATACTAAACATTAATCCATTAATTACCAACACGAAGTTGTTTCTGATTTTCGGCCCATCAGCCTCATCGGGTGCCAATATAAAACAATTGGTAAAATTTTAGCCAATAGACTAAGTTCTGTGATCGAGGATTGTATCAACCCTGTGCAATCAGCTTTCGCCAAAGGAAGAAATATTCTTGACGGTCCTCTTATCTTAAATGATCTCTTGGCTTGGTATCGGCAATGAAAGAAAGAGCTTATGGTTTTCAAAGTCGATTTTGAGAAAGATTTCGACTCCTTGCTTTGGGATTTTTTGGATTGAATTTTGGAAAAGCTTGGTTTTGGTTTAAAATGGTGCGCATGGATCAAAGGATGTCTTCAAAATTTCCGTTCCTCTGTCTTATTTAATGTTCTCCTACGAATGAGTTTGAGCTTTTTAGGGGTCTTAGACAAGGAGACCCTATGTCCCATTTCCTCTTCATTCTGGCAATGGAGGGTTTACATGCTCTAACGTGAAAGGCCGAGGCGTTAGGTTTATTCAAAGGAGCTTCCATCAGTCGGGATAACTTGTGTATCTCTCATCTTATGTATGTGGATGACGTTATATTTTTTGGTGATTGGTCTTGGGTTAATGCCCACAACCTCATGAGTATTCTTCGTTGTTTCTTTCTTATCTCGGGGTTAAAAATAAATGTCCACAAAAGCAACGTTTTAGGTGTTGGTGTTACTGATGAGAAGGTCTCTCATATGGCGAATATTATTGGTTGTGGGGCGGCTAAACTCCCAATGAAATATCTTGGTGTTCCGGTAGGATGTAGTATGACCAGGTGTACACATTGGAATGACATTGTTCAAAAGTTCTGTTAGCCTTGCTTTTTTATAAAGATAACGTCTTGCACGTGAATTGGACTAGATATGTAGTAAATTGCACCCGTAGGGACTACTTATGTAAGTGGGGCAAACTTATAGTGTGTTGAGCCTATAAATACCCCTCATGAATCTCCATGAGGGGTGTGGTTAAGAATTAGGTTTGTATTTCATTTGTTCCATCTTAATAAAGTTACTTTTTCCTTTCCACCCTCTCTCTACTTTCTCTCTCTAGAACAATGCATAGTTTCATCATGTTTGATCAACCTAGACCTCCCGAACCAAATAAATCTTATATTTTTTCGGTCCTACAATTGGTATAAGATCCATGGTTGTGTTATTTCATTGATTTATTGTGGTTCGAATAATCTTTTAAGCTGTTTTTACCAATATTTTTGCATCCGAAAATTTTTTTCCTACTTTTGTGGTAAACAGTTTTATAACAGTTTTTATGTATCCAAATTGGTCAAAAAAAGTCATAATCCTTCACTATCATTATCATTTATCTGTTTCTTGTGGTCATTTATGTACCTCATTTATAGGTTTATGTTGCATATCATTTTCGTGACGTTTTTTGTTCCATTCCATGAAATAGTGGTCGGAAAAATAGTCAAAAACATGGTCGAATACTGGTCAGAAAACGTAGCCGAAATTTATGGTCGGAAAAGTCGCCGGAACAGATGGTCAACAAGTCAAAACCCTTAAGTTTCGAATTTATTGTAAAGAAATTTTTGAGCAAGTCACACTGGTACAGATATTACCTTTCGTCACACCCAAAATGCGTGACTATGTGCATATAGTCACACACGTTTTTTTGGGTGTGTGTGACGAAAAGTCGCGCCACCGTAGGTATCATATGGTCACATTGTTTAGTTTGTGGCTGTTTTCATTGAAAAAGAGTGACCAAAACCCGAATATGTGTGACTAATTAGGCACAAGTTTTGTTGGATTCATCAGTATGTGTGACTATTTCCCATCCTATGGCCACATGAAAATATAATAAATGTGACGTTTGTGATGATTTAGTCACACAGCGTGTGTTGTTTTTTTCGAGTTAGTCACATACAATTTAAAAAACAGTGGCCAAAAGTGTTAATAAGTGTGACCATATGCTGTTTAAAGTGAAGAAATGTGTATTTTGTGTGACTATTGATCATCCAATGGTCACATGAATTCTTAGTTTGTGTGGCCTTTGGTAATATTTAGTCACACAAAGCATGTTTGTTTTGGGTATTTAGTCACATACAATTAAGCATAAAGTGGCCAAAAGTGTTAATAAGTGTGACCATATGCTGTTTTAAGTGAAGAAATGTGTATTTTGTGTGACTATTGATCATCCAATGGTCACATGAATTCTTAGTTTGTGTGGCCTTTGTAATATTTAGTCACACAAAGCATGTTTGTTTTGGGTATTTAGTCACATACAATTAAGCATAAAGTGGCCAAAAGTGTTAATAAGTGTGACCATATGCTGTTTTAAGTGAAGAAATGTATATTTTGTGTGACTATTGATCATCCAATGGTCACATGAATTCTTAGTTTGTGTGGCCTTTTGTAATATTTAGTCACACAAAGCATGTTTGTTTTGGGTATTTAGTCACATACAATTAAGCATAAAGTGGCCAAAAGTGTTAATAAGTGTGACCATATGTTGTTTTAAGTGAAGAAATGTGTATTTTGTGTGACTATTGATCATCCAATGGCCACATGAATTTTATGTTTGTGTGGCCTTTTGTAATATTTAGTCACACAAAGCATGTTTGTTTTGGTTATTTAGTCACATAAATTAAGCATAAAGTGGCCAAAAGTGTTGATAAGTGTGACCATATGCTGTTTAAAGTGAAAAAATTTGTATTTTGTGTGACTATTGATCATCCAATGGCCACTTGAATTTTATGTTTGTGTGGCCTTTTATAATATTTAGTCACACACAGCATGCTTGTTTTGGGTATTTAGTCACATACAATTAAGCATAAAGTGGCCAAAGTTGTTAATAAGTGTGACCATATGCTGTTTAAAGTGAAGAAATGTGTATTTTGCGTGACTATTGTTCATCCAATGGTCACATGAATTTTTAGTTTGTGTGGCCTTTGGTACTATTTAGTCACACATCGAATTAAATAAAGAGTGACCAATAATGTTGGAGCAGAGTTGCTACTGCTAGTACTAAGGTAGTCCTGCTGAAGCAGAGTTACTGCTGCTAGTACTATGCTAGTGCTGCTGGAATGAGTATATATATTTATATATAAAACAATATTAAAAACCACAAGAAATTTCAAATTGAATTAAACTCGAATGTATATAACTGGACAGAATATACAATTGTAATGTCGTACTTAATTAATCAAATATCTAAAGACTTTTGAACCTTCACTCCCTTAGCAGTTTGCCTTAAGTCGTTAGCAGATATATATTGTTTCTTCGATGGTGCCTGTGGTACACATTTAGTCACATGGTTTGTTGGTGTAACCTGTAGTAAACAAAAGACACTTCTATCAAACATTGAATTACATATGAATAATTATATATGTAGGTTGAAAAAACACATGTACGTACCACCTCTTCAAAAATAACTTGATCCTTTGGCCATGCAACGAAACAACCTTCTACATTCTTAACTATTTTTAACCCATTATTTGCTACATCCGGTACGCATGCTGCATCAACTAACGATTCATCAATCGACACTTTGTAGCAATCACTTGGGAGTGGTCGGTTATGCAGCACTTGCTTTCCATGAGACTGGTATACGGTACCCAAAGCAACAATATTTGTTTGCTTTATAATCCACAGTTTGCACTTAAGTGTCTACAAAAAAAGAATTTTTATGTATATATCAGAAATTATTTAAACAAAAGAATAACAAGAAACATGTTGAAATACATACTGTTGGCAGTGCTTGTGTTAGAGACACATCTATTTGCGATTGGGAATCTGGAGACCCGTTTCGTCGCTTCTTTTGCTTTGGCTTATTGGGTCCGACAGTTTTAGCAAGTTCCTATATGTATATATAAAACACGTTACATTATTTAAACAAAAGAGTAACAAGAAACATGTTCAAATACATACTGTTAGCAATGGTTGTGTTGGAGACGACACATTTTGTAGCGATTGGGAATCTGGAGACCCGTTTCGTCGTGACTTAAGGTTATGCTTAGGCCTGACAGTTTTAGCAGCAGGTTCCTATACGTATATATAAAACACGGTACATTAGTCGATCATGTATGTAAAATTCAAAAATCAAAGGGCGATCTTTTATTACTATACTTACCATTGTTTTCGTTACCTTTTTAGAAGTTTCAAGGCCATTGGATTTCTCCTCAATTCCCGCATCTTTAGGACTTACAACACCACTTGTCTGAGTGCCATTGGAGTCACCTGCAATATTGTCAATGGCCATTGGAGTCACCTGCAATATAAATTAAGAAATACAGTCACTCATCAGTTTATGTTCAATGCCTAGTATCATTAGCATCAGTGGTGTTAGCATTAGAAAATGAAATTGTTAACAACATAAAAAATGGCTTACAACTGAGGCTATTGGCGATGGTTCAGTTGGCAGAGTTATATTCATCCCTTTATCATTCACTGTTGCAAAATTTGAGCAAGCACTATATTTGTGTTTTCTACCTCACCGGATAATTTATTGACCTGCACATCTTTTTCGGTCATCTCGGCGGACAATTTCTTGATCAATTTATCTTTTTCTTCACGCTCGCGTCTCTCATTATCCAGTTGAGTTTGAAGTAAGGAAATTTTTTCATCGGCTTCTTGTTTTCTTCAAGGAAGGCCAAAATACTCTTTGTATGTTACTGCACCTCCCACTCCTCTGGCATAACCACCCTTTTCCTTACCAAATACAAATGTCATGGCATCAGTGCCATCATCAAAACTCGAGGTTCCTTCCATGATCTTGTCATCAGCTTCTTTCTGCACAAAAAATATAGGAAATGTTGGGATTAAAAGTCTTCTTGATGCTGTTAGAGTAACTGCTGGTATACAAGCTACTACTGCTAGTACACAGTTAATGTTGCTGCTATATAAGTATAATAATAGAATTAGCAGTCAAACTTACAAGTTCATCTCCCTTTGATTTAATATCATCATTTGGGTATTCGCCGTCTTTGTTTACCCTTCCTTTCACCCACATTACATCACGGGGGGGGGGGGGGGGGGGGGGTTCTTCATCCGCTTCAATCTCTTTATTTTGGATCAAATAAACATCAAATGCATACACATGTAAAGTTAAACCAAGATAAACGAAAATATGAGGATGCTTACACATGTACAGTTAAACCAAGATAATCGAAAATATGAGGGTATTAATGCAAATGTGCAAATTGGGCAATGTAAACAGATTCATTTCTCATACTGATCGTCTCTTAATTGGTAAAACAAACATTGTGTAATCTTACCATTTTCTCTTTGACATAAGCATATCTACCTCGTCCCATTTTATGCTGATAAATATTTTGGGAAAGCGCCATTTTACCTTTCTCAGATTTCTCCTAAAAACACAAAATCATAAGGCATTTAGATGCGGTAATGCTGCAAACTGAAAATAATAAAATGACATATACACTTAATTAAAGATGACTAATTAAAACCTTGTATGCTTCGGTGGTCGTGTATTTAACATACTCGACCCAGTCTTCTGATTTCATTATTGTATTATACAAGTCCGGGACTTCATTCAGTTTGGAAGGTGTATTTAGGTTGGGCAAAATGTAGTTGAATTTGTGCTTCCTTCTGTAATTCCTTAGCATTTTACCAAGACGAATCATTATCAATTTTCTGTATTTCACGTCAACAAAAAAAATTTCTGAAAAGATTAACACAATGTTGTTAATTAGTTGCACATAATGTAACTGCATACATAAACTTATGTAGTACTGGGTTACAAAATAGTATATATGTACCAAGATTTCATCCCATAGTTTATCTCTTGATTCTTTATTCACCTTCTTCCAGTGTAGAATCTTCACACCTATCTGCTTACGAGCCACATCTCCTAAAAAACTCACAAACACTGCTCTGTTTTCCCCTGTTACCCTACCGAATGCATCGAAGGTTACCTTGAGCTTTATTGCACCAGGTTTGTCATGCTTCGCGCGAAACTTTACTAGCCTGGTTGAGCCCCTCTTAGCTAGTATCTCAGGTGTTTGGTTGGTTACAGGCTCATCTATATCTTCTTCATCAGAAGACTTTTCGGATTCATATTCTAAGGCGTTATCATCATGTATAATATGATCAGGAGGAAGCAAAGTATGGTTATCAACAATGGGTTCTAGTTTCCATGACTCTTGAGCAACAAAGGGTAAAAGAAAATGATTATGGCTTAGCTTGGAGAGTAATGGTGAGAGAAGATTTGATTTTTGTTTTTTCTTTGTAGTCTTTTTTTAAGGAGAGAAAAGAGGCTATACACCAAGAATATGAATCGTTGTGATTCAAAAAATTTCGATCCAAAAATTTGCCTCCAAGTTGTAATTTGAAATTAACAATTGAATTATTTGAAAATTTTGCCTTTGAACCTGTTAATTAAAGCATAAACTTGAATAAATCAAAATTTTGGCTCCAAATTTTATAGAGTACTATCTTAATAATCGCAAATAATTTATCATACTGTGCAACCATCACATCAACAGTACAAACTACTACCCATTTAACAAACCAAAATACTTACATAATTACTAGTTATTGTACCCTTACTAATTACATTTACAAAACACAAATTACTAATTACCTTTTTGTTATTTGGATTCATTGTTTGCGTGCTTGTGTTTGCCAGAAGAATGTGTGTGTTGATTAGGGTTTATTTATTTTTGTGTGTGTTTACAAATGACTGGGTAAAGGGATTAATTGCTGGTTGAATATTGAATTTGTGGTTTGGTTTAACTATAGCTGACGTGGCAAGATTTGTAAAAAAAAAAAAAAAAAAAAAAAAAAAAGCTAATGGTGATGACGTGGCGGTGAAATCCGGCAATAGCCGGTAAATAGGGATGGCAACGGTTCGGGTTCGGGGCGGGTTTTAGTATACCCATAACCGAACCGGTTTATAATATACCCGTACTTGCCCCATATCCCACCGGATACCCGATTAATATTATCCATCGGTTTTTCGGGTTTCCCCGCGGGTATCAGTTATCCGTAGTTGAATATTATATGGAAAAAATTGGCGGTATTAAAATTAAGTCACTCTAAAATCCACCGACAAAACAAAAGAAAATACTCTAACCACTCCCAACAATAACTCAGCTTTAAACTTTAACACACTGCCACGTCAGCTTTAACACACTCACCCTTAATTAACTGAGCTTTAGTTATACACAAGATGTTTAACGAATGAGGCGAGATGATATGGTTGTATACGAGATGATATGGTCGTATATATACGAGATGTTTAACGAATGAGCCGAGATAATATGGTTGTATACGAGATGTTTAACGAATGAGCCGAGATGATATAGTTGTACACGAGATGTTTAACGAATGAGCCGAGATGATATGGTTGTATACGAGATGTTTAACGAATGAGCCGAGATGATATGGTTGTAGACAAGATGTTTAAAGAATGTGCCGAGATAATATGGTTGTATACGAGATGTTTAACGAATGAGCCGAAATGATATGGTTATACACGAGATGTTTAACAAATGAGCCGAGATGATATGGTTGTATACGAGATGTTTTACGAATGAGCCGAGATGATATGTTTGTACATGATCAACACACCCAACAATAACTCACGCAACCTTTCGACCCTGTTTCATCATTTCTTAAAAGAGTTTAATTTCTAGACCAACCCTGATAGCTGGATGGTTTTGAGGCAACTCACGCAACCTTTCGACCTCTGGATCAGCACGATTATGCATCTGTAGCATAATACGAGTTATCTCACCTAGCAAATTGTTAATCAATTTGTGTTCTCTTTCTTGTTCATTGCGTAATCGGGTGAGGATAGCCTTTTGCACCTCTACTAGTTAATTTGTTAGCCACGGTGTTTGTGTTAAAATTAGTGATACTTGCTAGAGAGTTTTATAAGAAGTTTTGTGAGAAAAGGAAGTGTTGTGAAAGTGGCTTTGATAGTGGAAAGCCGTTAAACTAGCCGTTGGAGGCTATTTTAAAAATCATATTGAAAGTAAAAGTAACCGTACGAGTATTATTCAAATTCAAACGTAAAGTAACAGTACAACATATTAATAACGAGCGGGATATTTAAAATTTAAAATTTCAAATTCAAATTAAACAAAAGGGCGGGATATATTTAAAATTTATCAATTCAATTCAAATTCAATTCAATTTATAAATTGAAAATAAAAGAACCTAGCTTGGGCGGGATATATTTATATCCATTTCAAATTCAAACTCATCTTAAAAAACGTGTGGATTTCTATCCTATAAGACCCTTTACAACGCATAACGCAGCGTTGCGTTAAAGGGCCAAAATCAGACATTTTATAAAAACTTTAACGTTTTCTAAAGTATCAAATACAAATACATTAAACATGAAATAGAAATACATTAAACATGAAATAGAAATACATAAAACAGGAAATAGAAAAACATTAAATGTCAAATAAAAACTACGTTAACATAAACAACGATTGATTAACATAAACAACATACGATTAACATAAACAACGAACGATTAATAAAAACTATCATCTGAATCTGGGTAACCATCTTCAGAGGATTTGGAAGGTGTGAAAAAACCAGACTCCCACCTTTGCCTACGTTCTTCATCCTCCCTGGCTTGCCGCTCCAAACGATCAGCTTCCTCTTCTCTTTCAAGTGCTTCCATTTCCAGGAGGACATGCATATCTGCTTCCTCTTGCCTAAGTTGTTCCCCAGTTAACCCAAACGGATTTGGGTCTTGGTTGGGAACTGGTTGATTTTGCACCGGTTCATTTTCAGGTTGATTATTCACCGGAAAATTTTTCGGTTGGAAAACCGAAAAGATATGCTCGGGTGGAGTATGGAATTTTTCATTTTCGCTAGGTGGGCTTGGAAACTGTTGGCCAAAATCCTTTTGGCGAGGTGGGCTTGGAAATTGTTGGCCAAAATCCTTTTGGCGAGGTGGGCTTGGAAATTGTTGCCCGAAATCTTTTCTGGAAGACA
Organism: Artemisia tridentata subsp. tridentata; assembly: GCA_021014915.2. NCBI lineage: Eukaryota > Viridiplantae > Streptophyta > Magnoliopsida > Asterales > Asteraceae > Artemisia > Artemisia tridentata. The sequence goes on from CP139501.1 coordinate 98,063,013, forward strand.
TCTTGAATTTGAGATGCTTGGATCTTGAGTATTTGAGAAGTTTGGAATGTGTTTCTGTGTGACTTGTGCTTCAGAAGCATTGGTATTTATAGGGTACAAATGCACACATTTTATTAACGTGACTTTGAATTTTAGTTGTTGGGGCTAACATGCGTTAACGCAGCGTTAATATGTTGTACTTTATCTTACGTTTGAATTTGAATTTGAATTTGAATTTGAATTTGAATTTATTAAGGCTGAGTTATTGTTGGAAGTGGCCTAAATATACCCATACTTCTCAAACACATCTCACACACAAACACATTCAGACTGCTATAGATATTAAAGCATGTATTTACATTAAACATGTACTAGAAAATATCAATTACCCTAATGAAAAAGTCAATTAGTCATTAAAGTTAGCACACAAATTACATTAAACATCATTAATATAGAAAATATCAATTACCCTAATGAAAAAGTCAATTAGTCGATCCAACACCAAACACACTTCTAGATCAACTACACTAGTCAAATCCAAACCAAACACAAACCAAATCTGATCAATATTATCCATCTGTTTACTTTTGGCGCCTCTCGATGGTCCCTCTTCCCGCCTAAAGTATTGGGAACCGTTCGTATACCTCTCTAGCCTATTTGTACAACTCGACATGGAAAACCATTCATAATCAACCGTACCATATACAAATCCTTTGATATTTTCATTAGAAAATAAATTTCAAATTTCAATGGCTGACTCCTCTTCAACTCCTTCTTCCAACAAAAAAAAATGCCCAAGGGATGATTCTCCTCCACCAATGCCTGAAAAATATAAAAAATTTGGCATATCCCAACATATTTGGGAGAAATGTAGTGAAGGCCAGTATGGTGTTGAAAACGCATTGTTAGAAATTCACAACAAGCGTATAAAGATGTATGAAGAAAGGAACAAGAAAGATTTAGAGGTCATTGAGGAGCATCAGAAGAAAATTGAGGAGAGGAACAAAAAAATAGAAGAAGAAAGGGAGAAAATAGTTGATGTTTACAGAAGTATTGAAGCTAGTAAATATGTGTCTTAATGTATCCTTTCTTTATATATTTTTCCTATGTAAATGTAAACTTATTTTGACTTGGTTTAGTATATGAATGCAGTTATTATTACAAGTTTATGATATTTGAATGCAGTTATTATTATTGTACTGCTAGGTAAACAATTGTACTGCTAGCGAAACGTTGTACTGCTGGGTATCCTTTTAGCAGTGGTTGGGAGTGCAGGGTAGTTTGTATCACTTTTTACTTAAAGGGTATAAAACCCCAATTGCTTCACACAATCACATTCACGCACACATTACTCTCTCTCTTCCACTCCCTAATCGAATTTTAATCGTCAAATTGCAAAACCCCCAAATCAAATCATAATGTCGAACCTAACTTTTACCGAACCTCATAATAATGTTGCCTTTTTAGAAAAATCCAATGAGTCTGTAGATTTTACTGAGATCATTGATTTCCTTAATGCAAGCTATATTAAGTTTACATTAACAGTAAAATCTACTATATATACTTCCAACATTATCCAGTTTTGGTCGTCTGCTAAGGTCAAAACTATTAATAGGGAAGCACAAATCCATGCCCTTGTAGATGGGCAGATGATTATCATTACAGAGGCGTCTATTCGAAGAGATCTTCTCCTAGATGATGCTAACGGAGTTGAGAATCTTCCAAATACTACAATCTTTGAAAAACTTGCACTGATGGGCTATGAGAGATATACAGGTGCTTTAAAGTTCCAAAAAGGTAATTTTTCTCCTCAGTGGAAATTCTTAATTCATACTGTCTTAGTGTGTCTAAGTCCAAAGACCACTGCATGGAATGGATTTAGCAGTAATTTAGCTTCTGCTATAATTTGTTTGGCTGAAAATACTCAAAGATTTAATTTCTCAAAATTAATTTTTGATAATATGTTTAAGAACTTGGATAGTTCTTCGGCTAAATATTTTCTATATCCAAGGTTTTTGCAACTCTTTTTGGACAACCAATTTAAAAAAAAGAAAAGTCACAAAAATGTTTCTCCCACTCCCTGCCTTACCAAAAAGGTTTTTGCTAATATGAGGAGGGTTGGAAAAGATTTTTCAGGGAGAGTGACACCTTTGTTTCCAACAATGTTGGCACTAGCCCAAACCCAAATGGGTGAAGGTTCAGCAATCCCAGCTGGTACCCATCACACACCCACAGAACAACAACAACAGACCTATAAACGTAGGACTAACACCAAGAAAACTGAGCTACCTCAAGCTAGTGGTTCTATACCAACTGTTGCAGATAAGGATGTCATTGGGGGGGGGGGGGAGTGACATGTTGGCAAGGGCTGCCACTACTGTGTCTAGCTTAGCAGCAGCACAGGACAGTGGTAACATCATTAAGACCCGAACCAAGACAACTTCTAATGAAGAAAGTTCCTCTGGAACTAATTCGGGTGAAGGTCCCAGTCACATGGAAACAATGGGGGGTTCGGATGTTCATCCTAGGGGTGAGACTGAACTTAACTTTTCCAGTGATCCACCTCTCGGGCTAGGTAACACAAGCCAAAGTGGTGAGGATAGTCTGCAACTTTTGAATGAATTGAAGGATACCTGTGCCAAGCTGTCTGCACAAATTGGTGATCTGCGAGCAATAGCTTCTTCCCAAGATGGAGTCATCAAAGCTCAAGGTGGGGAGATAAAGGCTTTGAAGAGAAGGGTTAGGTATTTAGAAGGAGTCAAAGGATCAAGAATTCCCAAACAAAAGGTTAAATCTTCTGAAGCTTCTAAGGATGCTCCCAAACAGGGGGGAATGAAGGCAAAGTTTCAGGGGAGGATAAAGAGGGTGAAAGTATTTGTGAAGAGAGTGATCCAATGGAATTTCTAGTTGCTGATAACCAAGGGAATGAAGCGGTGATGGATAGGCGTTTGGGCAAGGTTACAACTGTTGATAGTGAGCCAGTTATTCCTGCTATTGATAAGGTTAGTTCTCTATACTGAGACTGAAGTTAGTATTGCTGCTATTGATGTTAGTGCTACTGAGACTAAATTTATTCCTGCTATTGATAAGGTTACTGCTACTCAAGGTGATGATGATATGACTATGGCTCAAATATTAACAAAGATGAGGAGTGCAAAACCTAAGGCAAAAGGAGTTGTCATTAAAGAGCCAGTATCAGTACCAAAAACACCATCAACAACTATTTCACCATCAGAAAAAGGCAAAGGTTTGTTGATTGATGAACCAAAGAACAAATTTAAGTTTCAGTCACCTAGTCAACAACAACAACAACCAATGATTACAGATGAAGAACTGACAAGACAAGTGGCTCAAGAAGTTGCTCAAGAAGCTGCTCAGATTCTTTCAGACAAGGAGTATGCAGAAAAATTACAAGCGCAAAAAAATGCAGAGTTAATAGCTTCATGGTTTGAGGAAAGGGCTCAGGTTGAAGCTGATTGTGAGCTTGCTAAAATAGTACATAAAGAAGAGCAAGATAAGTACTCAGTAGATGAAAAAGCCAGGATGCAGAAAGAAAAATTTGATGCAAAAAAGAAGTTGTATGCAGAACAAAGATATGCAGCTAAGAAGAACAAGCCACCCACTCAAAAACAAAGAAGAGATCTCATGTGCAGGTATTTTTTTATTTATTTTTTGTTGCAAAGGTAAATTTATATTAATATCAACAACACCCAATATGTACATCATAAACATCTACTCATGCGCATATATTTGAAGAATGTGGCTAGTTGGAAACTAAAGGATTTGAAATTCTTGGATGACAAAAGCATTGAAGAATTGTATGCAATTGCCAAGAGAAACAATGAACTCTTCTTGAATGACAGTTCAAAGAGAGCAGGTGAACAATTGGAAATAGAAAGAAGTAAAAAGAGAAAACAAGAACAAACTGAGCAAGTTGTTGCTAAAGAACAAATGCAAGCTCACACTGAACTTACAGTTGACTCTGTAGGAGAAGCCATGGATGCACAACCTTTAACTGTCAAACATCCCATTGTTGATTATAAGTCTGGATCTCATGGGGAAACAATTTATTACGATATTAAGAGGCATGATGGTTCTTCTAGAAGGTTTGTAAGCTTTCTTCACATGGTTCATGATTTTGATAGACGAGATATGATAGCTCTATGGAAATTACTCAAACAAAGATTTGGTAATAAGACACCAGAACAAGCTTATGATGAACTCAAATAAGTACATTTTATTACTATCATTTATCCTATTAATTTGACTTGTTTTACTATATTATGTATGAGGATTGATACTTAATCGTTTACTTTTGTAATTCTCAGGTAAAAACAAGCATTTGGTGAAACTTGGCGATTTTGGACTAATAATGGAGCAAAACGTGCATATAGTGAAGAGTCTACTGAAATGAAGAAGATCAAGACTAATCTGCTCCAGATGCGCCGCATCTCACTATCAACATGCGCCGCATCTCTATCAAGATATCACCAGATACGATCCAAGATACAAGCGGACATGCGCCGCATCTAATCATGGAGTTACGCCGCATCTTCTGGCGGTGTATGAATATTCCTGAATATTATAATCTTGGACCCCACGCGAAGTTAAGTACATGCGCCGCATCTACTTAAGTAGATGCGCCGCATCTTCCCTCAGACACAAACTATAAATACCCCGTAGACCAGACGCATTAAAGAGATTCGGAGGTTCGAAAACCTAAAGACCGAACAGAAGAGAAGGACGAATTCAGTCAAGAGGCAGCACAAGACACACCCAAATCGAAGATACAAGAGCTGTAAGAAGGTGCTGCATGTATTTAATTCATTAAGTAGTTTTGTTTTATTGTTTTAGCAAACTTTAATTCATCAGGATTGGTGGCTTGTGTAATGTGACAACGGAAAGATTGCACTCCCTTTAATACTTGCTTTCCCATCAATTAAAGTTTATATGTTGATGTCTTTGGTTACTACTTATTAGTGCATTGACCACCTCTGTGTTTATTAGTGGCTTGCGGGCACCCGACTGCGGGACAAGGTGTGGCTCCCACGGTTGTTTCTAAATTGATCACTTAGGAATAACTTTTAGACATAAGTCGTCATTAAGGGTTTACTCGCCGATAAGAATAGGACCAACGAGAAAGGGTTAATTACATACACTTCATATAAAGCTATCAATAAAACAAGTGACAATCTACTTAATCATAAGGACAGCCCTCTTATTGTCTCTAGTATCTATCTGTGTACGTGTGTGCTACTTGCTGATTCGTGCCTATTTGTTTATTTTATTATTTAATTGCAAACAAAACTGTGCCAGTCTCTCAGGCTGAAACCCCCTTGCGTTAGGATATTAAAATACTGATTAGATTAACGAGATTATACGTTCCACTCTTAGTGATCGACACTCTACTTACCATTATCTTCATACTGACCGGGTACACTGCTCGTTAAGTGTGTGTGTTATTGATAAGTCGGCTAAATATAAATTTAAAACTTGAGTAGGCATTAAAACTGCTAAACCGCAACGACACATCACGCGCATCAAGTTTTTGGCGCCGTTGCCGGGGAGTGAATTGTTATTATCTGTTAATTTGATTAGTATTTTAATTAGGTTATTTTTCTTTTTATTAGATTAAATTGCATCATTGTACTATTTTGCATATTTGTTGTATTGTGTGTTATTTGTTTGCTTTTGTTTTTATTTTTGTGTGTTTTATTTTTGTTTCGTGTGTTTTATTTTTTGTTTTTATTTTTCGTATTTTTCTGTTCTGCTATCGTTGTACTGTGCTAAATCAAACGATACGGCGCATCTGATCTCTCAGATACGGCGTATTGCGTTTAATTTTTTTTTTTAATACAACGCGTTTAATTAATTCGATACGACGCATCTTTTCCCCAAGATACGGCGTATCTGTTTTTAACAAGAAAATTTTTCTAAGCGATAAAGTAATACGACGCATCTGCTTTTGTAGATACGGCGTATCTGTTTTGATAAAAATTTTTTCTAAACGTTAACGCCATACGACGCATCTGCTTTCGCAGATACGGCGTATCTATTATTTTAATTAAAAACAGTTTGCGAATTATTAAACAAATACGGCGTATCGATCTCTGTCGATACGGCGCATCTTAATGAATCAAAAATCTTTTATTTTTTTAAAACGTAACGAAAATACGGCGCATTAACTTTTGTTAATACGACGAATATAATTTGATAAATATAGTTGATTTTTGATATTTACCTTGATCGGTCAGCTACTCTCGTGTGCAAGTTGTTTATTTTCAGGATAAATGATGACTCGAGCATCACCAAGAAAGATTACATTCTGAACCAAACCAAGAGAGGTTAGCTGGAGTTACCGAACATAAGACGACACGAGTGGAGGATAACTCAGTACTGGTAACATTGAACTTCTTTAATTCTTGAAATAGAATCCCAGGTAAACTCTACGATAATTCAACTGCCCAAAGGAAATTTCTCTACACTATGATCTCAGTTTTATTATCCTTATTATACGTCTGATTCAATTCGTAATCTTAATTTTATATGCTCAAAAACGATATTTGTTCCTGACCTCGGAATAAATCCTTATCCACTAAACAATAAGATTACGATTATTAATGAAACGTTTATGCCTATTACTCTTATTTTGAATTCATCTATATGGTGTGCCGTTTTTACCCAAATTTGATGTATAAGGAACTGTGTTGCGGAGGCCAAGGTACGTTCTTCATTTAAATTTCGTTAACTAACATAGAGATACGGCGGATCTAAATATCCGAAGCGCCGTATCCCTGACCAACTAGGACTTATTGACTAGTCAACGGAATTAACTAGATACGGCGCATCCCAATTTTCTGATACGGCGCATCGTGTCGCCTTATAAATACGACGGGAATACGCCGCATAAATACACGCAGTTAAGAACACGCACTAAAATTATACTCAAAATCCGATCATCTTTCTTCAATCCGCCTTTAATCCGAGCATTAAAACGTTCTCCTAATCACAAATACTAAGGTAATTGTTACATTTCGATTTAATTTTGATTAATACGAAAATTAGGGTTTATAGGGTTGAATCGATTCGCGCTTAAACGATATAGGGATATGATTAGAACTTGGAATTAATTATTTCCCCTAAGTTAATTTTAGATTTGGACATCGAATTTGGCACTAATTGAATCGACCGAAAATTTAGGTTTTGGGTTTGATTTTGAATATTTAGCGGGAAGGTAAATTAGCTGTGGTTGATTGAGATATTTGAACTGATATAAGGAGAATATTATACTGTGATATTTAGTGGAAGTTTACGTCACGGATACGGATTCTTGAAAAACGTGCCTAACCCTTTATTTTATGCTGATATGCTTTTAGATGCGGCGCATCTAGGTTGATTAATGCGGCGTAACGACCTATTTCAAAATTGCTAAAATTTTAGATACGCCGTATTGATTAATCTAGATACGACGCATCTCAATACGCCGTATCTGTTGTCTTGCACTGCATCTCTTATACTTAATATAGATACGCCGCATTGATTTAATCAAATGCGCCGTATCTACCTTACTTGCAGACTGTTTACTGACTTTGAATGTTTATTTCAGATGACACTACCAGATATCGCACAAAGGCACCAATGGTTACGATTCGAGAACATGGGACTTACTGATGGCACTCTAGAGGATTATTTGCATAGGCTTGACTCAGTTTACTTCAAGAAAATATTTAGAGTCCAGGTTCTGAATTTTGACGATGTGGGATTGATCGGTGGTGGACATGCAGCTGCGAGCTTACAGCGTCGTATGGAGATGGTTGTTGTTGGAGGTGATGATGAGGTGGAGTTCAGGTCTAGTGCTTGGGAGCGACTGTTTAGGGTTGACGAGCCTCTGATTAGGGAGCTCATGCTGGAGTTCTTTAGCACTATTCATTACAGAGAGACGGATGTGGAGATTGATACAGCTGACACTCTGGTGTTCAGGTTAGGAGGTGTGCACAGGCAGATGTCGATGAGGCAGTTTATTTTAGCCTTGGGTCTACACACTGAGGAGGAGCTTGGATCTGCTGGGTTTGCCAGGTACTGGGCTGAGAGTTTACGGGTTGTCCCTGACAGAGGGGTATTCAGTGATTACTGGTTCAGGATTTCTTCGGGGGGCGACATCACTACTTTCACCCCCTCATATACTTTGATCAGGGAGCCGATGAGGAGGCTGTGTCACAGGCTGATTGCACTTACTATTGCTGGGAGGGGTCAGTCACCTGAAAAGGTGACCACTCTGGACCTCTTCCTACTTAGGAGCATGGATGAGGGGATGCCGGTGAACATCCCCCACTTTTTGGCACACTACCTCCACCGATCAGCTGCTGGGAGAGATCGGAGGAGCCACATGACTGGCGGGCATTTTGTTTCGAGGCTGGCCCGCCATTTTGGAGTTATTGGAGCAGAGATTCCAGCGGGGCTGGAGGTTGTGGTGGCTCGTCTCCCAGTTATTGATAGGGACTATTTGGTTAGACTGGCGATCTGCCAGGTGGCTGCTGGGGGCCACTTTTGGGCAGCATTAGGGCCCGCCAGAGCTGCAGGGGCGGAGGCGGAGCAGGGAGGACCTCAGGATCCTCCGGCTGCTGCTCCTGCCGACGAGGAGGTGCCACAGGCACCAGTACCCCCACGCACCGTGATTCAGAGACTCGACGTAGTCGAGGGAGAGGTGATGGTACTGAGGAGAGACTTAGAGTGGGTAGTCAGGAGTGTGAGCAGACTATTAGAGCATCAGGGTATCACCCACACCCGTCCTGATGGTACTGAGATCACGGGAGTAGCACGTACGTACGAGCGCAGAGTCCGCCAGAGGACTGATGGAGCCAGCACTTCTGGGACCCATCCGGACGACACCGCTCACCCATGATCTTACCCTTTTGTTTTACTGATATTGTTCCACACATTATTATTATTTTTTTTTGGATTGTACTTATCGTTATTCTTATGCTTATGTTTAATGTTTCAGTTTATATTTCTTGTTATGTTTGACGAAGACTGGCATTAAGTTCAGCACGAGAGTACGAGAGGACGTATGAGATTAGACCGTGGAACAAGTCATTTTTGCAACAGACTGTTAACGTCTGTTTGGTTACTACATGCGCCGTATCTGCTTAAACAGATGCGACGCATCCTATCCTTTATTTCATTTTCATTTTAATTTTCGACTTTAAAACTATTTATCAGTTTATTTTAATGCGGCGCATCCCTGGTTAAGGATGCGGCGCATCTTTATTCTGATCCGTATTTATTCCAGGCTCGATACGGCGTATCTTCTTCAATAAGATACGGCGCATCGACTGACCTGATGATTTTCAGTTTTAATTTTTAAGTTTTATTTTACCTAACTACTAATGTATTATGCAAGTTGAACCTTTCTTATCTTAGGTGTGTTTTAAAGTGTTGGTGGTATTATAGTTTCCTGGATTTCCTGTGGATAAATCAAGTATGAAGCTTTAACGTTCTAATCCACAAGAAGTTGATTTTTGCTCCTACACTAATGGAGGATCATACCGAGCAAATCTCAGGGGAGTTTTTCCGTTCTAATTCTTTTTATTTCCAGTTTTTAACCTTTTATACAAACAACGAGGACGTTGTTTAACTTAAGTGGGGGGATAGGAGAATTAGAACACTTAACAATTACTTGTCCTAAACTTTTTCAAAAATTATGCTTAAAATGTGCTTAATATATCAAACTTAAAAATTTTTTAGCATGTTTTTGTTTAAGATCTAAGTTGCATAACTGCACACATGACGTTATTTTCAAAAATTGTGATTTTTCCAAAATTCACAAATCTATGAGTGTGCCGGTGACTTGTAAACTTTAGAACTTGGCTTGTATACTATTCGAGACCACCATAATGAGTATTATTTATTTAATTGGAATGACTTGTCTAAATTGGTAAAATTCTAGGATTACACCAAATAGCCTTTATATGTTATGTGTTATTAACTAGCTACACTGGTTAGTTAACCCCCGTATAAACCCTTTTGTTACTCTCATTTTAAGAGTAAGATACCCCTAGAAAAACACTCAGAGCCATTCCTTTCGTTTCTTACACCTATGTTTAAAATGTTTCGTTACACCTTAAACCTTAGCCTACCCTGTAGATTAGAATCCGTGGTTGGTTAATTGCTATAGGCAGAGTGTGTTTCCTTACATTACCTGTGTTCGCGTGCGTAATTCATTATATATGGTTAGGTCGGGAAATTGCACAATGCAATTGGAGTGAAAGTAAATATTGTATATTTTAGAGTTTATTTTTCGTGTGTTTACTACTTTCACTATTAGCGTTATTTCTGAAAGTATGAAAAGTATGAATAAAAATTATCCGGAAAGAAAGTTGTAGTGATGTGGTGAAATTTTACACATCTATGTTTATGTTACTAAAAAAAAAAAAAAAAAAAAAAAAAAAAAAAAAAAAAAAAAAAAAAAAAAAAGAAAAGAAAAAGAAAGAAAGAAAGAGTTGGATGTTTATTTTAAGCCAACGATGTAGAGTTATGTAAGTGGTCGATATCACCACTATTTGTTGTATTATATCTATGGATTGAATAGGAATTGGCAGTTATGGGAATGCCAATTAAGGTTTATTCTTTGATTAAGATTTTGTTGAGTATAATTCGTGTCTACCTAAAGCGTGTGTTTCAAGTGTTAAAGCGTGAGTTATTCAATGATATGAGTCTTATTCATGGGATGGTTGGGATAGTGATTAACCACACTTAGGATTTTAATTTATTTGTTTTGTTTATTTTTATTTTTATTTTTACACCAATTTATATCCCAAATGTTATCCATACCCTGTATTGTTCTTTATCCAACCGAACCTTTGATTTATTGAGATTAGGGATTTGAGCAATCTTAAGTATCGTAGTCGTGGATTCGGCTATGTATTTATGATTTTGTCGCCCTTTTTGATATATTATTATTGGTGAAGTTTGGACCTATCTTTAGCCTATTCGAGTTAAGGATTTGAGCAATTGCAAGTATCGTGTTCGTGGATTCGATCATGTATTTGTGATTTTGTCGCCTTTTCTGGAATTTGAGATCGATAGTGAAATAAGAATAATTAACCCTTAAGCCTAAAAACCCTTTTTACCGCTTTAGACTTGTTATTCCTTAGCTTTAGTGGTGGAGATGTGTATACTTGCCAAGCTTATGATAGATATTTCGTCGCGACTGGACAGTTAAACGATTAGATTTGCTTTTATCGACTTATTTTATTTTACTTCTAATTCGTTAAGTGTTTAGTTGTGTGATTACGAAATAAACGAATACATGCTTAAATATAAAAATAAATCCTAACATCTTTTAGGATACATTTTCATGAGATTTAATCTAAGGTTTACTTGGGGACAAGTAAAGTTCAAGTGGGGGGATATTTGATGAACTCAAATAAGTACATTTTATTACTATCATTTATCCTATTAATTTGACTTGTTTTACTATATTATGTATGAGGATTGATACTTAATCGTTTACTTTTGTAATTCTCAGGTAAAAACAAGCATTTGGTGAAACTTGGCGATTTTGGACTAATAATGGAGCAAAACGTGCATATAGTGAAGAGTCTACTGAAATGAAGAAGATCAAGACTAATCTGCTCCAGATGCGCCGCATCTCACTATCAACATGCGCCGCATCTCTATCAAGATATCACCAGATACGATCCAAGATACAAGCGGACATGCGCCGCATCTAATCATGGAGTTACGCCGCATCTTCTGGCGGTGTACGAATATTCCTGAATATTATAATCTTGGACCCCACGCGAAGTTAAGTACATGCGCCGCATCTACTTAAGTAGATGCGCCGCATCTTCCCTCAGACACAAACTATAAATACCCCGTAGACCAGACGCATTAAAGAGATTCGGAGGTTCGAAAACCTAAAGACCGAACAGAAGAGAAGGACGAATTCAGTCAAGAGGCAGCACAAGACACACCCAAATCGAAGATACAAGAGCTGTAAGAAGGTGCTGCATGTATTTAATTCATTAAGTAGTTTTGTTTTATTGTTTTAGCAAACTTTAATTCATCAGGATTGGTGGCTTGTGTAATGTGACAACGGAAAGATTGCACTCCCTTTAATACTTGCTTTCCCATCAATTAAAGTTTATATGTTGATGTCTTTGGTTACTACTTATTAGTGCATTGACCACCTCTGTGTTTATTAGTGGCTTGCGGGCACCCGACTGCGGGACAAGGTGTGGCTCCCACGGTTGTTTCTAAATTGATCACTTAGGAATAACTTTTAGACATAAGTCGTCATTAAGGGTTTACTCGCCGATAAGAATAGGACCAACGAGAAAGGGTTAATTACATACACTTCATATAAAGCTATCAATAAAACAAGTGACAATCTACTTAATCATAAGGACAGCCCTCTTATTGTCTCTAGTATCTATCTGTGTACGTGTGTGCTACTTGCTGATTCGTGCCTATTTGTTTATTTTATTATTTAATTGCAAACAAAACTGTGCCAGTCTCTCAGGCTGAAACCCCCTTGCGTTAGGATATTAAAATACTGATTAGATTAACGAGATTATACGTTCCACTCTTAGTGATCGACACTCTACTTACCATTATCTTCATACTGACCGGGTACACTGCTCGTTAAGTGTGTGTGTTATTGATAAGTCGGCTAAATATAAATTTAAAACTTGAGTAGGCATTAAAACTGCTAAACCGCAACGACACATCACGCGCATCAAGACACCAGAACAAGCTTGTGATAGAGAAGTCTGGAATTATTTGAAGGTAATGTTTGAACCAAATCATGAAGATGAATGTTGGAGAAGACAAACGCACAATACTGTTAAAGAATGGAAAAATTTTCAACAATGTGGAGTACATGCTTTAACTGTGAATGAGTTGGTGATCTACATGCTTGTAGAAAAGGATTACCCTTTAAAGTTTCACAAAGACATTCTACATCAGATGTTGCGTGGGAAGAAAATACTCAAGCTTCAGCTTAATTATGATGACATGGCATATGAACTGCTCAAGAAGATGGAAGAGTATCTAGGACCCAAGGACAAGAAATAGAATGTATAGTTATTACTACTAGAATGTATAGTTTGACTTAAACATGTATAGTTATTACTGCTTATGAGATAAACATGTGTAGTTATTACTGCTAGAATGTATAGTTATTAATGTTAGAATGTATAGTCTGACAAAATATGCTTACATAAATGCTTACAATGGAGCCAAAACATTGATATTTTTAAATTTTTGACTATTGCATAAGTTATCAGAAATGTGTGACCATATGTATCGAATTGTGACTACACTTAAATAATGTGTGACAAAATTTGACTATTGCCTATAGTCACATGATTGTGCTACAATTAAATGTAACCATACACATTAGGAATTGGCAGGCAAACACACACTTAACTTTAGACACACATATTAACTTACGTGACTATTTGTATCGAATTTTGGTCACACTTAATCATGTATGCCTATGGTTTAGTGTGACCATATATGACATTTGGTCACACATCTCAAGTGTGTGACATATATTTGTCACTTTTAAATGCATATCATGACTATGCTTCAAACTTACTTTTCAGTTGTCACACATTTCAAATTCATATGTGTCTAAATTTTCAACAAAAACTAGCAGTCACGCTTAAATAATGTGTGACAAACTTGAGCATATGATTTAGCCACATACACAATTACTTCGTGTGACCATATATGGATTTTGGTCACACTTTTCAATTGCGTGACATATATTTGTCACATATGTATATATATAGTGTGACTAATGTTTCAACCTTGTTTGTATCCGTCAAACGTCCCAAATTATAAGTGACTAAAAAATCAAAATTTTTTTTACCAGATACGTATAGTCACAAAAATATTCAAATGTGTGGCTGTAGCCTCGGATGTAATTCCGAAATGGTCACACAAGTCGGATCAAGTGTGGCTGTTTATTTTATTCTGGTACATTTAGTCACATAAAAAGGCGACTGTGTGGCTGTTCGAAAAACAGCATGTGTGACTAAATCCCATTTTTGTACTAGTGTCACAAACCCTAAACTTTCGAGCAAACTTTCAAGCAAATTTCAGGAAAACATTCGGGCAAACTTTCGGGCAAACTTTCGAGCAAACTTTCGAGCAACCTTTCGAGCAAACTTTCGAGCAAACTTTCGAGCAAACTTTCGAGTAAGTCTTGACATATTTTCGAGTATGTTGCTCGAAAAGTGACCAAAAAGAAAAAGAAAGATGAAGAAGGACCAAGACCACAACCATAATACCGACCCATTGAACCTCAGTCTTATTTTAACCATCATTGGTCCAAGATAAGAAATGAAAAAGAAAAGCAATCAGACTAGAAGATGAAAACCACATCCATACCAACATTAAATCTAAAACGAACATCAACTAATCATATCCTAGACACAACCAAGGACCCTCAGCATCTCTCCCCAACACTCATCCAACTCATTCGAGACTCAAACAAAACCGAACTAAATGCAAAATGATGTCAGATGGTTCAACTTTACTTCTTATCTTTTAAAGATTTTTTTTAGTTAAACTGTAATCATCATAGATCTGTGTGAAGATACACTTTTGTTAAATATACGAAACATCTTTAAGAAGAGAAAATGAACAAAAGTGTCCATATTCCTTCTTTGTTTCAATGTACAAAGCGAAAAAAAACTGGTACCTACCCGAGACCATTTTGGTAATGATCTTGAAGTCATATCTCTTTTGGTCCGATTGGAGCAGTGAGAAACCAACAAGTGTTTGGTCTTGAGGATTGAATATGATGGTGATGAGATCGTTTATGTTTGATGAGATCAATTATGAGAAATGATATTGATCAGATGATAACTGATGAGATGAGAGATCGATGAGTTTGATGGGTTATGACTGAGTTGGAGAGTGAGGATAGGTGTGGTAGGCGCTTTACAAGAGGCATGTGTTTTAGGGTTTGAGTGAAATGAACCGTGTATTTAGGTTATAGAGCGTTTCTAACCTTTGCTTTGGTGTTGGATCAGGTTTTATCTTCTGATGGGCTGGACACGTATAAGTAAAGTTGTGGGCTAGGATTAAATGGATTGGACTATGATATTTTGGGCTGAAATGCTAGTAATTGCAAAACGTGGGCTGAGTTTGTATTTCAAAATTATTTATACATAGGCTGCCAAATTGTTATTCAAATTTATTTGGATACAAATGTTTTTTTAATTATTCGGTATAATGAGTGGTATTTTGGATAAAAATTTCACGGGGATACATATTTCATGGCTAGAATTATTAATTTTAACAACATGACAACGTGTTTTTGTACGGTATCATTGATTTGAAGTTGAAGTGACATTTCACGGGCGTACTTATTTATCTTTGAGATATGTTGTTGGTCTCAAGATAACTTGTCTGGGCATTTTTTCATAGTTATTAAGACTTAACAATCTAGTTATAACTGATGCGAGGAGTTACATTGTAGTGCTCATAGTGTATAACTATCCCTTTAAGGAGTTACGTTATATTACTCAGTGTTACACGAAGTTGTGGATTGTTCAAGAGGCGAATTAGTACAAGCATTAAGTCACAAAATTGGGGTGTTTACTTCTTTTTCAAGTTAATCATATCGGGTTATCTCCATATGTGGTCGTTACTATAAGCTGGTGAATTAAAAGGAGGTTTGATTAAAGTTTGATTTGAGAGAATTGTATTGAGAGTATTTTTTTTGACATATTCTCACGGAATTATGCTTAAACAAGATATGGATTTAATATTGCATCAAGTAAAAGGTAACTCTACGGCATGTACACAACAGAATAATGATTTCGATAACTCGCAACCATCAGGAGGGAGAAGTACATGAAGGAAAAAGTAGTGTTTCGTCTTCAGTGATTAATTGATTGAGGAAACTGTGCTTAATACCGAAGAGGTACCAAGAATGTGTAAATCGGGGCTTATTACCAACTTGGATGCAATACTATGTGAGTTATGTTGTTATGTTGCTCCCTGAACGATTACCATGGTGCTACACTCTAGAGTCTACTTTATCCGCTGTGTGTTTGAAAACTAAAGAGTTTGATGAAAGGGAGAGTTGTCAGTTCAGGAGGAAGCAAATTAAAGAAAAAGGCTCACTAGTTAGGAGGGAGTAATAACCTAACTAGACCATTACAGTTGAAGTTCAGAGCTACAAGGATTAGTGCCATCAGGGCCAAAGATCAAATTCCGAGATCATCGGAAGAGAGAACTTCAAGTTTACCTCAGTATCTAGACTACAGAGACTCTGCACTTCAACAGCATCAACATTGTCTATTATTATTGCAATTTACTTTGTTTATGTATTTATTGGATCAAAAAGTGTAGATTGGTAGGGACACCTCAACCATGTGTGTTGGGTCAAAAATATTTGAAGATACAAAACATAGAGAATGAAACATGAAGGACTTAAAGTGACAAGAAGGGAAACTACAAAAAGATGGAGCTTTAATCATCATAACTAGCAGGACTAAGTTTCCTTCTAGCAGCATTAACTACTTAGAGTATTTTTTTTCTTGAAGTCTATCAGCAGTCTTAATGTAATCTAGCAGTCTAAACTTCCATAAGCAACTTTAATCATCATTACTAGCAGGAGTAATGACTTAGAGCATTTCCTGTGTAAACCATGAGCAGTTGTAATTACATGAGCAACAATATCTCTAAAACCCAACAATCCTCCCCTAAACTTGATATTTTCTTTAAAATCATCGAGTTTCAATCAAAGCTTGAAGCTTCACTAGGTGGATGCTTCCAAACACTTATTACCTCATTTTCTTGTAATCAACCCCATAAAGTTGTTTCTCCATTTTCTTGAGAAGCTGATATACCATTTCACTCCAATATTCAACTTGAAGTTTGATAGAACCATTGAGCATCATGTCAAGTGTATGCTTTTCTAAAGGATAGTCTTTTTCCACTAACATATAGAGTTGAAGTCCTCTCATCATCACAGTATGAACTCCAAATGATTGAAAAAGCTTCCAAAATAGAACTCTATTGGAGTATTGATCATGCCAAACTCTATCTTAATGATAAGTTTCAAACATAATCTTCAAGTCTCCCCAAAGAACTCTATCCAAAATATTTTTTGGTCTAGAATTTCCATACTTGTGTTTGACTAATGCCCATAAGGTCTCCAAATCTTCTCTGTCAAAATTTCTGAGCATTTGGGGAAAAGTTACAAACCTTTGAGACTGTCCACCAACTCTGATTATCTCCCATCAAGCATTCTATCCATGATAACTAGTTTTCCAATCAATGATAGGGACTTTAGTCTTCAAAGGAACAACATCAACAAATTCATCATCATGTTCTGCAATTTCAATCAATTGTTGTAGATCAGTTGTTTCTTTTGCACCACTTTCTTGAAGTTGCTCTGTTTGCTCTTGTGTTTGCTCAGTTTGCTCATGTGTTTTCTGCTTCTTACTGCCTTCAACTCCTAATTCTTCTCCAGCTCTCTTAGAAACCCCTGCCACTTCATCTTCATTCATGGCAATAAAAGTATTAACCCTTCTGAAAACAATATCAAACTCCTTTTTAATGCTGTTATAGCTCATCCCTTTAAATTGAGCTTGTTTCCATCCATCCATATTTTTCAGATAGGTTATCATGATCTATTTTTGTTGTGCCATGGTAGGTGGTTTATTCCTCTTTGCTTCCGATCTTTTCTTGGCAAAGAACTTCTTCTATTCTGCTAAAAACTTCATGAACAATTTAGACTTCTCCTCTAAAGATAGCTCCTCTTGCTCTTCTTGCCACATCCTTTGAGCTACCATGTGATCAGCCTCACATTTAGCTTGGATGTCATCCCATGAGTTGATCTCTACAAGAGTAGCTTGTTCTTCTTCTTGAACTTTTTGGAGTCTTAGTCTTTCTTCTTCTTCTTCTTGCTGAAGCTTTCTAGCAAACTCTACATCTTGTAACTCTTGGTTCTTCCTTGATAAAGGTTTCACCACAGGCTCTTCGATCATAATAGCTTTACCTTTGCCCTGTGGTGGTAGTTGTGATTGTTTTGTTTGTGTTGTTGTTGCAGATGGTTCTTTGATAGTCGCACCTTTAGCTTTATGTCTTGAACTTTCCTTGATTTGTGGAGGAATCTTCTTGAGATCAGTAAGAACCTTAGCTAAGATGGTTTCATCATTAAGTTCAGTTGTTTCAGCAACAACAACATTAACTTCTGAAGCAGCAGCATTAACTTCTGACACAGCAGCTGAAACTTTTTCACTACCAGCATTAACTTGCTCACTAGCAGTATTAACCTTATCAGCAACAGCTTTAAGATCAGCAGCATCAACAACAAACACATCACTTTCAACCTGCTCATCCATCTGAGTCTCCTCCCCTGAACCCATGCTATCACTCCTCCCCTGTTTGGAGGCATCCTCCCCCAGACTAGCATCTTCAGAAGAAGCAACCCTTTGAGGAGTACCCACCTTTTGTATTATTTTAAGCTTGTGGGTTCTTGACCTCTGTACCCCTTTTAGAAACCTAACTCTTCTCTTCAACATCAGAATTTCATCACCCTGAGAAGCAGTTGTTTGTTGAAGGTCAAGAACCTGTTGTGACAAGTTGGTACAAGTAACCATCAATTCATTAATCAGTTCAATACTACCCTCAGCACTTCAGAGTGTGTTACCTCTCCCGAGTGGTGCATCATTGAGTGAGTTAGGCATAGCCTCAGACCTAGCCTGACCATCTACACCCCCCATGTTTTCCGTTTGGTTGGGACCTTCACCTGAATCAGTTCCATGGGAACTTGATTCATTAGAAGTTGCCTTGGTTTAGGTCTTATGGATGTTACCACTGTCCCGTGTTGCTGCTAAGCTAGACACAGTAGTGGCAGCCCTTAACAAACTACCTTCCCACTCCTTATTGGTAGCCTCATCTGCAGCCATACCAGCACTAGCCTGAGGTAGCTGAGTGCCCTTTTTGATGAACCTACAGGTATAGGTCTTTTAAGTTGTTGATAGGGATGGTAAAATTGTGGGTGTGTGATGGGTATCAGCTGGGATTGCTGAACCTTCACCCTGATTTTGACCTAGTTCCAACATTGTTTGAAACAATGGTGTAACTATGCCTGAAAAATCATTTCCCTCTCTCTTCATGTTAGCAAAAATCTTTTTAGTATGTGAGAGAACAAGATAAACCTTGTTATGAACCTTTTTATTTGTAAATTGTTTGTCCATAAGAAGTTGCAAAAATCTTGGATATAAGTAATATTTGTTTGAAGAACTATCCTAGCCCTTAACTACACTATCAAAAATTAATTTTGAAAAATTGAATCTTTGAGTTTTTGCTAAGCAGATAATGGCAGAAGCCATATTACTACTGAACTCATTCCAACCAGTAGTCTTTGGACTAAGACACTGTAAGATAGTGTGTATTAAGAATTTCCACTATGGAGGGAAGGTACCTTTGAAAATTTTAAAGAATTACTTTGCCTTTCATACCCCATCAGTGCAAAATTTTCAAAAATTATAGAGTTTGGAAGATTCTCAATTCCATTAACATCTGCTAGATGAAGAACTTCTCTAACAAATGCCTCAGTAATAAGAATCTTCTGCCCATCCACAAGGACATGTATCTGTGTTTCCCCATCAATAGTTTTGACCTTAGCAGTAGCCCAAAACTGTTTGATGTTGGAAATATATATGGTAGGATTTACTGTTAATGCATACTTAATATGAGTAGTATTGAGAAAATCAATGATTTTAGTAAACCCTTCACTTTCTCTGGGTTTTTGTAAAAATGCGATCATCTTATGTTGGCCTGCAAAAGAGAGAGTCGACATTGTGAATTGTGAAAAATTATGTAAGGTTTTGCTGGGTTTTGCAATTAATTGACAAAAATGAGTTAGGGTTTATGTTTGAAAGAGTTTTGATCGGATAAAAACACATGTGTGAATAATTGAAGGATATAAACCCTTAATCGTTCATATTTCTAAAAGAGTACCCTGTACTCTCAAACATAGCAGCAGAAACCTAGCGGCACTAAGTTAGGCTTAGCAGCACTAACTTATGCCTAGCAGCATGAACTCAATTTCCACTCCTAACAACTTAATAATCAGCACTCCAACACTTTTCTCAGCTTATTCTGCAAAAGATTAGTCCCAAAAACACAAAACCACAAACATAACACAATTTACAATAATCACATCGTCAATTATACTTAGCAGTACTAAGTATAACTGGCAACATTAATACAACAATACTAAGTAAACTAGCAATATTAAGTATAATTAGTAGCAGAAACAATTTATTGACCTAATAACAGTACTGATCCTTACAAAACTTTACAAAATCACAAAGAGATAAGAATTTTCAAAGATTTATCATTCCATACCGACAACCAAAAATTGTAATCTACCTACATCAAAAGCTTTTGTGAGCAAATCTGCAACATTATTATCAGTATGAATTTGAACAATTTGAATTAACTTCTTTTCATAACAATCTCTTATAAAATGATGTATTATCTCAATATGTTTTGTTTTTGAGTGATAAACAGGATTTCTTATAATGCACATAGTACTGCTATTATCAATATATATTTTTGTATGCAGAAAATTGTACCCATAATCCAGCAATTGATTCTGAATCCAGAGTACTTGTCCACATCAACTTGAAGCAGCCACATACTCAACTTCTGTTGTGGAATTTGCAACCACATTTTGTTTCTTGAATTGCCATGAAATTAACCTGAATCCTAGAAACTAACAACCTCCTATTGTTGATTTTTAATCCAACCTAGCTCCAGTATAATCACTATTAGTGTATGCAACCAGATCAAAAGGGGAATCTTTTGGATTCCAAAGTCCCAATTTAGGTTTACCTTTCAAGTATATAAAAATTCACTTCACAAAATTAAGATGTGAAACTTTTGGTGTAACTTGATATCTGGCACAGGCACACACTGCAAACATAATGTCAGGTCTTGAAGCTGTAAGATACATCAATGAGCCAATCATTGATCTGTATAAATGGACATCAACTTCTTCACCATCTTCATCTTTGAGCAGGGGCTTGGAAGTTTCCATTGTTGTCTTTGTAGGCTTCACTTCAGTAAACCCAAACTTCTTCAAAATTTTAGCTACATACTTATCTTGACTGATAAATATGCCATTCTCATTCTGTTTGACTTGTAATCCTAAGAAGAATGTAAGTTCACCCATAGAACTCATCTGAAATCTTTCATGCATAAGCTTCTCAAATTCAACACACAACACATTGTTTGTTGATCCAAAGATAATATCATCAACATAAACTTGAACTAGCAAGATATCATCTTTGTGTCTTCTTATAAACAAAGTTTTGTCAATCTTCCCTCTACTAAAAC